>CM033475.1:16161700-16266804 GCA_019447015.1 Hymenochirus boettgeri
GATGCACTGCGCTGTTAGAATATTACAGCTGTCCTGTATACAGATACGTTGCGCTATTAGATACACTGCGCTGTTAGAATATTAATGTTTGAAGCGAAAAAGGCTTATTTTGTGAATGGGTAATATGCCTTGAAAAAAGAGACGCGCATTAGAAGGGCGATTATCGCGCAATAGATGTGTAATATGCCTTGGAAAGTGGGGACATTAGAAGGGCAACGCGGCATTTAGAGGCGAACGCGCATTGAAAGGCGAAACGCACATTATAATGGAATATGCCTTGGAAAAAGCGAGACGCGCATTAGAAGAAAGGCGAACGCACCATTAGAAAGGCGAACCGCACATTATAATGGAATATGCCTTGGGAAAGCGAACGCGCATTAGAAAAGGCGCAATGTGCAGTGCAAAAGAAAATTGTATTCCAATTGAGAAATTCTAAGAAGATTGACTCAATAAGACATGGTCTGACTTCTTGGTAATGTGAGGTGGCCATTTTGAACTTGACATCATTTCTAGTGGGCTTTTCTGGTTTCGAATGGTTTTTCACAATGCAGATCTTCTTAGATGCGTTTAAGTTTTCGCTGCGGATACTTTTCGCTCTTTAAATCGCGCGCACGTTCGCCTTTTTTCAGCCCGCGCGAAGTGGTGTTTGTTTTTTTCACTTTTTATAAAAGAAGGCGAAACAAAGCCCCAAATGGCGCTATTTTCGCTGCGATGTGCTGCGCTATTATTTGGCGAAAAAGACAATCCTTTATAAATATTGCCCCATAGTGTAATATTGGGGGGAAGGTTTGAGGAGGGGTTGAGTGAGATAATTGTGTGTATGGACAGTATGGATGTTCGGGTTAGTAACATAGTGTATTGGGGGGAAGGTTGAGGAGGGTGAGATAATTGTGTGTATGGACAGTATGGATGTTCGGGTCAGTAAACATAGTGTATGGGGGGGGAAGGTTTGAGGAGGGTGAGATAATTGTGTGTATGGCAGCTATGGATGTTTCGGGTCAGTAAACATAGTGTATTGGGGGAGGAAGGTTGAGGAGGGTGAGGATAATTGTAGTATGGACAGTTATGGATGTTCGGGTCAGTTAAACATAGTGTTATTGGGGGAAGGTTGAGGAGGGTGGAGATAATTGTGGTGTATGGACAGTATGGATGTTCGGGTTCAGTAAACATAGTGTATTGGGAGGTTGAGGAGGGTGAGGATAATTGATGTATGGAACCATATGGAATGGTTCGGATGTCAGTAAACATAGTGTATTGGGGGGGAAGGTTGAGGAGGGTGAGATAATTGTGTATGGACAGTATGGATGTTCGGGTAAGTAAACATAGTGTATTGGGGGGAAGGTTGAGGGAGGGTGAGAAAATAATTAGTGTGTATGGACAGTATGGGATGTTTCGGGTCAGTAAAGCATAGTGTATGGGGGAAGGTTTGAGGAGGGTGAGATAATTGTAGTGTATTGACAGTATGGATGTTCGCGGTGTAGTAAGTAAACATAGTGTATTTGGGGAAGGTTGAGGAGGGTGAGATAATTGTGTGTATGGACCCCAGTATGGCTGTTCGGGTTTAGTAACCATAGTGTATGTGGGGGGGCGGAAGGGTTAGGAGGTTGAGATAATGTGTGTATGGCATATATGTTCGGGTTTGGTTGATACATAGTGTATTGGGGGGAAGGTTTGAGGAGGTGGTTGAGATAATGTGTGTATGGACAGTATGGATGTTCGGGTCAGTACAACATAGTGTATTGGGGGGGAAGGTTGAGGAGGGTGACGGATATTGTGTGTATGGGACCAGTATGGGAGTTAGGTCAGATAAACATAGTTGTATTTGGGGGAAGGTTGAGGAGGGTGAGATAATGTGTGTATGGGACAGTATGGATGTTCGGGTCAGCAAACATAGTGTATTGGGGGGAAGGTTGAGAGGAGGAGTTTGGATTAATTGTGTGTAGAACAGTATTGGAAGGTTCGGGTATGTAAACATAGTGTATATTGGGGGTAGGTGAGTGAGGGTGAGATACTATTGTGTGTATAGGACAGTAGGGATGTTCGGGTCGTAAGTAAACATAGTGTATTGGGGGGAAGGTTGAGGAGGTGAGTAATTGTGTGTATGGACAGTAACAGATGGATGTTAAGGTCAGTAAAAACATAGTGTATTGGGGGGGAAGGTTGCGGACCGGGTGAGAGTAATTGTATGGATAGACAGTATGGATGTTCGGGTCAGTAAAAAATAGTGTATTGGGGGGAAGGTTGAGGGAGGGTGAGATAATTGTGTGTATGGACAGTATGGGATGTTCGGGTCATAGTAAGCATAGTGTATTTGGGGAAAGGTTGAGGAGGGTGAGAGAATTGGGTGTATGGACAGTATGGAGTTCAGGTCAGTAACATAGTGTTTGGGGGAGTTAGAGGGGAGATAATTGTGTGTATGGCAGTATGGATGTCGGGTCAATAAACATAGTGTATTGGGGGAAGGTTGGGAGGTGTGAGATAATTGTGTGTATGGAATGTTGGTCAGTAAACATAGTGTATTGGGGGAGAGGTTGAGGAGGGTGAGATAATTGTGTGTATGGACGTATGGAGTTCGGTCAGTAAACATAGTGGATTGGGGGGAGGTGGTTGAGGAGGTGAAAGATTGTGAGATTAATTGTTGTGTGTTATGGAAGTATGGAATGTTTCGGGTTCAGTAAACATAGTGTATTGGGGGGAAGGTTGAGGAGGGTGAGATAATTGTGTGTTATTGACAGTATGGGTGTTCGGGTGAGTAAACAATAGTGTATTGGGGGAAGGTTAGGAGGGTGAGATAATTGTGTGTATGGACAGTATGGATGTTCGGGTCGTAAACAGTGTATTGGGGGGGACGGTTTGAGGAAGGTGAGATCAATGTGTGTATTGGACAGTATGGATGTTCGGGTTGTAAAATAGTGTATTGGGGGGAAGGTGAGGAGGGTGAGATAATTGTGTGTAATGGACAGTATGGATGTTTCGGGTTCAGTTAACATAGTGTATTGGGGGAAGGTTTGGAGGGGTGAGATAATTGTGTGTATGGACAGTATGGATGTTCGGGTTCAGTAAACTAGTGTATTTGGGGGTTGAGTGAGGGTGAGGTTGAAGATAATGTGTGTATGGACAGTTATGGATGTTCGGGTCGAGTAAAAACATAGTGTATTGGGGGAAAGGTTGAGGAGGGTGAATAATGTATGGTTTATGGAACATATGGATGTTGGAGTTCAGTAAAACATAGTTGATTGGGGGGAGGTGAGGAGGGTTGAGAGGTGAGATAATTGTGTGTATGGACAGTATGGATGTTCGGTCAGTAGTAAACATAGTGTATTGGGGGGGAAGTTGAGGAGGGGTGGAGATAATTGTGTGTATGGACAGTATGGATGTTCGGGTCAGTAAACATTAGTGTATGTGGGGGAAGGTTGAGGAGGGTGAGATAATTGTGTATGGAAGTATGGAGTTCGGGTCACCCAGTAACATAGTGTATTGGGGAAGGTTGAGGAGGGTGAGATAATTGTGTGTATGGACAGTATGGATGTTCGGGTAGTAGAAGGTTAGTAAACATAGTGTATTGGGGGAAGGTTGAGGAGGGTGAGATAATTGTGTGTATGGACAGTATGGATGTTCGGGTGGGTTAGCCATAGTGTATTTGGGGGGAAGGTTGAGGAGGGTGGCTCCTTGTTGTGTCTGGCGTTGGCTTTGGTTCCGTCTGTTTTGGGGGGTTGGGGGTTGGTTTTGTGTGTTGGCAGTTTGGTGTTCGGGGTGCGTCCTGTGTCTTGGGGGGGGAGTGGTAGGGGTGGTTTGTGTGTTGCAGTATGGACTGTTCGGGTCGTAACCTAGTGTTTGGGGGGACGGTTGACGAGGGTGGTTGTGGTGTTTGGGTGCGTACTGGGCTGTTGGGTCAGTCCCCCTCGTGTCTGGGGGGGGGTTTGCGGCGGGTTGGATACAATTGTGTGTTGGCGTTGGCATGTGTCGGTCGTCCTACGTGTGTTGGGGGGACAGGTTGGGGGGTGTTTGTGTGTTGGGGCATCTGGGTGTTCGGTCCGTCGTGTTTTGGGGGAAGGCTTGGGAGGGTTGGTCAATTGTGTGTTGGCCGTTGGTGTTTCAGGTCCGTCTCGTGTTGTGTTGGGGGCGGTTGAGGGTGGGGTTTGTGTGTTGGCCGTTGGGGTTCGGGGGGTCAGTCACCATTTGTGTCTTGGGGGGCAGGTTGGGGGGTGGTCTTTGTGTTTGGCGTCTGGATGTTCGGGTCATCAGGTAACTTGTGTGTTTGGGGGGCGGTTAAGGTTTGAGGAGGGTGAGATAATTGTTGTATTAGGACAGTATGGTGTTTCGGGGTCAGTAACTAGTGTATTGGGGGGAAGGGTTGAGGAGGGTGAGATAATTTGTTGTATGGACAGTATGGATGTTCGGGTCAGTAAGCATTAGTGTTTTGGGGGAGGGAGGAGGGTGAGATAATTGTGTTGTATGGACAGTATGGATGTTAAGGTCAGTAAACATAGTGTATTGGGGGGAAGGTTGAGGAGGGTGGAGATAATTGTGTGTATGGACAGTATGGATGTTCGGGTCAGTAAACATAGTGTATGGGGGGGAAGGTTGAGGAGGTGTGAGATAATTGTGTGTATGGATGTTCAGGTCAGTAAACATAGTGTATTGGGGGGAGGGTTGAGGAGGGTGAGATAATTGTGTGTTGGACAGTATGGATGTTCAGGGTCAGTAAACATAGTGTATTGGGGGAGGGGTTTGAGGGGGTGAGTAACTTGTGTTATGGACCAGTATGGATGTTCGGGTCAGTAAACATGTGTATTGGGGGGAAGGTTGAGGGCGGGTGAGATAATTGTTTGTGTTGGACAGTATGGATGTCGGGTCAGTCAACATAGTGTATTGGGGGAAGGTTTAAGGAGGGTGAGAAATTGTGTGTATGGACCAGTATGGATGTTTCGGGTCAGTAAACGGTATTGGGGGGAAGGTTTTGAGGGAGGGTGAGATAATTGTGTGTATGGACAGTATGGATGTTCGGGTTAGTAAACAAGGTATTTGGGGAAGGTTGAGGGGAGGGTCGTGAGATAATTGGTGTGTATGGGCCCCCACAGTATGGATGTTCGGCGTCGTAAAAAATAAGTGTATTGGGGGGAAGGTTGAGGAGGGTGAGATGATAATTGTGTGTGTATGGACAGTATGGATGTATGGGTTACGTAAAACATAGTGTAATTTGGGGAAGGTTGAGGAGGTGAGATATTGTTTGTGTCGATGGCCAGTATGGATTGTTCGGGAGCCAGTAACACATAGTGTATTGGGGGGAAGGTTGAGGAGGGTGAGATAATTGTGTGTATGGACAGTATGGATGTTTTCAGGTCAGTAAACATAGTGTATTGGGGGAAGTTTGAGGAGGGTGAGATAATTGTGTGTATGGACAGTATGGATGATCGGGTCAGTAAACATACAGGGTTATTCAATAAAAGTTCTTATCGTTACAAATGGTGCTAATTTTGCACCAACAAATCAGAAGTTGTCTTTCAAATGTTAAATAAGATCTGATTGGTTGGGGCAAAATTAGCTCCATTTTTAACGATAAGAACTTGTTTTTTAGAATGAATTCTCCTGATATTGAATTGGGAGGGAAGTGGTTTGAGGAGGGTGGTTGAGATACATAAATCAGATCTTAATTACATTTTTTTAAAAGCTAAATCTGATTGATTTTGGGGCACAATAGACCATTCTGAAACGAGCTAAGAACTTTTATGAATTAACCCCTGATAGTGATTGGGGAGGAGGGGTTTTGAGGGATATGACTGTGTGTAATGGACAGTATGGATTTTCGGTCTCGTAAAACATACAGGGAGTTCCATAAAAGTTCTTTATTGACTAAAAAGTGGTTGCTAATTTTACCCAATGCCTTTTCGCTCAAACAATGACTTTTCACCACCTTCAGGGTCGCGCTAATCTTTCGCTCTTTTTAACGCAAAAACCACCTTTCGCTCTTTTATAAATCGCGTTATGCCTTTTCGCTCCCTTTTCGCTAAAATTACCATTGCGAAGTAAGGCGAAATGGGTTTAGCGATAGCTCGCGGAAACGGTTTCGCCATTCGTTAACGCTACCTTTATAAATAGCGTTAACTGTCTTTTTGGCGAAAACCCATGCGAAAAGCGAATGCGAAAACATTTCGCTACTTTTCGCTCTTTTATAAATATGGCCCTATGTTTACTAACCCGAACATCCATACTGTCCATACATACAATTATCTCACCCTCCTCAACCTTCCCCAAAATACACTATCAGGGTTATTCAATAAAAGTTCTTATCGTTTAAAATGGTGCTATTTTTGCCCCAACCAATCAGATCTTATTTAACATTTGAAAATTAACATCTGTTTGGTTGGGGCAAAATTAGCACCATTTTAAACGATAAGAACTTTTATTGAATCTCCCTGTATGTTTACTTACCCGAACATCCATACTCCCCATACACACAATTATCTCACCCTCCTCAATCTTCCCCCCAATACACTATCAGGGTTATTCAATAAACGTTCTTATCGTTTAAAATGCTGCTAATTTTGTCTCAACCAATCAGATGTTAGCTTTTGAATGTTAAATAATATCTAAATGGTTGGGGCAAAATAAGCACCATTTTTAACGATAAGAACTTTTATTGAATCTCCCTGTATGTTTACTCATTCCCCAACATCCATACTGTCCATACACACTAGTTAGATACACTGCGCTGTTAGAATATTACAGCTGTCCTGTATACAGATACATTGCACTATTAGATACACTGCGCTGTTAGAATACTACAGTTGTCCTGTATACAGATACATTGCACTATTAGATACACTGCGCTGTTAGAATATTACAGCTGTCCTGTATACAGATACATTGCACTATTAGATACACTGCGCTGTTAGAATATTACAGCTGTCCTGCTATACAGATACATTGCGCTATTAGATGCACTGCGCTGTTAGAATATTACAGTTGTCCTGCATACAGATACATTGCACTATTAGATACACTGTGCTGTTAGAATATTACAGCTGTCCTGTATACAGATACATTGCACTATTAGATACACTGCACTGTTAGAATATTACAGCTGTCCAGTATACAGATACATTGCGCTATTAGATGCACTCCGCTGTTAGAATATTACAGCTGTCCTGTACACAGATACATTGCACTATTAGATACACTGTGCTGTTAGAATATTACAGCTGTCCTGTATACAGATACATTGCGCTATTAGATGCACTCCGCTGTTAGAATATTACAGCTGTCCTGTACCCTGCTGTATACAGATCATTGCCTATTAGATGCACTCGCCGGTTAAATATTACAGTGTCCTACAATACATTGCGCATATTAGATGCCCTCGCTGTTAGAATAGTTACAGCTGTCCTGTATACAGATACATTGCGCTATAGATGCATCCGCTGTGAGAATATTACAGCTGTCCTGTGTTACAGATACTATTGCACTATTAGTTAGATACACTGCGCATGTTAGAATATGTCCGCTGTCCTGTAAACAGATACATTGCACTATTATATACACTGTGCTGTTAGAATATTACAGCTGTCCTGCATACAATATACATTGCGCTATTAGATGCACTCCGCTGTTAGAATATTACAGCTGTCCTGTATAAGATACATTGCGCTATTAGATGCACTGCGCTGTTAGAATATTACAGTGTCCTGCATACAGATACATTGCACTATTAGATAGCACTGTGCTGTTAGAATATTACAGCTGTCCTGTATACAGATACATTGGCCAGCTATTAATACACTGGCTGTTAGAATATTACAGCTGTCCGTATACAGATACATTGCGCTATTAGATGCACTCCGTGTTAGAAATTACAGCTGTCCTGATACAGATACTTGCACTATATGATACACTGGGCTGTTAGAATATTACGCTGTCCTGTATACATAACTTGCGCTATTTAGATGCACTCCGCTGTTAGAATATTCAGCTGTCCTGTATACAGATACATTGCGCTATTAGATGCACTCCGTCTGTTAGAATATTACAGTGCTGCTCCGTGTAACCAGATACATTGGCACTATTAGATACACTGCTGTTAGAATATTACAGCTTCCTGATACAGATACATTCACTATTAGACTACTCGTCACTGTTAGAATATTACAGCTGTCCTGTATACAGATACATTGCGCTTAATTAGATTCCTACTCGCCGTTGAGTGTATATTACACTGTGTCCTGTATCCAGATACATTGCACCATTGTATCTGTTCTCTACAGTTCCAGCCTATTATACTGTTTTACAGCTCTGTTAATCCAGAAATCCAGAGAGTTTGTCCCCTGGAACACATCCCAACCTACATTGGATAGACATTCTGATGTGTATCCTACAGATAACTTCGCTTTGTTACCTGCCACTGAGTAAATACTTTCAGTTATAAGAGCTGAGCTGGACACACTCCAGAACCCACAAAGTCTTCTTCAATATTTATTCCACTTTAATATCCTTAGATGAGCAATTCTTCCCCTGCCTGGCTGACTGTCTGAATCCTAACAATTATATCATTTTGTCCATCTGGGAAAATAAACATTATGGCGGCTGGGCACACCACAGACGGGCTTTTTGAAAATCATTTTCTGCAGCATCACTAATATCCAAGAAAAACGCAAACAAGGGAAAGTAATGTGAGCAGAACTTACAGCGGTGGGAACAGACTGGGGCTAATGTCTCATTTTATTGACTCGAGATCAGAAATCTTAGTTAACAAGCGATGGAGGGACTAGAGTAACACCCCATAAAACTAGTATATGAGCAAATTCTTGTTTCTCTCTAGTCTCTCCCTCTGTATGCATGTACTGTAGGTCTTTATATGTTGCAAAAAACAAAAGTGCACTGGGTTAACAAAGACATTTAACTTAAGGATAGCAAATTTGATGCTCTTAAAGGAATAGTTCACTGCAATACTGAACTATACCTTTACTACTACATTGATTGAAGCCTGGGAGGTTAAGGAGCTATGCCTTACCTCCTGTTCTTCAATCAATTGTTGGAGAGACAGAAACAAAGATGGCAAAAGCTTGCCTTTCACACGATCCGGCATGGCCCCACTGACAGTCCCGCCAGTTCCTGCTTCTGTTCCCTATTTCGGTATTAAACTATTACACTTTTAATTTATAATTTTAGGCAACAAATATAAAAAAATTAGGCATTTACAGGGCCGCTCCTACCATGAAGCAATATAAATATTGCTCATGCACCTGGTAGGTTTGTTTTTTTTGTTTTTTTTATCCCCTGTAATTATGTGTGGCTTTAAATGGAGCGGCAGTGACTTGATTTGGCTCCCTCTTAATGTGCTACATTCACGGATTTCACCTTGTTCCCGTTCCTCGGATCGCCTGGTGATTGACCATTTTTATGCTTCAGTCCCAATTTGCTCTGCATTGTTTCAGCCACATTGTCTGGTATAAAGTTTTCTTTAAAAAAGGGAAGTTTTTAACAAAAGTTTATTTGTACTTGACACTGCCAGCCAGTAACAAGCAGTTTGAGGAACACAGGATCAGCAGCAGAATCTTCTCTGCTGCTGAGAACTGGAGGAGTGTCATAGCCAGCGTTGTCAGCCTCCAGTTCAAGCCAGTGTTGTCAGCCTCCATTAATTAGACAGTATTATTTGGGCTTCCAATTCATTAGCATTCTTAGTAAGCCCCCTCATAAGCAGTGTTAGTCAGCCCTCCAGTGCATAGCTTGGTGTCCTTCAATTTAATAGCCAAGACCTCCAGTTTATTAGTCTGTTTCTGCTACTTTAACACATTATACACCTGAAAATGTCACGGGCAACATGTAATTTAAATAGTGGTCTTTAAAATGGGTGTATCCGAACAAAGTGGGAGTGGCCTTAGGAAGGTGGGGAGTGGCTTTAGAAAAACGGTGTGCGCAAAATGTTTGCATGTGAGCCCTCCTTGTGTTATGGGTCCTCCATGTGTGAAGAGCCCTGCTGACAACAACCACCAACAGCAGCCAGGACAACTGTTTGGTATGAATTGTATATATAAGAATACCAGATATAATGGGGCCTACAGATTTTACCACAATGCTCTACCAAAATTACACTTTGCTGCAGATGTTTTTTACATATTTTCTTTCACAGATGTGTTGGATATTGTAAAAAGGAATTGTATATGGTTGACTAGCTTAGATAGTTGGTAAGTTAGGCTAGGTTAGACTAGTTAGACTAGTTAGGATAGTTGGTCCTGCTGAAGTCTGAGTACAATGGAGAATTGTATAATAACTGTTTCAAATACAAATGACCAAATGTTTTTGCACGCCCAGAAACACACACCACTTTACAGCGGCATTGCACGCCACCACACATCCCCTAGTGGCGGATTTCAAAATATTTTCAGGTGCCAAAAACCTAGAGACACCCCTAGACTGGGAAAGGATCAGTACTAGAGGAAGTATAAAAGGTAAGTAAGTACAACAAGAACAAAGAAAGAACAACAAAATGTTTTTTTAAGCACATCAAAAGTATTTATTTAAAGGACAAATATACTCACCTCCCCCTACATTTGCTCACCCTGGGTATTTCTATTCTCCTGAACAACGGACTGAAACTTTCTTCGTATCGCTTGCTCATCCCTCCTCTCTCCCCTGTAAGTGACAGATCATGTAGCAGCCAATAGAAAGAAACGCTCTGCAAGTAGGCGTGGCTTTACCATTGGCTGCACTGCAGACTTCACTGACAGTGGAAGAGGGAAGGACTAGCGGATCACCGATGGAGACTTTGAGTAAGTATTGCAGGAGTTGGGGAAATTACCCAGGGTGAGGAATTAGGAATTAGGTTACCTGGGTACTATGCAACTATGGATTGGGTAGAGGTGAGTATAATGTCCTTAACCTCCAATTTATTAATAATATGTAACCCACTTACCCTTCATTCAAATACAGGTACCAGTATAAAGTAACGGAATGCTCTGGCCATATTGTAAACTACTTTATTTAAAAGTAAGTTTGCTTCTACAGTAAAACAGTTAATAATAGTTCACCCCTTAAATAAAATTTATGTAAGGGTAAATCACCCCAAAAGTACAATATTTAGAAAGCTGAAAGATGTAGGAATAACCTTTATGCAATAAAATGTTCCCGCCTCCTCTCCAAGCTCTTTACAAGTTTACACGTTGCTCAGAGGAGGCAGCTAGGAATAGCATTCAGTCATTGGCTGTGATGTCACTTGTTACATGACTGACAGCTGCTAACTGGAAGAACCAGGAAGCAGAAAGCTTGGTAATAGAACATCAAAAAACATTTCAGGTTAGACTTACTTTTTTTTTCCCATTTGTGATGTTTTTTTACTAATATCAATGTGCCGTCCGTGGTGTCTATATGAATACCTTTGCTTTAATTTTGATTAGGGCGATATCTGCCTTTTCTCCACATCAATGATTTGCCTTCGTAGGTGGAACCATCGCTACGTTCCACTTTTAACCGATGCTTATGGTTACAAACGTGTGCGTTCGTAAGGATTACCCATCCTCGGACACGTAAATCCAGATCCCTGGGGCAGGCCAAAGCACCACCTCAACCTTCCCCCCCCAATACACTATGTTTGACTGTCCACATCCATACTGTCCATACACACAATTACCTTCTCACCCTCCTCACCTTCCCCCCAAATACACATATGTTACTGACCCAGAACAATCCTACGTCGCATACACACAATTATCTCACCCCCTCAACTTCCCCCCAATACAGTGTATTACTGATCCGAACATCCATACTGTCCATACACACAATTATCTCACCCTCCTCAAACCTCCTCCCACATACCCCATTTGTTTACTGACCCCTAACCGACCATCCATACTGTCCAAGACCCCAATTATCTACACCCTCCTCAAACCCTCCTCCCAATACACTATGTTTACTGACCCGAACATCGCATACTGTCCATACACACAAGTATCCTCACCCTCCCTCACCTTCCCCCCATACCCTATGTTTTACTGACCCATACACATCCTACTGTCGCATACACCACAATTATCTCACCTCACCCCTCTCAACCTTCCCCCAATACACTATGTTTACTAACCCGAACATCCATACTGTCCATACACAGCACATTATCAATCACACCTCTCCCCCGCTCAACCCCCCCTCTCCATACACTAAGTTTACTGACCCAACTCCCATACTGTCCATACCCAATATCCAATCTCACCCTTCTCAACCCTCCTCCCAATACGCTATGTTTACTCACTGACCTCGAACATCCATACTGTCTCATACACACAATTAATCTCACCCATCCTCAACTTCCCCTCCCCCACATACACCTATGGTTTTTCTGGCCCAATACATCTCAACTCCCCATAACACAAATTTATCTCACCTCCTTCTAACTCAACCCTCCTCCCAATACGTACGTATGTTTACCCACACATCCATACTGTCCATACACATAATTATACTCACCCCTCCACAACCCTCCTCCCAATACCTATTGTTTACCTGACCCGAAACATCCACTAAGCTGTCCTACACCAACAATTATCTCACCCTCCTCACTAACCCTCCCCCCAATACACTATGTTTACTGACCGGGGGAACATCCATAACTGTCCATACACCAACAATCATCTCACCCCCTCCCTAAACACATCAGGGTATTCAATAAAGTTCTTAGCGGTTTCAAAGTGGGCTTATTTTGCGCCAACTGACCAATCGACATCTTTTTTATAAACGATTTGCAAAGCCTACATCGATTGGTTGGGGCAAATTAGCACCTTTTTAACGATAAGAACGTTTATTGAATCTCCCTGTATGTTAAGCTGTCCTACCCGTACATCCATACTGTTCTCATGAGTAACACACGTCTATCGGTGCACCCCCTGGCCTCAACCTTCCACCATACACTTGTTTGTATCGTGACCCGAACATCCTACTGTCCATGGCACAACAATTTATCTCAGCCCCTCCTCACCCCTCCTCCATACACACTGATGTTACTGAACTGACCCGAACAATCCATAACTGTCATACACAACATTATCTCACCCTACTCAACCCAGTCCAAAAGTCTATATACCCGAATCGATCCAATACGCTTGTATTACCATAACATCATACGCGTCATACCAATCTCACCCCCTTCTCAACCCTCCTCCCAATACGCTATGTTACTGACCCGTAACATCCATACTGTCCTACACAAATTATCCTCACCCTCCCTCAACCTTCCCCCAATACACTATGTATACTGACCCGACATCCATCCTACTGTCCATACAACAAATTATCTCACACCCTCTCAACCCCCTCCCCCAATACGCTATGTTTACTGTGACCCGAACCATCCATACTGGTCCATACACACAATGTATCTCACCCTCCTCAAACCTCCCCCCAATACGATACCACTATGTAACTAAAAAAAGACACACCAACAATCCATACGTCCATACCCACAATGGGTTATTATCACCACATACCCTTCTCAACCTCCTCCCAATACGACTATGTTTACTGACCCGAACACCTCCTGATCATAACATACTATCTCACCCCCTCAACCTTCCGCACCAATACATCTATGTTGACTGACCCGAACATCCAGCAGTTGCAACATTGGATGTGCAGTTTTTACCCACAAATCCCCAGGGAAACACAACAAGTAAAACCGGATAAGTGAAATAAAAATCCTCAACACTAATTCATTATTTCATTGCAATTAAAAAGGGGACTACAGCCATGATCTTACTTATACGTGTTTTTTTATGTTTCATTACACAAACCATTCTAGTTTCACTGTTCTCGAATTATATTGCTGTTTAAGAGTCAAAAATCCCAATAAGCGTAAAACCAACATTCTCAGGGTGAAAGTCATTTATAATTACCCAATATTTCGCGCACACCAACTGGACATCAAGGCAAAAGTTTGGATTATAGAGTCACATTGGATACTTACAACCCAACATCCATAGGGCTGTCCAACACACAATTATCTCAACCCACCCAACCTTCCCCCCAATACACTATGTTTTACTGATCCGAACATCCATACTGTCATAACACACATATCACCCTCCTCAACCTTCCCCCCAATACACTATGTTTACTGATACCCGAACATCCATACTGTCCATACACACAATTATCTCACCCTCCTCAACCTTCCCCCCCAATACAGTATGTTTACTAACCCGAACATCCATACTGTCCATACACACAATTATCTCACCCTCCTCAACCCTCCTCCCAATACACTATGTTTACTGACCCGAACATCCATACTGTCCATACACACAATTATCTCACCCTCCTCAACCCTCCTCCCAATACACTATGTTTACTGACCCGAACATCCATACTGTTCATACACACAATTATCTCACCCTTCTCAACCCTCCTCCCAATACGCTATGTTTCGAGTTCGAGCCGAACTGTTCGAGTTCGAACGGACGCGACTTCTCGACTATCTCGGACGCGGAACTTGTCGATATTTCCCCGGACTTTTCGATGATTTATCGAAGTTCAGAGGAAAACGTTGGCGTATCGGATCCGCGAGTAAAATGTCCATGGTATCTAGGCGGCGACAATCGATGCTGCGAGTAAAGTCTCGTTACAGCCTATACGACGATATCGAATCTGCGAGTAAAATGTCCACGTTACCTCGAACAGTTCGAACACGAAAGCTCGAAAGTAGCGCGCGTGAGAGTAAAATCGAATTTTACGAAAGTCCTGGATATTGGAACATGTTCCCCAGACCATTTCCCAGGTCCCACAGCCATTTACTATAAGTTACCATTAATATTTTGTTGTATTTGACTCGAACTTTTCGAACTATTTGCCTCCCATAGACTTTAATGGGGTCCGTTTTCGAACTTTCGAACTTTTACAATAGCGTCGAAGTTCGAAAACGGACCGAACTTTCAATAGTTCGACCATCTCTACCCAACATCCATACTGTCCATACACACAATTAACTCACCCTCCTCATCCTTCCCCCCAATACACTATGTTTACTGACCCAACATCCATACTGTCCATACACACAATTTACTCACACCTCCTCAACCTTCCCCCCAATACACTATGTTACTGACCCAACATCAACATCCTGTCCACACACATATCAATCTCAATCTCACCCACCTCATCCCTCCCCCCAATACACTATGTTTACTGACCCAACATCCATACTGTCCATACCACACATTCTGCTCACCCACCTCATCCCCCCCCAATACACTATGTTACTGACCCGAACAAAATCCATACTGTCCATACACACAATTCTCACACCCTCCTCAAACCTTCCCCCCAAACACTATGATTACTGACCCAACATCTCATACTGTCCATACCACAATATCTCACCCTCCTCAACCTTCCCCCAATACACTATGTTTACTGACCCGAACATCCATACTGTCCATACACACAATTATCTCACCCTCCTCACCTCCCCCCAATACACTTCGGGGTTATTCAATAAACGTTCTTATCGTTTAAAATGCTGCTAATTTTGTCTCACAACCATCATTTTAGCTTTCAAATGTTAAAGGGTATGTCCCACCCTTAAAACTATTTTTGATATAGTATTCCCCCTGGTCTCCCAGCCCCAACCGCTTCATTTTTATGTTTAGAAAGTGCCCCAAACTTTTACTTAACCTCCCCTCTTCCTCCCCGCCGCAACTGCCGGCCCTCTGCTTGCGAGAGAATGCAAGCAGAGGGGCGGGACCTGCTTCGCGTCTGTGATTGGCTGAGCGGCAGCCAATCACGGACCCAGCTGCCGTCATTCAGTGCAGCGGAGGAAAGAGGGGAGGTAAGTAAAGTTTGGGGCACTTTCTAACATAAAAATGAAGCGGTTGGGGCTGGGAGACCAGGGGGAATACTATTCAAAGGGGATTTATGCTAGGGGGAGGGAATCCGAGGAGAGGGAGGGGTAGAAGGCTGCGTAACGCATGCCAAACTTCTCCCGGAGGCCAGGTAGGAGGCAGAGTCCTATATGGACTGTGCTATCCTCCTGGTGGGCAGTTTTTGGACTTTGGGGGGGGACACTACAGGAGAACCATATGGAGCTGGGATGTGAGGTAAGGATTAAACTACACTACATGGTGGAGCCAGTAGTGGGGGGGATTATGTTTTGGGGGTGGACATGCCCTTTAAATAACATCTGATCGGTTGGGGCAAAATTAGCACCATTTTTAACGATAAGAACTTTTATTGAATCTCCCTGAATGTTTACTCATTCCCCAACATCCATACTGTCCATACACACTAGTTAGATACACTTGCGCTGTTAGAATATTACAGCTGTCCTGTATACAGATACATTGCACTATTAGATACACGTGCTGTTGAATATACAGCTGTCCTGTATACAGATCAATTGCACTATTAGATACACACTGCGCTGTTAGAATATTACAGCTTGTCCTGTATACAAATACATTGCGCTTAGATGCACTGCGCTGTTAGAATATTACAGCTGTCCTGTATACAGACATTCGCTATTAGATACACTGCACTGTTAGATCCTACAGCTGTCCTGTATACAGATACATTGCGCTATTAGATACACTGCGCTGTTAGAATATTGCAGCTGTCCTGTATACAGATACATTGCGCTATTAGATACACTGCGCTGTTAGAATATTACAGCTGTTCTGTATACAGATATATTGCAATATTAGTAAGATACACTGTGATATTAGAATATTACAGCTGTCCTGCATACAGATACATTGCACTATTAGATACACTGCGCTGTTAGAATATTGCAGCTGTCCTGTATACAGATACATTGCGCTATTAGTAATGACACTGCGCTGTTAGAATATTACAGCTGTCTGTATACAGATATATTGCAATATAGTAGATAATCATGCCTGTTAGAATATTACAGCTGTCCTGTATACAGATACATTGCCCTATTAGTTAGATACACTGTGCTGTTAGAATTATACAGCTGTCCTGCATACAGATACGTTGCGCTATTGATGCACGCGCTGTTAAATATTACAGCTGTCCTGCATACAGATACTTTGCGCTATTAGATGCACTGCGCTGTTAGAATATTACAGCTGTCCTGCATACAGATACATTGCGCTATTAGATGCACTGCGCTGTTAGAATATTACAGCTGTTCCTGTCATACAGATACATTGCGCTATTAGATGCACTGCGCTGTTAGAATATTACAGCTGTCCTGATATCAGATATATTGCACTTTAGTTAGATGCACTGGCTGTTAGAATATTACAGCTGTCCTGTATACAGATACTTTGCGCTATTAGATACACTGCGCTGTTAGAATATTACAGCTGTCCTGCATACAGATACATGCGCTATTAGATACACTGCGCTGTTAGAATATTACAGCTGTCCTGTATACAGATACATTGCACTATTAGATGCACTGCGCTGTTAGAATATTACAGCTGTCCTGTATACAGATACATTGCGCAGCTTTAGATACACTGCGCTGTTAGAATATTACAGCTGTCCTGCATACAGATACTTGCGCTATTAGATCACACTGCGCTGTAAATATTACAGCTGTCCTGGCATACAGATACGTTGCGCTATTAGATACACTGCGCTGTTAGAATATTACAGCTGTCCTGCATACAGATACGTTGCGCTATTAGATACACTGCGCTGTTAGAATATTACAGCTGTCCTGCATACAGATACATTGCACTATTAGTTAGATGCACTGTGCTGTTAGAATATTACAGCTGTCCTGTATACAGATACATTGCACCATTGTATCTGCTTCTCTACAGTTCCAGCCTATTATACTGTTTTACAGCTCTGTTTAATGCCAGAAATCCAGAGAGTTTTGTCCCCTGGAACACATCCAACCTACATTGGATAGACATCTGATGTGTATCCTACAGATAACTTCGCTCTGTTACCTGCCACTGAGTAAATACTTTACAGTTATAAGAGCTGAGCTGGACACACTCCAGAACCCACAAAGTCTTCTTCAATATTTATTCCACTTTAATATCCTTAGATGAGCAATTCTTCCCCTGCCTGGCTGACTGTCTGAATCCTAACAATTATATCATTTTGTCCATCTGGGAAAATAACATTATGGCAGGCTGGGCAGACCACAGACGGGGCTTTTTGAAAATCGTTTTCTGCAGCATCACTAATTATCCAAGAAAACGCAAACAAGGGAAAAGTAATGTGAGCAGAACTTACAGCGGTGGGAACAGACTGGGGCTAATGGTCTCATTTTATTGACTCGAGATCAAAGAAATCTTAGTTAACAAGCGATGGAGGGACTAGAGGTGACACCCCATACAAACTAGTATATGAGCAAATTCTGTTTTCTCTCTAGTCTCTCCCTCTGTATGCATGTACTGTAGGTCTTTATATGTTGCAAAAAACAAAAGTGCACTGGGTTAACAAAGACATTTAACTTAAGGATAGCAAATTTGATGCTCTTAAAGGAATAGTTCACTGCAATACTGAACTATACCTTTACTACATTGATTGAAGCCTGGGAGGTTAAGGAGCTATGCCTTACCTCCTGTTCTTCAATCAATTGTTGGAGAGACAGAAACAAAGATGGCAAAAGCTTGCCTTTCACACGATCCGGCATGGCCCCACTGACAGGTCCCGACCGATTCCTGCTTCTGTTCCGCTATATTCCGGTATTAAACTATTACACTTTTAAATTTATAATTTTAGGCAACAAATATAAAAAAATTAGGCATTTACAGGGCCGCTCCTACCATGAAGCAATATGAAAATATTGCTCATGGCAGCCTGGTAGGTTTGTTTTTTTGTTTTTTTTATCCCCTGTAATTATGTGTGTGCTTTAAATGGAGCGGCAGTGACTTGATTTGGCTCCCTCTTAATAGTCCAATACATTCACGGATTTCACCTTGTGTCCCGTTGTCCCGGATCGCCTGGTGATTGACCATTTTTATGCTTCAGTCCCAATTTGCTCTGCATTGTTTCAGCCAGCATTGTCTGGTATAAAGTTTTCTTTAAAAAAGGGAAGTTTTTAACAAAAGTTTATTTGTACTTGACACTGCCAGCCAGTAACAAGCAGTTTGAGGAACACAGGATTCAGCAGCAGAATCTTCTCTGCTGCTGAGAACTGGAGGAGTGTCATAAGCCAGCGTTGTCAGCCTCCAGTTCAAAAGCCAGTGTTGTCAGCCCTCCAGTTAATTAGACAGTATTATTTGGGCTTCCAATTCATTAGCATTCTTAGTAAGCCCGCCAGTTCATAAGCAGTGTTAGTCAGCCCTCCAGTGCATTAGCTGGTGTCCTTCAATTTAATAGCCAGAGCCTCCAGTTTATTAGTCTGTTTCTGCTACTTTAATCACATTATACACCTGAAAATGTCACGGGCAACAATGTAAAATTTAAATAGTGGTCTTTAAAATGGGTGTATCCTGAACAAAGTGGGAGTGGCCTTAGGAAGGTGGGAGTGGCTTTAGAAAAACGGGTGTGGCCAAAATGTTTGCATGTGAGCCCTCCTTGTGTTATGGGTCCTCCATGTGTGAAGAGCCCTGCTGACAACAACCACCAACAGCAGCCAGAGGACAACTGTCTGGTATGAATTGTATATATAGATAATACCAGATATAATGGGGACTACAGATTTTACCACAATGCTCTACCAAAATTACACTTTGCTGCAGATGTTTTTTACATATTTTTCTTTCACCAAAGATGTGTTGGATATTGTAAAAAGGAATTGTATATGGTTGGACTAGCTTTAGATAGTTGGTTAAGTTAGGCTAGGTTAGACTAGTTAGACTAGTTAGGATAGTTAGGGTCCTGCTGAAAGAGTCTGAGTACAATGGAGAATTGTATAAATAACTGTTTCAAATACAAAATGACCAAATGTTTTGCCACGCCCAGAAAAACCACACCCACTTTACAGCGGCATTGCACGCCACCACACATCCGCCTAGTGGCGGATTTCAAAATATTTTCAGGTGCCAAAAACCATAGAGACACCCCTAGACTGGGAAAGGATCAGTACTAGAGGAAGTATAAAAGGTAAGTAAGTACAACAAGAACAAAGAAAGAACAACAAAATGTTTTTTTAAGCACATCAAAAGTATTTATTTAAAGGACAAATATACTCACCTCCCCCTACATTTGCTCACCCTGGGTAATTTCTATTACTCCTGCAACACGGACTGAAACTCTTCTTCGGTGATCCGCTTCATCCCTCCTCTCTCCCCTGTAAGTGACAGATCATGATGCAGCCAATAGAAAGAAACGCTCTGCAAGTAGGCGTGGCTTACCATTGGCTGCACTGCAGACTGTCACTGACAGTGGAAGAGGGGAAGGACTAAGCGGATCACCGATGGAGACTTTGAGTAAGTATTGCAGGAGATGGGGAAATTACCCAGGGTGAGGAATTAGGAATTTAGGGTGACCTGGGTACTATGCAACTATGGATTGGGTAGAAGGTGAGTATAATTGTCCTTTAACCTCCAATATTATATAATAACTATGTATACCCACTTACCCTTCATTCAAATACAGGTACCAGTATAAAGTAACGGAATGCTCTGGCCATATTGTAAACTACTTTATTTAAAAAGTAAGTTGTCTTCTACAGTTAATAACAGTTAATAATAGTTCACCCCTTAAATAAAAAATTATGTAAGGGTAAATCACCCCAAAAGTACAATATTTAGAAAGCTGAAAGATGTAGGAATAACCTGTTATGCAGTAAAATGTTCCCGCCTCCTCTCCAAGCTCTTTACAAGTTTACACGTGCTCAGAGGAGGCAGCTAGGGGAATAGCATTCAGTCATTGGCTGTGATGTCACTTGTTACATGACTGACAGCTGCTAACTGGAAGAACCAGGAAGCAGAAAGCTTGGTAATAGAACATCAGAAAACATTTCAGGTTAGACTTACATTTTTTTTTCCCATTTGTGATGTTTTTTTACTAATATCAATGTGCCGTTCCGTGTGTCTATATGAATACCTTTGCTTTAATTTTGATTAGGGCGATATCTGCCTTTTCATCCACATCAATGATTTGCGCTTCGTAGGTGGAACCATCGCTACGTTCCACTTTTAACCGATGCTTATTGGTTACAACGTGTGCGTTCGTAAGGATTAACCCATCCTCGGACACGATAAATCCAGATCCGCTGGCGGCAGGCACCTCGCGTTTGAAGAAAGTGAGCCTGGGGTTGAAAAATACACAAATAGGTAAACCAGGAAATAGAATTTAACCGGAGAAGAGAATTGTTCATCTTGGCTACACAATTACGAGTTATGTATCTGCTTTCCTCTTATAGGCCTTGGCTGTTTGCAGAGATGCCTAATGTCTGGTAGTAAGAAAGGCAAGCTGCCAGGAAAGAGGGGATGTATTTTCCCCAAACTTTATTTCAATGTAATAATTTGTCTTAAGTTGTCCTTTGTCTCGCAGACTACTCTGCTTTCTTTACGTTCAACCTACAGATGTTTTTCTATGTTTGCACTGAACTAGTGGATTGAAATATTTATTTAGTTCATCTATTTAGCAGTCATGGGGGGAAAGGACCTTTCCTTTTTAAAGGACCAAAAAATGAACCACACACACACACACACACACAAATCTATAACTCTACGTCTGCTTTCATTAAAGGGCAAACTATAATCCCCCCCACTACTGGCCCCATTGTGTAGTGTAGTTTAATCTTTACCTTACATCCCAGCTCCATATGGTTCTTCTGCTATCCCCCCCAAAGTCCAAAAAAACGCCCACCAGGAGTACCAGCAGAGTCCATATAGGACTCCGGGAGAAGTTTGGCATGCGTACTGCAGCCCTTCTCCCCCTCCCTTCCCCTCCCTCTCCCTCCCAATTTAGATTCCCTCCCCCTAGTGTAAAAACCTTTCTATATAATATTCTCCATGTCCCCCCCATCCCCAGCCGCTATAGTTTTAATATCAGAAAGTGGCCCAAATATTACTTACCTTCCCTCTTTCCTCCACCGCACGGAACTCCCGGCAACCGCATCCATGATTGGCTGCCGCTCAGCCAATCGCAGACGCGACTGCCGGTCCCGCCCCTCTGCTTGTGCAAAAATGCCTGGCAGGAAAGAGGGAAGGTAAGTAATATTTAAGGCACTTTCTGATATTAAAACTATAGCGGTTGGGGATGGGGGGACAGGGAGACTATTATATGAAAATTAATTCCGGAATCAGACGGGGAAATTACTTCTCCCGACTTGTATCAACATTTGTAACAATATTTCTCTTTGAAGAAAGGCAGGGGAGTGAGAGCAATGGGCTGGAAGGAAAATGCACAAAACTTTACAAAAACTGTAAAAAACCCTTTAATGACAGAAAAGCTGGAAAAATTATATTTTCAGGCAGGAATAATTCATTATGGGATTCTACGGCTCTTTAAGTAATTCTTAACCAAAGAGACACCTGTGCGAAATCAATTAAATCTTCATTTCCTCTGATCCCTCCCCCACCTCCGCCCAGTGGGACAGACATGGTCAGTGTAATTCACTAGGGGCAGAGTAAGAAACTAACCAATTAATTACTATGTATCTTCCTGTGCTATGGGGAAAAGTAGATGAAAATGTAAATAACTGCTATAGTAAGAATTGTACTTCACACTAGCATAGAACAAAAATGTATTCTCCTTTAATATAACAATGAATATACAAATATATTCTATATTGTTTTATTATATATTGAATTAACAGACTTGGAGATTGAACATTCATTGGCTGATACTAAAAATTCTTTAGTGGTCAATGTTCTCTCTACGTTGCTATTGGGTCTTTCTGTGAATACAAAATGTCAGCCATTCACAGTCCTCCGTTATAAGAGGAGACTCTTCATTTAAAATTTCCATACTAAGGGCTAGACCACACTGCTGCGGGGTTTTTTTTGCGTTTGCGCTTGCATTTTTTTTATATCATTGAAAACGTGGCAACGCACAGAAAACGCGTTTCAGGTGCGTTGCGATTTGCGTTCCACATTTTAAATCGCAATCGCATGCGTTTTTCAGTACTTTGTCCGGGTGCTGCCTTCCCCCTGAACCTTTCGCCCGGTCTGTAAATACAGCAATCCCGAAGAACAAAGTCCCTCCAGCGCACACCGTATTAAGAAGTCATCATGTGGATCAAGTAAAATCACCAAATTTTATTTAAAATATACCGTATGCATACAGTCCAACAAACATGCCTTGCACGTTTCTAGCTGGTCCCAGCTCTTAATCATACAATAGCGTTCCGGCGCGCCTTTTATAGGCACTAACAATCCCCATTTAAAGGGATAGACCTAATTTAACATAATTTAACAAATATATCAAAGGACAATTATACTGTAAAAATTTACCTTTTAGCAATGAAAAGTACCTGGAACAGGAAGGTAGGGTTGATTACAGCACATACAGTTTTCATTTGCCAGGTTATGGCCCTGGGTCTTCCTGTATTAAAGATAGGGCTGAAGCATTCATGAAACCTGGCAAAAGCAGTTTTCTGCTTCAAACAAAAGCCGGAACACTTTTGTTTGAGCCTACGAGTAAAGGCTCGTACACACGTGAGATCGCAGGTGACGACACACTATGTGTACGAACGGCCTTTTCGCCCAATAATCGTGCCATGTATGGGCACTTCCTCGGGCCGAAACAGCCGCTCGTTCGAAGATCCAGCTGGTCGGGAAACGATCCCCGACCAAACATCCATTTCGGCACGATTATCAGCCAAACAGCCTTTCACACATATCATGCGTCACAGCTCGGCACCCTTGATCGACGAATGTGTGTATGAACCTTTAGAGCTGGGACCAGCTTCAAACATGTAAGGCGTGTTTGTTGGACTGTGCGCATCATGCCTATGATTTAGGACCAGCAACAATCCAAAACGCCTAAGGTGTTTTTTGTTAGCCGTTTGTTAGTGGAACATATGGATAGTAGTTCCGAATAAAAGTCTTTTTTAATTCTTATGTTGATGTATGTCGCAATCTTTGGAGAGCACCACGACCCTTGTCTACACTTACCTGTGCCTATATATGTTGAAATAAAATTTGGTGATTTTACTTGATCCGCATGATGACTTATTCATATGGAGTGTGTTGGAGTGACTTTGTTCTTTGGATTGCTGTAATTACATCATCATATGACTCTGATATTTAATAAAATTGCAACAATTTGCCTGATTGGTTAAATTCCATTAACCAATCAGACGATACCTTTTCACTGCACTTAGAAAACATTTTAATTTCTTCTGATTGGTTTTGAATAAGGCCCTTTGTGCGCTCTGTAGTGCGGTGCCTACATGTCATTGTGGCGCACTGTTATCCAGTTTCATGCTGAAATTTTAAGGAACAATGGGGACAGAGCAGGATTATCCACAAGGCAACTTAGGCTACTAACTACAAAAGCAGAAAAAGTATTACAGCCCGTAGAATACATGCATATAGCAAAGTAAAGGGCCCCAAATCACAACCCAACTTAGGTCCTTATTGTATCTGAATCAATCTCTGGTAGGGGATACGTGTGTCTCCTTGGATCCGACCTGTCCTGCTCAAGGGACCTCTCTCCAAAGGCGACTATCACAAAGATACAGGAGATTCAATAAAAGTTCTTATCGTTTAAAATGGTGCTGATTTTGCCCCAACCAATCAGATCTTATTTAACATTTCAAAGCTAACATCTGATTGGTTAGGGCAAAATTAGCACCATTTTTAACAATAAGAACTTTTATTGAATAACCCTGAGTATATGTTTTACGTGAGATATAGTAAAGTGATTAGATTATAAGCTCTTCAGGGCAGTTGAAGTTGATATATATAAATCTACAACAATAATTTCACCCCCATTTGTATCTCTTTTCGTCTGTCTGGTTAGTGTGTCCCGTGTGACGGATACTTTACATGCGGAAGAGCTCAATGTGGACAACAGCTGGTGCGATCTTCTCCACCACATCTGCAATGAAGTTGTATTTATACCGTGGACTGTCCGGGTCCTTCTGTCCTGTAAACAATGAAAGAGGCTGATACAGGACATGGGCAGCAGGAGTCAGTTTACCAACACATTCAAATTAAAGGGGAAGTTCAAACTACAATTCTTAGAACATTAATATTAAAGCTAACTGATCATGAATAGTGTAGAGTGAATCATCTCTTACCTATCGCTGTGCATCTAGCCGTTGGTTAGAATAAGACGGGCTGTGACTGTACAATACTATTACACTGTATCACAGTATTTCAGGACTGAATTGCCTGGTGTGTAAAGGTTCGTACACACGTGTGACACACGATGTGTACTAACGGCCGATAATAAAGGTCGGGGATCGTTGCCCGATACGCCGGGCGGATTTCCGAACAGATGTCCGTACAGATGTCAGATAATTTTCCCACGATTTGCCCGACAAACGACCCATCGTGCGACATTCGTGCGGAAATGAAGCTTTAACAATCTAAGACCAACGATCCACGATTATTCTTGGCTTTTTCCGACGATCAGCCTGGCGGATTCGTTCTGCCGATTGTCGTTTGTTTGTACATAGTTGGAAGATTATCGGTAGAGTGTAATGGAAGATTGAATGAAATACACATGTGCACGCGATATTCAGAATGTCACTTAATACGTACGTCACATGACACCTTTACCAAGGAACATTATCTATCCACTATCGTTCATGTATGTACAGGCGTCGTTGGCAGAACTAGTGTATAACGAGACGGTTGCTGAACATTTGTCAGGCACATCGTACGAAAATGATCTGACGTGTGTACGAGGCTTAAAGGGGAACTGTGGTCCAAAAATGACTTTAGGTAAATTGATAGTAATTGCTCCCCTGAGAATTTTTGCCATTTATTTCCATTGTTTATTTTGCATAGTTTCGAAGATATTTACATTTTTGTGTGTGATATGGCAGCAGCATCACCAGGTCCCCTGGACTTCCTGCTTTGTCCTGTGTCTCCTCCTCCCCTTTGCAGCCCCCCTGGTCCCTCCCACTCATGGACCCCATGGTCCCTTCAGTTTCAGGCCCCCCATGGCCTATTATCTTACAGCCCCATGTGGCCCCGCACACTCGCAGGTGTTGTGGCCCTGTCCACTCGCGGGTGTTGTGGCCCCGCCCACCCACGGGTGTTGTGGCCCCACCCACTTGCGGGTGCCTAAGCCCGCCCCCCCTACAGAAAACTCTGTGGAAACAGCCTTTTCATGCAGAGTGAGATCTCTGCCTGAAACGGCTGTTTTCACACAGTGAAAGAGAAGGGCTGTAGACTCCCTTACCTTCTCTGCCAGGACTTCACACAGCAGAGAGGAGGAGGGACTTCCTGTCTCCCTCACACACTGAGGGAGTCTGAGGCTGTGCTTGCCGGCGGCACTGTGCAGGAGAAGCCTCAGGAATGTCACAAGTCAACCTCCCACCCATTATCAGTCATTTCTGTATATCTTGGGCTGTGGAGCACGTAGAGAGGGGGTTGATGGCTCATTTTAAAGGTTAGGAAACTGGCCTTTGATTTAAACTTAACTTGTTTGGAGACCACAGTTCCCCTTTAAGATTGTACCCTATTGTTACACTGCAGTAAAAGACTGTACACTGCTGTTACCCTGTACATATATCACAGTATCTCAGAATTGAATTCTCTGCATTGTAAGATGGAACATAAGACTGTAATGTACAGTACATTATCCTATATACTATAAAAAAAACTGTCAATATGCACGGACGCTGGGCCCATCTTCAGGCACACGTGACCCCATCCAACCACCGAGCACGCAGTGGAATGCGTGCACGGGTAAACTAGACATTAATGGGAGACATATTCCATAATATGCTATGTACAGGGGGCTAAAATTCTAAAATACAGTACAGTCTGCATTACATCAAATGGTGGAGCCTAGACAGTGCTGTATTTACATAGTGTGAAGCAGACTGACAGACTGTGCTAAAAGATGCTCAGTTTGTTTAGAAAGGTAAGATCTGATATCCCTGCCAATAATGGACCTTTCTATAGACACTGCAGGGACTTTTATGACATTACATTCTATCAAAGATTCCCTACAGACATTTCCCTTTAATAGTTACACTTATAGAAACCCATACCCTGCAACATTCCCCTTTAATAGTTACACTTATAGAAACCCATACCCTGCAACATTCCCCTTTAATAGTTACACTTATAGAAACACATACCCTGCAACATTCCCCTTTAAAAGTTACACTTATAGAAACACATACCCTCCAACATTACCCCTTTAATAGTTACACTTATAGAAACCCATACCCTGCAACATTCCCCTTTAGAATATTGCACTTATAGAAAACACATACTCTCACCACTTCCCCTTTAATGGTTACACTTATAGAAACCCATACCCTGCAACATTCCTCCCTTTAATAGTTACACTTATAGAAACCCATACCCTGCAACATTCCCCTTTATAGTTACAATTATAGAAACCCATACCCTGCAACATTTCCCCTTTACTAGTTACAATTAATAGAACACATACCCTCCAACATTCCCCTTAATAGTTACACTATAGAAACACATACCCTCCACATTCCCCCTTTAATAGTACACTATAGAAACACATACCCCTCCAACATACCCTTTAATATTTACACTTAGAACACATACCCTCCAACATTACCTCTTCATAGTTCACTTATAGAAACCCATACCCTCCAACTTCCCCTTAATAGTTACACTTATAGAAACCCATACCCTGCAACATTCCCCCTTTAATAGTTACACTTATGAAACAATACCCTCCAACATTCCCCCTTCATAGTTACCACTTATAGAAACACATACCCTGCAACATTCCCCTTTAATAGTTACACTTATAGAAACCCATACCTGCAACATTCCCCTTTAATATGTAACACTTATAGAAACCATACCCTGCAACATTCCCCTTTAATAGTACACTTAGAGAAACACATACCCTCCAACATTACCCTCCTTCAATAGTTTACACTTATGAAACACATACCCTCCAACATTCCCCCTTTAATAGTTACACTTATAGAAACACATACCTCCAACATTGCCCCTTTAATAGTTACACTTATGAAAACACATAACCTCCAACATTACCCTAATAGTTACACTTATAGAAACACATACCCTCCAACATTCCCCCTTTAATAGTTACACTATAGAAACAATACCTCCAACATTCCCCCTTAATAGTTACACTTATAGAAACACATACCCTCCAACATTACCCCTTTAATAGTTACACTTATAGAAACACATACCTCCAACATCCCCCCTTTAATAGTTACTATAGAAACACATACCCTCAACATTCCCCTTTATAGTTCCACTTATAGATAACACATACCTCCAACATTCCCCCTTTAATAGTTACACTTATAGAAACACATACCCTCCAACATCCCCCTTAAATATTACACTTTAGAACACATACCTCCAACATCCCCCTTTAATATTGTACACTTAGAAACACATACCCTCCAACATCCCCTTTAATAGTTACACTTAGAAAACCATACCTCCAACATTCCCCCTTTAATAGTTAATACTTAGAAAACACATACCCTCCAACATCCCCTTTAATAGTTACACTTATAGAAACACTACCCTCCAACATTCCCCCCCTTTAATAGTTACACTTATAGAAACACATACCCTCCAACATTCCCCCTTTAATAGTTACACTTATAGAAACACATACCCTCTAACATCCCCTTTAATAGTTACACTTATAGAAACACATACCCTCCAACATTCCCCCTTTAATAGTTACACTATAAAACACATACCCTCCAACATTCCCTTTAATAGTTACACTTATAGAAAACATACCCTCAACATTCCCCCTTTAATAGTTACACTTATAGAAACAACACTCCCCAACTTCCCCCTTATAGTTACACTTATAGAAAACACATACCCTCCAACATTCCCCCTTTAATAGTTACACTTATAGAAACACATACCCCATCCTTCCCCCTTTAATAGTTACACTTATAGAAACACATACCCCCAACATTCCCCCTTTATAGTTACACTTATGAACACATACCCTCCAACATTCCCCTTTAATAGTTACACTTAAGAAACCATACCCTCCAACATCCCCCTTTAATAGTTACACTTAATAAACCATACCTCCTCCAACATTCCCTTTAATAGTTAACTTATAGAACACAACCCTCCAACATTCCCCTTTATGGTTACACTTATAGAAAACACATACCCTCACATTCCCCCTTTAATACACTTATAGAAACACATACCCTCCAACATTACCCTTTTATACACTTATAGAAACACATACCCTACCCTCCAACATTCCCCTTTAATACACTTATAGAAACACATACCCCTCCAACATTACCCCTTTAATACACTTATAGAAACACATATACCTCCAACATTACCCTTTAATACACTTATAGAAACACATACCCTCCAACATCCCTTAACACTTACCATTTACTATACACTTATAGAAACACATACCCTCCAACATCCCCTTATACCTTATGAACACATACCCTCCAACATTCCCCTTTATACACTTATAAAAACACATACCCTCCAACATTCCCCTTTAATACACTTATAGAAACACATACCCTCCACATTACCCTTAATCCTTATAGAAACACATACCCTCCAACATTCCCCTTTAATACACTTATAGAAACACATAACCCTCCAACATTACCCTTTAATACACTTATAGAAACACATACCCTCCAACATTCCCCTTAATACACTATAGAAACACATACCCTCCAACATTACCCTTTAATACACTTATAGAAACACATACCCTCCAACATTACCCTTTAATACACTTGAAACACATACCCTCCAACATTCCCCTTTAATACACTTATAGAAACACATACCCTCCAACATTACCCTTTAATACACTTATATAAACACATACCCTCCAACATTCCCCTTTAATACACTTATAGAACACATACCCTCCAACATTACCCTCTTAATACACTTATAGAAACACATACCCCCAACATTCCCTCTTAATAAGTAACATTTTTATAGAAACTCCTACATACCACATAGTAATAGTTACACTTAAAACCCTCCACGTTCCCCTTTAATGGCACACATAAAAAAACATGGTGCAGGGAAGCACAGCTCTGTGCAATGTATTTCTCAATAGTTACCTAGGGGAAGTAGGATGGTAGGTAACCTGACTGCATGGCATGTGCTTGTTTATAAACCTGTGGAACCTGAATTCTCACCTTGTTGACAGTCGCCCCGCTGTATGAAGATGATGGCTGCTGCCCCCTGACTCTGCACCGTCCCTCTCAGCTTGTAGCCGGCACAAGCTGCTGTAGGTTTTGCCATCGCTCCCGCACACTGGCTGGCTGGGGACACGGCACCGGTATACTCCCCCATTCTTCACACAGCGAGTCCAGAGGCGCACAGCGGATCCCCAGGACCTTCCCCACAGCGGTCCCACTCTGTGGCCGCACAGACTGGCAGCACCCCATCGCAAAGCCGTCTCACCCGAGGGGCAGTTAGTGGGCGCAGGGTCGCAGGAGGATTGGTCACATCGAGACGGACAGCGGGCAAGGAAGATGTGGGAATTAAAGCCACAGGGCCCCAAAATCAGCAGCACTACTAGCCACAGCATGCCAATGGCAGGTTTGTTAGATATCCCACAGACACTCACACCTTCAGAGATACAAATGCACCGGTAGTTAGGATGGGATACCCCCAAACACACAGAAAATCCCATGCTGCAGACTGTACTGATTTCAATGTAGCCATACTGCATTGTATTTAAGGAACCGATTCTTAACATTACATTTCCCCTAACATGTGTACTCGGATCATATTCTACAAGCATGACAACTTTCCCTTTAACATTGAACATTGTAACCACCTAATTACCTTTATCATATAGATAATAATCTCCCCCAATCCTCTCTCTGATTACCGAAATAACTTCCACTGCTGCTATGGTGGAACATACTCACTGTCGGTAGAGGAGTATGCTGGGAGTTGTGTTCCGCAAGGCGAGTGTGGGGTACAGACCAGTCCAGCTTCTCCTCCCTCTGTTTCCCCTGCCTGGACTTCTGGTTCTCTCCTTTCTCTGGTGGGAGAAGCTCTGGATCCTCCTCTCTGTGATCAGCTCCCTGCTGCACTGATTCAGCTCCTTTATCTGGACCAGACCCAGATGTGAGTGTTACCCCCACCCCTACATAGACGTGGGAGAGAGACAGACAGGGAGCCAGAACCAGGCACAGCACTGGATCCAGCACCATTAATAATATAATGGGCAGGAGACAGAGGGGGCACAGGCTGGGCACACAGAGTGGGGCCATGTACAATGTAAACCACAGACTGGTACACAGAGTGGGCACTGTACAATTAACCACAGGACTGGTACACAATTGGGGCACATGTACAATGTAACCCAGACTGGGTACAAGTGGGGCACTGTACGAATGTAACCACATGACTGGTACACGTGGGCACATGTACAATGTAACCACAGGACTGGGTACACAGGTGGGGCAACATGTACAATGTAACCACAGACTGGGTACACAGATGGGCACATGTACAAGTAACCCACAGGACTGGGTAAACACAGAGTGGGGCAAATAGTACAAGGTACCCAGAACTGGGTACACATAGTGGGGCACATGTACAATGTAACCAAAGGACTGGGTACACAGTTGGGCACCTGTACAATGTAACCACAGGACTGGGTACACAGTGGGGCAAATGTACAATGTACCACAGGACTGGGTACACAGAGTGGGCACATGTACAATGTAACCACAGGAACTGGGTACACAGAGATGGGGCACATGTACCAATGTAACCACAGGACTGGGTACACAGTGGGCACATGTAACAGTTAACCACAGGACTGGGTACAACCGAGTGGGCACATGTACATGTAACCACACAGACTGGGTACACAGAGTGGGCACATGTACAATGTATTACAGGACTGGATACACAGTGGGGCACATGTACAATGTAACCACAGACGGGTACAGAGTGGGGCACATGTACATTAACCACAGACTGGGCACACAGAGTGGGGCACCATGTAAACATGTAACCACAGGACTGGGTACACAGAGTGGGGCAAATAGCAATGTAAACACAGGGTGGGCACACAGAGTGGGGCACATGTACAATGTAACCACAGGACTGGGTACAACAGTGTTACAATGTACCAATTGAACCACAGGACGGGGTACACAGTGTGCACATGTACATGTAACCACAGGACGGGTACACAGAGTTGGGGCAAAATGTACAATGTAACCACAGGACTGGGTTACACAGAAGTGGGGGCACATGTACAATGTAACCACAGGAACTGGGTACACGTGGGGCACATGTTACATGTAACCACAGGACTGGGTAAACAGATTGGGCACATGTACAATGTACCACAGGACTGGGTACCAGTGGCACATGTCAATGTAACCACGTACTGGGTACACAGAGTGGGGCACATGTAACATGTCACCACCAGGACTGGGTACACACAGAGGTGGGGCACATGTAACAATGTAATTACAGACTGGGTACACAGTGGGGCACATTGTACAATGTAACCACAGACTGGGTACACAGAGTGGGGGCACATGTACCAATGAACCACAGGACTGGGTACACAGAGTGGGCACATGTTACCATGTAAACCACAGGACTGGGTACACAGTGGGCACATGACAATGTAACCACAGGACTGGGTCACAGAGTGGGGCACATGTACAATGTAACCACAGGACTGGGGTACCAACAGTGGGCACCATGAACCCTGTAACCACAGGACTGGGTACAACAGAGTGGGGCACATGTACAATGAACCACAGACTGGGTACACAGTGGCACATGTACAATGTAACCACAGACTGGGTACACAGAGTGGGGGCCTATCAATTGTAACCACAGACTGGGTCAACGTGGGCACATGAACAAGTAACCACAGACTGGTTACAGAGTGGGGGCCATGTACAATGTTAACCACACGGACTGGGTACAGATAAATGAATCCCCCATTAGTGTTATAAATATAAAGAGGTAAGTTGTTACAATAAAACACCCATGTCATATAAATTAATCCCATAAGGTTTAAATAATCCCAGGTAAGTGTATAACCACGTCATAATAAACTAATCCCATAGTGTTAAAGAATCCCAGGTAAGTGTTAAAATTAAAATAACACCTTGTCATATAAATTAATTCCCATAGTGGTAAATAATCCCAGGTAGTGTTAAATAACACACTGTAATATAAAACTAATCCCCATAGTGGTAACATAATCCCAGGTAGTGTAAATAAACCCTGTCATATAAATTTAATCCCCATAGTGTTAAATAATCCCAGGTCGGTTAAATAACACCGTCATATTAACTAATCCCCCCCCCCATAGTGGTAAATACCCAGGTGTGTTAAATAACACCTGTTTTATTAAATTAATCCCTATAGTGTAATAATCCAGGTTAGTGTTAAATAACACCTGTAATATAAATTTAATACACATAGTGTAAATAATCCAGGTGAGTGTTAAATAGCAACTAGTATTAAATTAATCACCATAGTGTTAAATATCCCAGGTAGTGTTAAATTAAACACCTGTCATTAAATTAATCCCCATCGTGTTAAATATCCAGGTAGTGTTAAATAACACCTTCATATAAATTAATCCCCATAGGTTTAAATAACCAGGTAGTGTTAAATAACACATGTCAATAAATTAATCCATATAGTGTACATATCCCAGTGTTGTTAAATAAACAACCCGTCTACAAATATCCATTAGTGCCAAAATTAATCCCAGGCTGAGTGATTATACAATAGCCACCGTAATATATAAATTAATCCCCATTTTATGTGTTAAATCATCCCAGGGAGTGTTAAATCAACCACCTGTCAAAATTAATCCCATGTGTCTATAAATAATCCCAGGTTAGTGTTAAATAACACCTGTCATATAAATTAATTCCCCATAGTGTTAAATACCCAAGGTAGTGTTAAATAACACCTGTCATATAAAATTAATCCCCATAGTGTTAAATAATCCCAGGTAGTGTACATAACACCCGTAATAAAATTAAATCCCCATAGGTTAAATAAGGATTCCAGGTAGTGTTAAATAAACTCCTGTAATATAAATTAATCCCATAGTGTTAATAATGCCAGGTAGTGGTAAATAACACATGCATATAAAATTTTAAACCCATAGTGTAAATAATCCAGGTAGTGTTAAATAACACCTGAATGTATGAAACACAGCGCATGAAATAGGCCCATCCAAATTAACAGCATTGGGCTTCGATTCTCACATGCTAACGGATCACAAGAGCGATCGTCAGTTATGAGGAAAATGAGGCAGTTGTGCCACCCCCTCAGGACTCCGGGGACAGATAAAAAATATAGATAGATAAATAGATAGATAGCCCGACAGGACGACAAATGGATAGTGATAATAGAGACAGATAGTAGGAACAGACAGATAATAGATAACTACTAGTATGTGATATATGGGACTGATAAAATATGATAGCATAGACAGACAGACAGAATAATAGATGATAAATTAGATAGAAAGATGATAAAAAGAGTAGATAGAGAGAGGGAGAGGAGAGAGAGGTTTGGTTTTTTCGGAAGACATTTGTTCATGACTGTACATGACGTTTTCCAGTGGGTGTCAGTACTGGAAAAGGGAAGGTTAAATGGGATATCTATTGTAGATGTTCCGTATTTTGTACGCAAACCAAATCAAAAGCAGGAAAAGGATTTATGTAGGACAATATATGTCACCTCCTTCTCTCCCTCTATCTCCCTCCGCCATTAGTAGTGCCAGGGTGAGAAACTAAACCGCTAAGCCCTGGCCACTTTCTTAGTCATCGTTATACATTGATTATACCTACCCCGTTATTGGAATTTTCATAGGGAGGAACTGTAAGATTATAGGCCTTATAATCGTACAGTTCTAGGAGGAGAAGGAAAACCAGAAGCCACAAAGTGTAGGTTATTAATAAAAATAATGCACCCGAACTGTAAATCAAAAGGGAGATTAGAAGTGCACTTGGAGTTCCTGGCCTGTATATAAAGGTACCGGCCTGAGGGCCTTGGTGAGTTCTATGGTCAGGAATTCTTCGGTGACTTCTAATATCCTATAATTTACAGTTGGGGGGTTGCATTATCCACTATATATTAGTGAAATGCTGTTTTATTGTCTGAGGCTGTGACGTCCTTTCTGTTTTAGGAAGGTTCTATTTTATTTAAGTTGCTATGTGGGGTTTTTCTGTCCTTTTAAGCCCATCTCAACCTTAAAGAATGCCTGGATAAAAGCTGCTGCCGGGCCGTTATCAGCTGAATCTGGAAGTAGAATTTTAATAGACTTATACTCGGGTCACGTCCTAACTTAGATCCAAATTCTGCAATCATAGCGCTGTGTGAAATGCATAGAAAGATACAGAGCTGATCTGCCTTTACACTTCTGCTTCACGGTAGTCTGGCTGCGGGGACCACTCAGCCACGGTCAATGCTCATCTGGGATGCTGGAATCTGAAGGGTCTCTCAGTTTGGGGCAAAAAAACAGCTGCTCGGCCAGTTGCAAAGGAGCAACTGAAACTACAACTCTCTCAATGATGGTTAAGTTTAATTCACAGTTTACTGAACCTTGCCCACTCCACATGTTAGAAACTGAAACTCCCAACAACAAGCATTGCTGGGAGTTGTAGTTCCAAACATCTGGGAGTGCCAAGGAATTGAAGGTTCCTGGTATTTGGCTATGACTGTATGGCACCAGTGTCAAACTAGCGGCCCTCCAGATGTTGAACAACTACAACTCCCAGAGTCCCACAGGTACGCCACTGCAAACAAGGAATGATGGGAGTTGTAGTTTTCAAACAAACTGGAGGGACCGCGAGTTTGACATCCCTGTACGTATGGGAGTTCATGTATGGAGAATGCTGCTGTCCTTTTTAAAAGGGCAACTAACGCCTAAAAACAACAAGAATCAGAAATGACAGTAGTACGTGATAATTTCTACCCTCGACTTATACTCGAGTCAGTCAATCAGTTTTGCAAAATTTTGAGGTACAAAATAGGTACCTCGAATTTATACAGGATCGACTCTAAGCCCCAATGTATGGGCGCAAGACAACCTCACTGAGTCCTTCCTTATAGTTACCTCCCCACACAGAGCCCTTTCACCACCTGGATACCGCCTCCTGCTGATGGTTACTGCCTGAGCCTGTGTCGGAGCAGGTACCGCCTTAACCTGCTGGAGATAACGCCTCTGCTGGGTCCGCACCCTCTGCTGGGTTATCGTCTCCTCCGTCTGGGACAGCCTTACTGTCCCGGGTACACGCTCCTGCTTGCCGAGGTACAGCCTCCTATCAGGTACCGACCTCCTGCTGCTGGGTGACCACCTCCACTGGGTACTGCCTCATGCTGCTGGGTACTGACTTCTGTGCCAGTACCACCTGCTTAGGCCCTTCACGTAAATGGCTGTGAAATCAATTCCACTTGCTTTAACTGACAACCGCCAAACTAGGAAGCGGAAGCGGTGAAGGGACCGGGTCTTGTAAGTATTTCCAAGTCCACCTTTGGGGAAGGTTAAAAGTATAACGCCAGGGTCTCCGAGATACGCCAATGGTAATAACAGAAATGGGATTGGGGGCTGCCAGTCAGCTTCGGCATCAGTAGAAATCTTACCCTTTATTTGGTAACCATGATATCTGGGGGTCGTAAATACTAAACAAAAAATCACCCGACTATTAACTACACTCAGACTGTCTATATGTTATAATTGGGGAGGGGCGTGGGGGGTCTGGATGGATTCAGTGGCCTCAGGCCCTCAGTCAGGCCTGTATGTAATTAACCTCCTAGGGGGTCTGAAATCATGGGGGGTGGCTGGATTCAGTTTTTTGGGGGGGGGCCTCGTAACACTCCCTCCGCGTCCCTGGGGACTGGAGGTCTTATCATGGGGGGGGGGTCTGGCCTGATAGCCCTCAGTGCGGCTGTAAGAGCTCAAAGGCGGGGGGCCATTCCATAAAGTTTGGCACAGGCAGCAACAAACCCTAGAAGTGCCCCCTGTTTCAAGACGGAAGAAGAATTTTATTAATATAGTCTCCATGTAGACGCTAAGAAGAAGAGATCGTTACAAAATGTTGGTACATTGAGGGCAATGCATATTGCTGAAACGGCATGATAACCAGGTATTCGGAAGGTGTCCGTAAACTTCAACTAACTCCCTTCGTGCTTTTATTCTGATAAATTGTAAGCCCCTCGAAGCATCATAGTTTAGTAAGAAACCGGTGGTCCGAACTCAGTCTTGTTTTCTTGGGACCGGGATGAGTGGGAAGAGTGGACGAGGATACCTGTATTTTATCTGTGTGTTATTCTAGTGCTCTTTAGTCAAAACAGGGACGAAGAGTGACATCTTTTGTTTCTATCGAAAAAATATATATACCGCGCCGAGCGGGGGAGGTTGGAATGACGAAGAAAATAAAAAACTTTGTAATTCTATTCAATGTACTCCTTTGCTGCGTTCGGATAAAGGGTAAACTCATCCCAAATGGAATCTCTGCTCCTGGTTAACTTCGACAAGCGGGGACAATCATATACAATGTAGGGGTACACCATTGGCACATCAGAAAAGTCTTGTAAAAGGAGAGTAAAATAAACTCTGAGTGGGCATCCTTGAAAAAACCGAGCAGTGAAGAGAAGAAGAAAGAAGAAGAAATTTTTTTTTTTTTTTATATGTTAATTGTATTTTTTTGACAATGTTGAGAAGGAAAATAGATTTTCTCCCAAAGGCCCTATTTAGTAAAGGGGTTGTGAGTCTTCAACCAAGGGCATACTAAAAATAAACAGGAAAACAAGGAAAACGGCAAAAAAAATACACACGGCATGACGTTTTCAGGTACCTAGCCCCTTCATCAGCACCTGAGGAAAGAAAAAAGCTAGTTCCCCAAAACGTATGCACATGTGATGTTTAAATAAACCAAGTTTGATTTTGCAGTGTGCGTCTTCCCTAAATTACTCTTGTGTAATAGTTATTTGTTACTGAGTCAGGTTGGTGGTAAAAATTAAACTTTTTTGATGATTGGTCAAACTTGTTTTTTCATAAAGTTTCCCTTAAGATGGCTGCCCTGGAGATGGAAATGGATGGGTTAGGTCAGAAGGTTTGTGTAACTGCTGTCCGGTTGGGGGGGGGGAGTGGTAAAAAAAACTTTTTCATGTTCTGGCTCAAAACCCGTTGGGAGGAGGTACAAGTCCAAAAAAGCGGAATGAAATAAAGGTATGTCCACCTTAAATCAAACTTTTAATTATAGGGCTTCCCCCATGGGCCCCAGCCCCAACCGAATAGTTTTTATTTTAAGAAAAAGCCCCCCAAATCGTACTTACCTCCCCTCTTTCCTCCGCAGCGCTCCCCGGCCCTCTGCTTTGCGAGAAATGCAAGCAGAGGGGCGGGACGGCAGCGAGTCTGTGATTGGCTGAGCTGACAGCCATCAACGGACGCGGCTGCCGGCAGATTCCTTCGCGGAGGAAAGGAGGAAAGAGAGAGGTAAGTAGAGTTTGGGGAGCTTTCTTTAAATAAAATGATGCGGTGGGGCTGAGGGGACCAGTGGGAACGCCTATACTAAAAGGGTTAAAATGCTAGGGGGAGTGCAACGGGAGAGGGATGGGGAGGGAGAGGGAGGGAGGGGGGAGAAGGGGATGCAGTAGGCATGCCAAAAAGTCTCCGGAGGACAGGTAGGAGGGGCCAGAGTCCTATTGGACATGCTAGCTCCTGGTGGGGCTAGTTTTTGGGACTTTGGGGAGGGGACACAGGAAGAACCCTATGGAGCTGGGAGTGAGGTAAGCGATTAAACTTGACTAACATGGTGGGCCATGAGTTGGGGGGATTATAGTTTTGGGGGTGGACATGCCCTTACTGGAAGAAATAGAAATAACATTTAATTTTTTGGTTAAATATGGCTCAGTTTGAACAAAATCTAATAACATCGTTAATGTTAAATAACCCCCATAGTGTTAAAAATAATCCCAGGTAGGTGAAGGAAATCCCAGTAGTGTTAAATAAGTCCCAGGTAGGTTAAATTAATACCAGGTAGTGGTAAATAATCCCAGGTTCGTGTAAATAGCACCCGTCATAGAAATAATCCCTATAGTGTTAAATAATCCAGGGGTAGTGTTAAAGAACACCTGTCATATAAATTAAATCCCTATGGTGTTAAATAATCCAGTAGTGTTAAATAACACCCTGTTCATATAAAAATTAATCCCCATAGTGTTAAATAATTCCAGGTAGTGTTAAATAGCACCTGTAATATAATTAATCGCACTGCGCCGCCGCACAAAAAGGACCCCCTCTGGTGAGGTACGGCGGAATACGAAGGGTGACAGGCGCACAAGGCTGAACGTCTGTTACAATAACACATGTCATATAAGAATTAAATTTCCCCCTTGTGGTAAATAATCCCAGTAGTTGTTAAATAACACACTGTAATATAATATTTTTTTTTCTTTTTTTAATGACCCATAGTGGTTGAACATGAAATCCCAGAGGTAGTGTTATACTAAAACCTGTCATATAAAGTAATCCCCCGCATAGTGTGAAACTAATCCCATGGTAGTGTTAAATAAACCTGTCCATATATAATTAATCCCCATAGTGTTAAATAATCCACCAGGTAATGTTGTTTGTTAAATATATCGCCCCGGTAGTGTAAATACACACCCGGCATAATAAATTAATCCCCATTTATGTGTTAATGAATCCCAGGTAGCTGTTAATAAATCCAGGGAGTGTTAAATAAACAACGTGGTCATATAAAGTTACGAGCATCCCCATAGTTAAATAATCGACCAGGTAGTGTATAAAATAACACGGTCATATAAATTAATCCCAATTTTAAAAATCCCAGGTAGTGTTAAATAATCCCAGGGTAGTGATTAAAATAGCAAACACCCGTCATATAAGCATGTTGTGTTAATGTCCACATTGTGAAATAATCCCAAGGCGTAGTGTTAAATGACAATCCCAGGGTTAATGTTAAATAAACACCTGTAATATAAATTACTCCCATAGTGTTTAAATATTGCCACAGGTAGAGTTAAATAAACACCTGTCATATAAATTAATCCCCATAGTTTTTAAATAATCCCAGGTAGTGTTAAATAATCCCAGGTGTAGATGTTAACAATAATCCGCCACGGTAGTGTTAAATAACACCTGTAATATAAAATTAAATCACCATTAAGTGTTAAAATAATCTACCCAGGGTAGTGTTAAAGTTAATCCCCGTATAGTGTTAAATACATCCAAAGAGGGTAGGTTAAAATAAACCACCTGAAATCTAAATTGATCCCATATGTATAAATATCACCAATTGGTTAGTGTTAAAATATAACCCCTGTAAAATAAATGTAATCACAGCACCACAGCGTTGTTTAAATCCTTTGCTCCCAGGGTAGTGCTAACTAACACTGGTCATATAAAGTAGATCCACATAAAGGTGTAAAAGAATCCCGGCCGGAATAAAGGGTACGTGTTAGAATCGACACGACCTTACAAAATATAAACGGATTAATCCCAGAGTGTTAAATAATCCAGGTAGGTAAATAAACAACCGGTACTATACATAACTTAGATCCCCATAGTGTTTAAATAATCCCAGGTAGTGTTACGATAACACCTGGTAATATAAAATAATCCCCATATGTTATAATATCCCAGGTCGTGTTAAATAACAATCCTGAGATATCATATAAACTAATCCCCATAGTGTTAAAAGTGTAGTATCCCCAGGTGTACGTTAGAATAATTCACCCCTGTCAAGTATAGGGGGAAAAGTGTAGCATACCAATAGTGGTAAATAATCCCAGGTAGTGTTAAAATAGACAAGACCCGTCAATAAATTAATCACCCCCATAGTGTTCAATAATCCCAAACGGTAGTGTTAAATAAACACCGGTCATAGAACTATAATCGACAAAGCCATTACTAGTAGTTTACAGAGAATAATCCCAGGTATTTTTAGTGTTATTGATAACACCTGTCATATAAAACATAATCCCACATAAGTGTTAAAATGTAAGTCCCAGGTAGTGTTAAATAAACCCACCTGTCAATAATTAATTCCCACATAGTGTTAAAATAATCCAGGTGTAGTGTTAAATAACATGTCATATACAAGAAATGAATCCGCACCATTCGTGTATAAATAATCCAGGGAGTGTTAAATAAAACACCATGTACATGATTTATAAAACTAATCCCGCATAGTGGTAAAATAAATCCCAGGTGAGTGTTAAAAACACCGTAAATACTAAATAATTCCCCCCATAGTGTTAAAATACTCCCAGGGTAGTGTTAAATAACACCTGTAATATAAATGACCCCCATAGGGTTTTTAGAAAAAATCCACAGGTAGTGTTAAGAGAGTAGCACCTGTAAATAAATGAATCCCCATAGGTGGTAAATATAATCCCAGGTAGTGTTTAGAGATAACACCTGTCAGATAAATGAAATCCCCATAGTGTTAAATAATCCAGTAGTGGTAATATGTATAATAACCTGTGTATAAACAATACCCATGTGTTAACTATCCCAGGTTAGTGTTAAATACAACCGTCATATAAATAATCCCAATAGGTCTAAATAATCCCAGTGTAGAGATTAAATAAACACCTTAATGATAAACTACATCCCCATAGGGTAACTATAGCCCAGTAGTGTTAAATACACCACACCGTCATAATAAATAATCCCCATAGTGTTGAAAGAAATCCCAGGTAGTGTATGAATAAACCACAGATCTATAAAAACGCTATCCACCACCCCCCTAGTGGATAAAATCAAAATCCAGGGTAGTGTTTAAAAAAAAAAATAACACCACGGTAGATAGAAATTAATCCCCACATAGTGAAAAACTCCCAATTACTTGATTTTGTTGGGGCTAGTGTTTTTAAAATAAGCACCTGTAATATAAATGAATCCCCTAGTGTAAACATAAAATACCCAGGGTATGTTAAATAATCCCTAAAGTGTTAAATAATCCCAGGTAGTGTTAAATAACACCTGTAAATAAATTAATTGCCCAGATGTTCATGTTGAATAAGTCCCATGTAGTGTTAATAAAATCACCTGTACTATCAATGAAAATCCCCACAGTGTAAATAATCCCAGGGTAAGTGTACATAAGCACCTGTCATCAAATTATCCCCCTAGTGATTAAATAGCCCAGGTGTAGTGTTAAATAACAACCTGGTCATATCAATTCAATCCCTGTATTCGTGTTAAAATAAATCCCAGGTACCGTGTTTAAAATCAACCACCTGTCATATATTAAAATCCTCATCCCCAGTGAGTCGTGAGTTACATATCAATATCCCAGGTGTGTTTAACATTCGAACACCGGTAAATATAAATTAATACCACATCTGTGTGTATAATCCATCCAGGCTAGTGTTCACTAACACCTGTCCTCTGTATATATATAAACACTAATCCCCCTCGTGCTTCCCAACTGATCCCCACGGTAGTGATGAAATCACACCCGTCACATATAAATTAATCCCCATTTAGTGTTAGAATAATCCCGGTTGGTCGTGAATAACCCCCCGTCATAGTAAATTAATTCCCCATAGTGTTAATAATCCCAGGTAGCGTTAAAATAACCACGGTTCATATAAATTAATCCCATAGTGTTAAATGAGTAATCCCAGGTCGAATGTTAAAATTAACGACCTGACGTCATTATAAATTAATCCACATTAGTGTTAAATAATTCCCATGGGTCGTGTTTAATAACACCTGTCATATAATAATCCCATAGTGTGAACATTGCACAAATCCCAGGTAGGTGTTAAATAGACACCCGTCATATCAAGTTGTAATCCCCATAGGGTTAAATAATCCCAAGGTAGGTGTTAAATAACACCTGTCATATAAACTGAAATCCCCATAGTGGTACAAATCCGCAGGTAGTGCTTAAAGAACACTGTCACACGCATAATTACTCCCCATAGTGTTAAATACCATTCCCGGTAGGAGGTAGTGTTAAATAACACCTGTAGTAAATGAGCTCCCCATAGTGTAAAATAAGCCCAGGTAGTGTTAAATAAGCACCTGAATATAAAATGAATCCCCATAGTGTTAAATAATCGCAACTTTGGGTAGTGTTAAATAACCCCTGTCATATAAATGAATCCCCATTAGTGTTAAATAATCCCAGGGATAGTGTTAAAAATAACACCTGTCATATAAACTAATCCCATTAGTGTTCAATAATGCCCAGGTGTTTGTTAAATAACACACGTCATATAAATTTAATCCACCCATGTAGGTGTGTTAAATAATCCAGTAGTGGTAAATAACACCCGTCAATAAACTAATCCCCCATAGTGGTAATAATCCCAGGTAATGTTAAATAACACCTGTAATATAAATTAATCCCCATAGTGTTAAATAATCCCAGTGTAGTGTTTAAAATAACAAATGTTAATATAAATGAAATCCCCATAGTGTTAAAAAATCCCAGGTAGTGTTAAATAGCGACCTGTAATATAAATGAATCCGCATAGTGTTAAAAATCCCAGGTAGTGTTAAATGACACATGTCAGATAAATTAATGACCCCATTAGGTTAAATAATCACCAGGGTAGTGTAAATAAAAAACCTGTCATATAAACTAATCCCCATAGTGTTAAATAATCCCAGGTAGTGTTAAAAAACACCTGTCATATAAAATTAATCCCCATAGTGTTAATAAATCCCAGGAGTGTTAAATACACTCGTCATATAAAAAGTACTCCCCATAGTGGTTAAGGTAAAATAATCCCAGGTAGTGTTAAATAAACCTGTATATAAATTAAATCCCCATAGTGTTAAATAATCAAATTGATTACAGTAGTGTTAATAACAACCGTCATATAAAACTAATCACCCATGTGGTAAATAATCCAGGTAGTGTTAAATAGCACCTGTTTTATAAATTAATCCCTATAGTGTTGTTAAATAATCCCAGAGAAGTTGTTTAAAGACACACTGTAATATAAATTAATCACCCATTAGTGTTAAATAATCCCAGGTAAGTGTTAAATAGCACCTGTTATATAAATTAATCCCCTAGTGTTAAAATAACCAGGGTTAGTGTTTAAATAACACCTGTCAGATAAAATTAATCCCCATAGTTTAATAATCCCAGGTAGTGTTAAATAAAACACCTGATCAGATAAATTAATCCCCCATAAGGGTTAAATAAATCCCAGGTAGTGTTAATAACACTGGTCATATAAATAATTCCCTAATAGTGTTACATAAATCCCAGGTCGTGGTTAAATAACACCCGTCATACAAATAATCCCCATAGTGCCAATAATCCCAGGTAGTGTTAAATAGGCCACCTGTAATATAAATTAATCCCCATAGTGTTCAAATAAATCCCAGGTAGTGTTAAATAAACACCATGTCATATAAAATTAATTCCCCATTAGTGTTAATTAATCCCAGGTAGTGTTAAATTAACACCGGTCATATAAATTGATCCCATAGTGTTAACTAATTCCCAGGTAGGTTAAATAAAACACCGGTCAATAAATTAATCCCCATAGTGTTAAATAATCCCAGGTAGTGTTAATAACACCCGTCAGATAAATTAATCCACATAGTGTAAATATCCCAAGGTAGTGTTAAATAACACCCGTCATATAATTAACTCCCCCATAGTGTTAAATAATCCCAGGTAGTGTTAAATTACCCAAATGTTCATATAAATTAATTCCCCATAGTGTTAAATATCCCAGGTAGTGTTTAAATTTAAACCTTAATGTATGAACACAGCGCATGACATAGGCCCATCCAACAATTTAACATGCATTGGGCTGCGATTCTCACATGCTAACGGTCACAAGAGCGATTAGTCCCGTATATGGGAAAACTGAGGCAGGGTGACCAAACCCTCCAGACTCCGGGACAGATAAAAAAAATATAGGATAGATAAATAGATAGATAGACAGACAGACAGGGACAAACTGGATAGATAAAGAGACAGATAGATTAGACGAAGAGAATAGGATAACTAACTGCTATGTAGATATATGGACTGATAAAAATGATAGATAGACAGACAGGACAGCTAAGAAGATGCTAAATTTAGATAGAAAGATGATAAATAGATTAGATTAGAGAGGAGAGAGGTTTTGCGGAAAAACATTTGTTACATGAATTTACCGGACGTTTTTCCAGAGTGTCAGTACTGGCTAAAGGAAGGTTAAATGTGTATTTATTGTAGCGGTTCGATCTTGACTGCCACAACCAATCAAAAAGCAGGAAAGGATTATAGGATATAGAGAGTATGTTATTATCACCTCCTTCTCTCCCCTCTTCTCCCTCCCATTAGTCGTGCCCAGGGTGAGGAAGAAAAATAAAACGCTAAGCCTGGGCCACTTTCTCGTCATCTGTTTAACTTGTTATAACTACCCCCTGGATTGGATTTCTATGGGATGAAACTGTAGAGTATAGCCTTATAATCCGTACAGTATCTAGGAGGAGAAGGGGAAACCAGAAGCCACAAAGGTGGCGGGTTAATAATAAATAATGCACCGAACGTAAATCAAAGGGGATTTAGAAGATGTCCATTGGAGTTCCGTGCCCTGTTATTATAAGGTACTCGCGCCTGCGGCCGATGTGGCTTTTATATGGGCACGGAACCATCTGCGGTGACTTCTAATATCCTAATATTTAACAGTTGGTGGGTGCATTATTCCATCTATATTTAGGATGTAATGCTGTTTTATTGTCTGAGGCGTGAAGTCCTTTCTCTTAGGAAGGTTTCTATTTATTTTTATGTCTGGGGGTTTTCTGCTCCTTTAAAGCCATCTCACCTTAGGAAGAATTGCCTGGGATATAAAGCTCTGCCTGGGCAGTTTATCAGTGATTTGTAAATAGGACAGTTATATTTCCCCACTTATCACGGCCTGTCTGCCTACCACTCCACCATCTGGATTAAGTACAGGACATTTATAATCAGTGGGGCAGAGAAATCTATCACAGGGTCTGTTTAGGGTGGGTGCCCAAGGCTCAGGATTCTAGGGGGTTCACCTGACTTTTTGGGGAAGCAGCCCTCCATCTAGAAAAATCCTTAAGTAGTGGATCGCACATTGAAAAAAATACCGACCCGGCCGTAAAATAGATACTGCGCCCGTAGGTACACTGCACCCTGATAGCCACCACCCTAATACCATGTCTCTTTCACACTCATCTATTTATTACCGATGTGGTGTGCTCTCAAAGCTGCTAACAACGCAAAGCTATATACTTGGATTGAGATAACGGAGGCGCACTCACCATTGTAGTAAGTGAATGTTATTGTGAGCAGACCAGAGCACGTTTTCCAAGCGGTGCTCAATGTAAAATTATCAAGGTACGAATTCTTTCCAGCCGTCTGCGGGGCTAATTAGATCTGAATTTCAGGATGAAAGCCTCTTCATTACGTCCCACCGTGTCCACCAGAACTGGTGTGTGGAACAGCCACAACACACAAGCAATGAATGGACATTTCATCAAATAGTTAATTAACGAGGTCTGACCAAAGGAACCCAACGTGGATATCGGCCAAAGAGAGGTTAATGGTGTGGAGGTTGCACGCGCCTAGTACACACCTACGACCTGGGTACAGTCTGGGTACACACAGTACAGATCATTGAAAGATTGAAAGACGGATTGCAAGAATTCAAAGATCTACTTTACACGATGCCAGTCCCGAGCGTTCTCCTTTTACAAATCATAGGGGAGAACTCTGGAGGACTGTGGTTTCACGCGGGCGCGTGGCGGACTGCTCTATAAGTGAGTCTTAGCGTTTGAGGACCCTACGGAGGATTTGCGGTCCTTTCCCGACCCATCGTTTGCGTACCCGCGCTCTTCGGTGTAACGAAAGGTTACACGCAGAGGAGTAGGCACCAATAAAGCCCCGTACCGCCAGATCCGATCGTGTTATCGTTACTGGTGTAACCCAGCTTTAGGCCACTCAATGTTTACACCACCATCCCCTATCCAAAGCCTGAAGTACTTCGAAGTGCGTGGCAGGAAAAGTCGCCTGCTAGGTGGGACAAGGAGAAGGCCAGGCCACTAGATGGACTGTGAAAAGTCCTTTGGGATAGGGTGCAACTAAGAGCAGTGGCAAACTAGGAATCACTGGGCCCCCAGCAAAACTATTGAATGGGGGCCCATTATGCATGCTTCATCTACAGTGGTTTCTGGGAGGAGGACATATCTGTAGTGCCCCAGGAGAATAAGAGACCCTGCACCCTCTGTGATGCAAGGATCTGCTCCCCCTGGCCAGTTATGCCCCGGCAAAATATGGAATGGCAACAAGAGAAAAGGGACTTTCTAATGTCAAAATGAAAGAATCTAAGTAAAGGCAAATCAACTGCAGGGGGTAAGTATTCGTAAAATCCAAGCGTTGTCGTGGCCATTGAGAGCGATACGTAGGGTGTAAGTCTTACTAGGGAACTGACGGATCGCCCCCCCCTGATGTTGTAATAGCCCTGTAGGTACTATTTCATAGGATACTACCTGTTTCATTTCTATGGATTGTGTGTTTTGATTGAATTAGTGGGACAGAGACAGAAGGATTATAATTAGTTCTATAAAGGAACACGACCATTGTTCCATGGGTTCCGCAGGAACAAAAAAGACTTGAGAAACCGTGGATGGAAGATGAAAGGAGTAATCCTGCATTAACTGGTCTTATATAGATTCATATGATCACATAATGGGACCTTCGTCAACTCACCTTCTGTCTCTGTTCATCCTCACCTGTCTGCTGGTGATGCGTCCCCAAATCCTGGGCCACATGTAAGATCTCTGTCTGCCACTCCACGGCCCTGTCTTACCTTCTCTGAGTGCCCCTTGTCGTGGTTCAATTCCTCCAACTCTATCATTCCTCTGATTCTTTATCAATCTTGATCTGCATTTCTCTGTGCTCTGATTAATGTTCGCTCGTGGGTAACAAATCTACCGTCCTTTTTGTATGATTCTTCCCTGCATCTAATAATTTTCAAACTTCTTGCCTACTGAAAAACGGGCCCATTCCCAACATGACTCTGCCTATCGAGGCCTCCCTTACACGTATAGAAACCACTATACACCGCAACATGCACACAGGAGAGCGATGCCCTTTTACTAGAGTACACCTTATAGAAACCCATTACCCTGCGCAACTTCGCTCTTTACTGGATACAATTTAATAGAATCCCAGACACTTACCAAACATTCCCCATACTAGATACAACTATATAGCAAACAGCCCCCAACATTGTCCGCTTTATGGGGATACCACTTAAGAATCCAACCCATCCAAACATTCCCCCTACTAGAATTACACTGATATAGAAACACAGTTGTGGGAGAATACCCTCCAAATATTCCATCTTCACTGGATTAAACCAATGACTATTAGAATTCGCATTTAACCTACAACAAGTTCACCCCTTTTCACTAGATGGACACTTATAGAAACACATCACCACCAACATCCTCCGTTTACTGGATAACAGAAAGGACAGTTACTAGAAATCACATACCCTCCAAAACCTTCCCCTACTAGATATCACTAATAGAAAACAAATACCCGCCAAACATCCCCATAAGATATACACTTATAGTGAAAACACATACCCTCCAACATTCCCCTACTAGAACACATTATAGAAGCACATTAAACCACTCCTAAACATTGACCCCCACTGTCCACAAGCTACCCCTTCTAGGAAAGCAGGCATAACCAAGGTGGAGGTCGAACTCTCCCAAAACAGGGTGCAGACACTCTGGGGTTGTCTGATCCCTTAGGAACCGAGAGGATTTAACAGGAAAAAAAGGTAAATGAGGTTCGCCACTCCAAATCTCTTGAAATGTATGTTATAAACCACACATAACCACGCTCGTACAAAACGTTACGGTGAATGGCCCGCCTTACTTCAGGTGCTGAAAGTGCAACTGCCTGAGCTTGACGGAACATATAAAGAGTTATGTGTGCTAGACATAGGTCCACCGTCCCCTTGTATAAGTTATGGGTGGAACCAACAAACGAGGAGTTACTAATCACACTAATATCGCGTAAAAAAATATCCATGTGACACTTATACTTTAACACCGACTCTATCAATGATGCAATAGTAGTACAAGTGTTCCAAAATAGCAATACGTATAAAACAACATGTATATAAAAAAACTACAGATAAAAGTGCCTGTTAATTTGTGCAACCTAATGTGACGCAAATAGACGTGCAGTAATATGCTAGTGTCCTTATCATTTGTCTCTCTACTACAGCCATCTATTTTATTTTTTCTTATTGTGGCAAAATATACTCTGAACCAATAATAAAAAGAAATCTTAGAATCTGGGGGACATCATTATTCTGAGGCGGGACTAATTAAACCATATACATAGTAAACCGTTTCTCATATGTGGAAAGACTTCTAGCTAATACACTAGGTAGGCCGCCTAGTTGTCCATGGAATCTAATAATAGAAAGCAAAAGAATGAGCAGATTCGAGGATCTGGACCACAGTATAAAACGGACAGAAGACGCTTACATCCCATACACCCCAACATGCGCCCCCTACTAGAATACACTTATAGAAAACCCATACCCTGCAACATTCCCCTTACATAGTTACACTTATAGAAACCATGTTAAACCTCCAAATTCCCCTTGTATTGAGGTTAAACTGTATTTAGAAACCCATATCCCTGACAAACAGCTTTCCCCTTACTCTATACACTATAGAAACACATACCCTCCAAACATTCCTTACATAGATACACTTAATAGAAACACAATTACCTCCTACATTCCCCTTTAATAGATACACTTGATTATTAGAAACACATACCCTCAAACATACCACCCTCGTTATATAACACTTAGAGCACACATCCCCACCCTCCAACATCCTCTTATACAGATTACCTGAGAGAAACCCATACCCCTCCAAGCATTCACCCCTTTATTTAACTTAAGAACCAACTCACATTTTAAATAACTATAGAACACATACCCTCCTACCTTCTTATCCCTTCAATAGTATCAACTTTGATAAACACATACCCGCGAACATTCCCCTTTAATAGTTCACACGTTATAGAAACCTCATCCCCGCAAACATTTCCCCCTTACTAGCTACACTATAGAAACCACCATACCCTCCAGTCATTCCCCTTACTAGTTACACTTATAGACAAAAACACATACCCTCCAACATTACCTCCTTTCAATAGATTAGACACTTAAGAAACACCCCATACTCCTCCAACATTCCCCCTTTCACATGGATTTACACTTAAGAAACCAGACCCTCCCAACTTGCCCCTTTAATAGATCCACTTATAGAAGACCAACATACCCTCCAACATTTTCCACCCCTTTACAATATTACACTTATAGAAACCCATACTGCTCCAAAAACATTCCCCCTTTAATAGTACACTTATAGAAACCTATACCTCCAACATTTCCACCACTTTACTAGCTTAACACTTAATAGAAAACACCAACCGTCCAACATTCCCCATTATAGTACACATATAGAAACTCCTCCCAAACCTCCAACACCGCCACTTCTAATGAGTACCACTATTCAGAAACATCTTACACCCCAAAATATTACCCTTTGATACCTGCCCTCAACATTCTCTAAATGTACACAAGAAACATACCCTTCCAACAATGTCCCCCTTTACATAACACTTTAGAACACTATCTCACAGCCCTTAAGTTTACCTTAACACATACCCTCCAACTTCCCCCTATAGTTCACTTATAACATCGCACATTCCTTTATAGCTAAAACACATACCCTCCAACATTCCCCCTTTAACTGGATTTCCCTATTAAGCAACACATACACCTCCAACATTCCACACTAAAAAGTGACACTGTGATAGAAACACATACCTACCAACATTCCCCTCACGTTTAATATTACACTAATATGAAACCCATACCCTCTACATTCCCCCTTTATGAAGGTCACTTTTAATAAGAAACAAAGAACACATAACCTCCAACATTGCCCCCTTTACTAGTTTACACTTATAGAACCCATACCCTCCAACATTCCCCCTTTAGAATATTACACTTATAGAAACCCATACCTCCCAAACATTCCCCCTTATGACATAGGATTACACTTATACGAAAACCCATAGATCTTCCCCACATTAACCCTTATTATATGTTACAGCTATAGGAAACCATACCTCCAACATTCACCCCTCTTAACTGATTCACCTTATAGAAAACACATCCTCTCCAGACATACCCTTTACGTAACACTTATAGAAACACATACCCTCCCAAGCTCCCTTTACATTACACTTATAGAACACCATACCCTCCCAACATTACCCTTACCTTACTAGAACACATGACTCAGAACTTCTAAACTTGAACACAGACCCTCCAACATTCCCCTTAAACACTTATAGGTAACCATACCCTCCAAACATTCCCACTTTTAATACACTTATAGAAACCATACCCATCAACATTCCCCTTACTAATACACTTAAGAAACACATACCCTCCTCACCACATTACCCTTTATTATACACTTATAGAAGAACACAGTACCCGTCACAACATTCCCCTTTAACTAGGATACTTATAGAAAGACCAAATACCCTATACTATAGCAACACGATCTCCAGACCATTCCCCCCTTTACTAGTACACGTTATAGAAACTGACCTACATACCTACCAACTTCCCACCCTTAAAGTACACTTTATGAACACAGAACCCTCCAACATTCCCCCTTAACATACACTTATAGAACACATCCCTCCAACATTCCCGCTTTAAGATACACTTCTAGGAAACACATACCCTCCAACATTCCCCTTATCACTTTGACAACCCATATCCAACTATAGAAAAAGACACAATACCCTTCCAACATGTCCCACTTAGATCCACACTATAGAAACACATACCCTCCACATTCCCCACTTTAAGATTACACTTCTAGAAAACCCCAGCATACCCTCCAGAATTCCCCCCTGGTACTGATAGGTACACTTATAGAAAAACCAATGATACGATCCACATGCCAATATGCGTATAGTATCCTGGTTCTTGTACAACCGCAAGGTCCCAAGGGATCTAAGGGTGGCTTCTGTCACAGAGCACACAGATATGAAAAAACCAAAGGAGGTAGAGACCGGACCAAAACTTGCAAGTTGCAAATGGTTGGCTTTCAATAGCAACCGGCGTACAGCAAACATGTTTTGGAGATCCAAACACCCTGTTCTCAAGAGTGTGAGGTTAAAGGGTGTGTGGACCTCAGAAACTATGTCGTGTAACCCAGTTTGCTTCTTAATAGCACCATATGCGACTTGCAATTTTGGTCCGGTCTCTACCTTCTTTGTTATTACTCCAAACATTTCCCCTTTAACAAGTTAGGATTATAGAAAACACATACCATCCCACATTTCACCCCTTTACCAAGTTACGCTATATAGAACACCAGCATCACAACATTCCCCCTTTAAGCTAGTTACAACTTACAGAAACCCATACCTTCACCAACATTCCCCCTTTACTAGGTACACTTATTCGAAACAACCACCATCCCAAACAACACTGCCCCTGATTACTAGGTACACTATAGAACCCATTACCCCCAGAAACATTCCGAACCTTAAACTAGTTACAACTGGTGGTGGGAAACCCATACCCTCCAAAAGCATGCCCCCTTTTACTGGTACACCTATAAGAAACACCACTACCCTCCAAACATTCACCCTGTACTAGTTACGCGTTATAGAAACCGCAACCTCCAAACATCCCCCTTAGACTAAGTTAAACTGTATAGAAAAACACATTACCCTCAACATCCCCACTATTTACTAGTTAGCATTACAGAAACCCATACCCTCCAAGACGATTACCAGCCGATGTACTAGTTCGCCACTTACAGAAAAACCCATACCCTCACCGACGAGTCGCCCCGACTATTAAGTAGTATGACACTTATAGGAAACCCAAGTACCCTCCAAACCTTCCCCCTTTACTAGTTACCACTTAATAGAAACACATACCCTCAACATTCCTCCTTTTGACTCAGTTAAACTTAACAAGGAAACCATGAACCCTCCAACAATCCCCATATTACTAGTTAACTGTAGAAAACACATACCTCCAAACATTCCCCCTTACTAAGTTACCACTTAATAGAAACCCCTACCATTCCAAGATTCACCTGTAACTAGTTACACTTATAGAAAGACCATCCCGCCAAACATGCCCCTTTACTAGTTAAACTTATCGAAACACATACACATCAAACATTCCCCTTACAAGTTAACGCTTATAGAACCAAGACCCTCAAACATCCCCCTTTCTAGTTACACTTAGAATATAGAAACCAATACCCTCCATCATTCCCCACTTTAATAGTTGACACTTATAGAACCATACCCTCACAAAATTCCCGCTGTAATGGGTACACTATAGAAAACCCATACCCCTCGCAACGATACCCTCGCTTCACTAAGTTACACTTATAGAAACACAAATACACCCCCAAACATTCCCCTTTACTTAGTGACGCAATATAGAAACACATACCCTCCACCATTCCCCACTTTCACAGTTACGCTTATAGGAAAAATCACATACCATTCCAACATCCCCTCTTTAATAAGTACACTTACAGAAAAAAACCCCATACCCCCACCAACATCCCCTTTACTAGTTACAGTATAGAAACCACACATACCTCCACGCAACATTCCCCCTTTTACTAGTTATACAACTTATGTAGAAACCCATACCCTCACAAACAGTTACCCCTTTTATAGAGATACACTTAGTTAGGAAAACACATCCACGCTCCAAACATTCCCCAGAATATACTAGTTACCACTTATAGAAACAAGTGACCCTACCAAGCATTCCCCTTTACGAGCCCCTTTTTATAGATATATATATCTCCCACATACTCCAACCGTCAATAGCAGGCTAGTAGTTCCTGTCTTGTCCAAACGGCAAGGTCCAGGGGCTCTTACGTTGCATTCTGTCCCGGCGAGCCACCCACCGCTACCTACCCAGACCAACACAAGACGGCCGAGAACCGCGACCACAATTGCCCAGTGGCCGATACGGGTGCTCTTCAGTATACGCACCGAACGGTAACCCCATGTTTTGGGTCCCACAACCCTTTGCACGATGTGAAAAGGGGTTGTTGCACACCGAACCTTGATCCCGGGGTGCGTACCGGTTAGGATACGCTAATAGCAGAGCCCAGAGATGTGTGAACGTGCAATTTTGGTCCGATCTCTAACTACTTTTGTGGTATGACTAGTCACAAAACATCTCCCCCACTTGATACAATTACGCGGTGTATATCGAATACAATCCCCATCCAACATTCACCCGTTTTATAGTTACCACGTATAGCTACGCCGAACATACCATCCAAACATTCCCACTTTAACTCGGTTACAACTTACAGAAACCTCATAGACTCCTCCAAATACCAACCTTACTAGTTACACTATGAGAAACACATTTTCCAATACCCTCCAAACATTCCCCACTTTACTGTTACCGTCAAATAGGAAACCAATACCCTCACGAAAACAGAACATTCCCCCTTATAGTTACAACTAAATAAGAAAACATACCCTCCAACCTCACCTTACTAGTTACCACTTATAGAAACCACAGACACCTCCAACATTCCCCATGTTGAGTGATTAACTAGTATACCAGACTTATAGGGACAGCACAGATACCACTACAACATCCACCAGCGCACCTGTGACGTAGTTACACTTATATGAAAACACATAAGCCCACCAACATTCCCCCTTTACTCAGTATACACATTTAAGAAAAACCCAGTACCCTCCCCACATCCCCCTATAAGCTACACTTTACAAACACATGATACCCTCCAACATTCCCCCCTTAATAGTTACACGTATCGGCAACCCATACCCTCCACCATTACGTCCCTTACCTCGATACAATATAAGAACAACTATACCCTTCCACAGTCCCCCCCACTTTCCTAGATGTATTTTCTTATTTTAGACTCTACAGAACCATTACCTCCAACATAACCCCTTTCCCTCGTTTACACTTACAGGAAACCCCATTCCGCTCCAAACATCCCCCTTACTAGTACTACACCTATAGAAGCACATACCCTCCCCCCACCCCATTCCCCCATTTACTAGTGTACACACTTGATAGATAGACACATACCCTCCCAAAACATTCCCCCTAGTTAAATCAGAGCGACTATCGAACACACATCCTCACCATTCCCCCGGTTATCTAGTCGCTAGCATAGACCAACCACATCCCCTCCACTAATTTCCCCACACTATTTATGCAGTTATACACTAATAATGAAGACAAACCACAACCCGACCAAAAATACCCCTTTAGATGGAGATACCCTATAGACACTACGATCCCCTCCAAACATTCCCCTTTACGTAGTTACATGTCTAAGAAACGCCACTAACCCACAACAAACTGCCCCCTTTGTTACTAGATTAACTCTTATCGAAATAAACGCCTCCAACAGATCTCGCCTAAATATGTTACAACGTATAGACCAACCATACCCTCACCAACATTCACCGCCTTACTAGATACACTTATAGAACCCCATACCCTCCCAACATTCCCCCCTATATAGTTACAACGGTATAGAAACCATTATACGTGTGGAACATTCCCCCGGTAACTGTTACCGCTTATAGGAATCCCATACAACTGCGAATGTCGCATACCCTCCACATCACCCGCTTTTACTAGATACACTTTATAGAAACCCATTCCTCTCCAAACATTCCCCCTTTACATAGATACCTATTGAAACACATACCCTACAACATTCCCCCATTGACTAGTACAGACTTATAGGAAACCACAAATAATACTCCCAGACAATTCGCCCCCTTTATTGAGTACGCTCTGTATGAACAAATACATCCCACCGTTCCCTTACATCGTAAACGCATTAAGTACAAAACAACGCTCTACCCCTCCATCATTACAATTCATCACTTTATTTGAGTTGTTAAGTTTTATAGTGAATACCGCAATTACCCTCCAACATTACCCCTTTACTAGTTACACATAATAAAAACCAATACCCGCCAACATATCCCCTTTACTACGTGGACACTTATAGAAAACAAACAACTATCCAACGATTGTACCCTTTAAGAAGTACTTATAGAAACCCATACCCTCCCACATTCCCCCCTTTACTAGTTAACAGTATAGATACACATACCCTTCAACATCACCCCTTTACTAGATACACTTATAGAAACAAATACTCTCCAACATCACCCCTTTACTAAATACACTTATAGAAAACTATACCCTCCAACATTCCCCCTTTACTAGATACACATATAGAAAACACCCCCATACCCTCAACATTCTCCAGTTTATAACATAGTTACCACTTATAAAAAACCAATACCCTCCAAAAATTCCCCCTTTACTAGTACACTTATAGATACCACACCCTCCAACTTACCCATTTACTAGGTTAAGTTTATAGAAAAAAACATACCATCCAAACATGTCCCCTTTAATGGTTAAGCGTATAGAAAATCCATACCTCCAACATTCCCCCTTTACTAGGATAAATATAGAAAACAATACCCATCCAACATCCCCCCTGTAATAAAGTTACACTTATAGAAACACGCATACCCACCTCCAACATTCCCCCTCTTACTAAGTACACTTATAGAAACCCCAACCGCCACATCCCCCCTTTTACAGATACAAAGTATACAAACACAATACCCTCCAAAATTCCCCCTTTACTAGATACACTTATAGAACAATACCTCCACATTCCCCCTTTAAAAGTTAACTTCTACAAACCCTACCATGCCAACATTCCCCCGTTATAGTTACATTATAGAAACACAGCCCTCCAACATTCCCCTTTAATAGTTACACTTAGAGAAAACAAATACCTCCACATTCCCCTTTAATGTTACACTTTATTAGAAACACATACCCTCCAACATTCCCCCTTTAATAGTACCACTATATCGAAGACCCATACCCTCCAAATTCCCCTTTAACTAGATACAAAGATAAGAACCACCTACCCTCCAACATTACACCTTTTACTAGAATACAATATAAGAACAAATACCCTCCAACATTCCCCCTGTACTAGTTACACTTACAAGAAACCCATTACCTCCAACCTTCCGCATTTACTAGTTACACTATATTAGGAAGACCACATACCTCCAAATTCCCCTTTTACCGTTACACTTATAGAAACCAAAATTACCCTCCAACCATTCCCCCTTTAATAGTTACACGTATAGAAAACACATACCCTCACGCCAACATGCCCCTTACTAGTTACACTTATAGAACCCAATACCCGCAAACAGTCCCCTTTTACTAGTTAACTGATAGAACACAGACCCAGCCAACATTTCCCCTGTACTAGGTTACAATTATAGAAAACACATACCCTCAGCAGTCCACCGTTACTAGTTCCTTATAGAAACCAATATACTCCAACATTCCAATATGGAGTTATAGTTACTGGTCGTGGTACAAACGGCAAGTAGCAAGGGCTCTTAAAGGTGGATTTGTCCAAGAGCACACAGTACGTGAAAACAAAAAAGAAGGTAGAGAACCGGACAAAATTGCAAGTGTCAATGGTGCTTTATAGCAAACGGTACACAACATGTTGGGTCCAAACCACCCTTTATTCAAGTGTGATACAGGGTTGTTTGGACCCGAAACAGTCGTGTACCGTTTGCGATTAAAGCACCATGCAACTCCTTGAGATAGTTTAGCACGTTACTGAAACCCCTTTTAACTGCAAACATTCCCCTTACAAGTTACCTTATAGAAAAACATACTCTCCAACATTCCCCTTACTAGTTACACTTATAGAAGAAAACCATAAATCGGCAACATTCCCACTTACTAGTTACACTTAAGAAACCCCATACCCTACAAAATCATCCCCTTACTTAGTTACATTATAGAACCACATAGCCCTCAACATTCCCCTTTACTAGTTACAATATAGAAACCATACCTCCAAACATTCCACCTTTATAGTTACCACTTATAGAAACCACATACCCTCAACATCCCCCTTTATAGTTACACGTATAGAAACCCATACCCTGCAACATTCCCCTTTATAGTTACACTTATAGAAAACACATACCCTCAACATCCCCCTTTAATAGTTACACTATAGAAACACATACCCTCCAACATTCCCCGTTATAGTTACACTTATAAGAACCCATACCCTCACATCCCTTTACTAGTAACTGATAAAACAACATACCCTCCAACATTCCCCCTTTAATAGTTACCACTTATAGAAACCCATACCTCCAAAATTACCCTATTTACAGTTACAACATTATAGAACCATACCCTAACATTACCCCTTACTCATACACATTAGAAGAACCCATACCCTGCAACATTCCCCTTTACTAGTTACACTTATAGACAACACCATACCCTCCAACATTCCCCTTTATAGTGACACTTATAGAAACACATACCTCCAACATCCCCCTTCTATAGATTACACTTATAAGAAACACTACCTCCCACATTCCCCCTTTAATAGGTAACTTATAAACACACATACCCTTCAACATTTACCCACACATCTAACACCAATAGTTACACTTATAGAAAACCATACCCTCCAACATTCCCCCTTTATAGTTACACTTATAGGAAACCCTACCCACCAACAAATTCCCCCTTATAGTTACACTTATAGAAAACATTACCCTCCAACATTTCCCTTTATAGTTACACTTATAGAAACACATACCCCCAACATCCCCCTTTACTAGTATACACTTATAGAAAACACATACCCTAACAATCTACTTCAAATGCCATCTAACTGTAATTGTACACTTATAGAAACCCATACTCCGACATTCCCTCTTTATCGTTTACACTTATAGAACACCATAACCCTCCCAACAGTCCCACACCCTCCACCATTATAGTACACTATAGAAAACCAAGAATACTCTTAACATGCCCTCTTAAATAGTAACTTATAGAACATACAAATCATACCCTCCAACATTCCCCTTTATAGATCACATTATAGAAAACATACTCCCTCCAACATTCCCCCTTTAATAGTATACAATATTGAAAAACACATACCTCCAACATTCCCCCTATATAGTTACACTATAGAGAAACCACTTACCTCCACATTCCCCCTTTAATAGTTACACTTATAGAAAACACATACCTCCAACATTTCCCCTAAATAGTACACTTATAAAACACACTACCCTCCAACATTTTCCTTATTAGTTACACTTATAGAAAACCCATACCCTCCAACATCCCCTTTATAGTTACACTTATAGAAACAATACCCTCCACATTCCCCCTTTATAGTACACTTATAGAAACACATACACTATCCAACATTTCCCCTTTAATAGTTACACTTATAGAAACCATACCCTCCAACATTCCCCTTTATAGTTACACTTATAGAACACATAACCTCAACATTCCCCTTTAATAGTATCACTATAGAAACACAATACCCTCCAACCATTCCCCTTACTATACAATATAGAAAACATACCTCCAACATTCCCCCTTTATAGTACACATATAGAAACACATACCCCTCACAACATTCCCTATTATAGTTACACTTTAAAAACCCATACCTCCAACATTCCCCCTTTAATAGTTACACTTATAGAACACACACCCTCCAACATTACCCCTTTATAGTTACCTTTATAGTAAAAAACCATACCTCCAACATTCCCCTTTAATGGTTACACTATAGAAACCCCTACCCTCCAACATTCCCCCTCTTATAGTTACACTTATAAAACACATACCCCTCCAACATTCCCCCTTTATATACACTTATAGAACACATACCCTCCAAACATTTCCCCTTTATAGTTACACTATAGAAACCATACCTCTCCACATTCCCCCTTATAGATACACTTATAAAACACATACCCCTCAACATTCCCCTTATAGATACACTTATAGAAACACATACCCTCCAACATTCCCCTTTAATAGTTACACTTATAGAAACACATACCCTCCAAAAATCCCCCTTTAATTACACTTATATAGAAACACATACCCTCCAACATTCCCCTTAATAGTTACACTTATAGAAACATACCCTCCAACATTCCCTTTATATTACACTTATAGAAACACATACCCTCCAAAACATTCCCCCTTTAATGTTACACTTATAGAAAACCATACCCTCCAACATTACCCTTTATAGTACACTATATAAAACAACATACCCTCCAACATTACCCTTTATAAACCATATAAGAAACACAACCTCCAACATTCCCTTTATATACACTTATAGAAACACATACCCTCCAACAATTCCCCTTTAAGTTACACTTATAGAAACACATACCCTCCAACATTCCCCCCTTTTAATTACACTTATAGAAAACACATACCCTCCAACATTCCCCCTTTAATATTCACTTATAGAAACACATACCCTCAACATTACCCCTTTATAGTTACACTTAAGAAACATACCCTCCAACATTCCCCCTTTAGTTACACTATAGAACACCATACCCCACATCCCCTTTATAATACAATTATAGACAAACATACCTCCAACATCCCCCTTTAACTAGTTTCAATTATAGCAAACACCATTCACCCAACAAACTCCCCCTTTATTAGATACACTTTAGAAATACATACCCTCCAACATTCTCCTAAATGTTTAAACATTATAGAAACCATACCCATCCACATTCCCCTTATAGATACACTTATAGAAACCATACCCTCCAACATTCCACCTTACTCGTTACACTTATAAAAAACCTACCTCAACATTCCCCCTTTAACTAGTTACCTGATAGAACCGACCAGATACCTTCCCCAACATTCCCCCTTTAACTAGTAAACTTATAGAAACATACCTCTCAAACATTCCCCCTTAATAGACACATTATATGAAACACATGACCCTCCAACATTCCCACTGTTTAGTTACACTTATAGAACCAACACATACCTCAGCATTCCCCCTTATAGTTACGCTTATAGAAACACATACCTCAACATTCCCCACTTTAATAGTTACACTTATTAGAACACATTACCTACCAACATTTACCCCTTAATTAGTACACGTTATAGACACATAACCCTCCAACAGTCCCCCGTACTAGTTTACACGATAAAAACAACACCAACCCTTCCAAATTACCCCCTTATAGTTACACTATAGAAGAAACCAATAACATCCAAAATTCCCCTTTAATGGTAACTTATAGAAACACAATACCCTCCAACCTCACCTTTATACCTACACTTATAGAACACATACTTCAAACATTACCCTTATAGATACACTTAAGAAACACATACTCACATCCGCTATACACGATAAAACAACCCTCAATTACCAACTTAACACTTATAGAAAACTATACCCTCCAACATTCCCCCTTCTAATACACATAGAAACACACATTACCCCCAACATTACCGTTTACATACCATATAAAACAATTACCCTCCAACATCCCTTTAAGTTACACTTATAGTACCATACACCTCCAACATTACCCTTTTTTAGATACACGTTATAGAAAAACATACCCTCACAACATCCCTTTAATGTAAGCGTATAGAAACACCAATTACCCCCCAACATGCCCCTTTACTGTACTTATAGAACCACATTACCTCCAAACATTATCCATCTTTACTAGTTACACTTATGAAAAACATACCCTTCCCCAACATTCCCTTATAAACACTTATCAAAAAGACAAACATAATACCCCCAACATTACCCCTTTACTAGATACACTTATAAACCAACCTCCAACATGCCCCTTTATATAACTATAGAAACACAATATACGTCAAACATTCCCCTTAACTATACACTTTATAGACACATATACCCATCCAACATTCCCTTTAATAGTAAGCTGTATTAGAAAAACCACATTACCCTCCAACATTGCCCCTTAATAGCAGCTATAGAGAAACCCATACCCTCCATACTATAACTTAAGACAATACCCTCCACTCTTTAATACAGGCTTATAGAAACACACATACCCACTCCAACCATTACCTCTTGTACAGTAACACTTATAGAAACACATACCTTCAACATTCCTCTCTTGAACTGGCTATAATATAGAAACCTTCCTCACATCCCCCTGTAATAGTTCCACTTATAAAAACCCATACCCTCCAACATTCCCGCTTTAATTGTTACACTTATAGAATCCCATACCCTCCAACAGCCCGCTTACTAGATATACTTTTTAGAAACACATACCCTCCAACATTCCCCCTGTACTTAATTACCACGTACAGGAAACCCATAACTCCAAGATTCCCCCTGTTAATAGTTTAGCTTATAGAAGAAAACCACATACCCTCCAACATCACCCCTTTAATAGTTACACTTATAGAAACACATAACCCCAACGTTAACCCTTTAATAGTTACACTTATAGATACACATACCCTCCAACATCCCCCTTTAATAGTTACACTTATAGAAACACATACCCTCCAACATTCCCCCTTTAATAGTTACACTTATAGAAGCAGATACCCTCCAACATTTCCCCTTTAATAGTTACACTTATAGAAACACATACCCTCCAACATTACCCCTTTAATAGTTACACTTATAGATACACATACCCTCCAACATTCCCCCTTTAATAGTTACACTTATAGAAACACATACCCTCTAACATTCCCCCTTTAATAGTTACACTTTTAGATACACATACCTTCCAACATTACCCCTTTAATAGTTACACTTATAGAAACACATACCCTCCAACATTACCCCTTTAATAGTTACACTTATAGAAACACATACCCTCCAACATTACCCCTTTAATAGTTACACTTATAGAAACACATACCCTCCAACATTACCCCTTTAATAGATACACTTATAGATACTCACACCCTCCAACATTACCCCTTTAATAGTTACACTTATAGAAACATTATTAATGGGGTAATGTTGGAGCATATGTGTTTCTATAAGTGTAACTATTAAAGGGGTAGTTACACTTATAGAAACACACACCCTCCAACATTCCCCCTTTAATAGTTACACCTATAAAAACACATACCCTCCAACATTACCCCTTTAATAGTTACACTTATAGAAACACATACCTTCCAACATTTCCCCTTTAATAGTTACACCTATAAAAACACATACACTCCAACATTACCCCTTTAATAGTTACACTTATAGAAACACATACCCTCCAACATTACCCCTTTAATAGTTACACTGATAGATACACATACCCTCCAGCATTACCCTTTAATAGTTACACTTATAGAAACACATACCCTCCAACATTCCCCCTTTAATAGTTACACTTATAGAAACACATACCCTCCAACCTTACCCCTTTAATAGTTACACTTATAGAAAACACATACCCTCCAACATTCCCCCTTTAATAGTTACATTATAGAAACAACACCTCCCAACATTCCCCTTTAATAGTTACACTTATAGAAAACACATACCCTCCAACATTCCCCCTTTAATAGTTACACTTATAGAACACATACCCCATCTTCCCCCTTTAATAGTTAACACTTTTTTTTAAATTTTTTCAAGAAACACATACCCCTCAACATTCCCCCTTTATAGTTACACTTAGAACACATACCCTCCAACATTACCCCTTTAATAGTTACACTTATAGAAACATACCCTCCAACATCCCCCTTTAATAGTTACACTTAAAAACACATACCTCCTCCAACATTACCCTTTAATAGTTACACTTATAGAAACACATACCCTCCAACATTCCCCTTAATGTTACACTTATAGAAAACACATACCCCCAACATTCCCCTTTAATACACTTATAGAAACAACATACCCTCCAACATTACCCTTTATACACTTATAGAAACACATACCCTACCCTCCAACATTCCCTTTAATACACTTATAGAAACACATACCCCTCCAACATTACCCCTTTAATACACTTATAGAAACAAATACCTCCAACATTACCCTTTAATACACTTATAGAAACACATACCCTCCAACATTCCCTTTAAACACTTAAGAACACATAACCTCCACATTACCCTTTAATACACTTATAGAAACACATACCCCTCCAACATTCCCTTATACCTTATAGAAACCATACCCTCCAACATTCCCCTTTAATACACTTATAAAAACACATACCCTCCAACATTCCCCTTTAATACACTTATAGAAACACATACCCTCCAACATTACCCTTTAATACACTTATAGAAACACATACCCTCCAACATTCCCCTTTAATACACTTATAGAAACACATACCCTCCAACATTACCCTTTAATACACTTATAGAAACACATACCCTCCAACATTCCCCTTAATACACTATAGAAACACATACCCTCCAACATTACCTCTTTAATACACTTATAGAAACACATACCCTCCAACATTACCCTTTAATACACTTAGAAACACATACCCTCCAACATTCCCCTTTAATACACTTATAGAAACACATACCCTCCAACATTACCTTTAATACACTTATAAAACACACACCCTCCACATCCCCTTTAATCACTTATAGAACCATACCCCCTCCAACATTCCCCTTTAATACACTTATAGAAACACATACCCTCCAACATTACCTCTTTAATAAGTACATTTATAGAAACTCCTACATACCACATTAGTAATAGTTACACTTATAGAACCCTCCAACGTTCCCCTTTAATGGGCACACATAAAAAAACATGGTGCAGGGGAGCACAGCTCTGTGCAATGTATTTCACAATAGTGTACCTAAGGGGAAGGTAGGAGGGTAGGTAAACCTGACTGCATGGCAATGTGCTTGATTTTATAAACCTGTGGAACCTGAATTCTCACCTTGTTGACAGTCGCCCCGCTGTATGAAGATGATGGCTGCTGCCCCCTGACTCTGCACCGTCCTGCTCTCAGCTTGTAGCCGGCACAAGCTGCTGTAGGTTTTGCCATCGCTCCCGCACACTGGCTGGCTGGAGGGACACTGGCACCGGTATACTCCCCCATTCTTCACACAGCGAAGTCCAGAGGCGCACAGCGGATCCCCAGGACCTTCCCCACAGCGGTCCCACTCTGTGGCCGCACAGACTGGGCAGCATCCACATCGCAAAGCCGTCTCACCCGAGGGGCAGTTAGTGGGCGCAGGGTCGCAGGAGGATTGGTCACATCGAGACGGACAGCGGGCAGAGGAAGATGTGGGAATTAGAGCCACAGGGGCCCCACAAATCAGCAGCACTACTAGCCACAGCATGGCCAATGGCAGGTTTGTTAGATATCCCACAGACACTCACACCTGCAGAGATACAAATACACTGGTAGTTATGATGGTGATACCCCCAAACACACAGAAAATCCCATGCTGCAGACTGTACTGATTTCAATGTAGCCATACTGCATTGTATTTAAGGAACCGATTCTTAACATTACATTTCCCCTTAACATTGTACTCGGGATCATATTCTACAAGACATGACAACTTTCCCTTTAACATTGAACATTGTAAACCACCTAATTACCTTTATCATATAGATAATAAGTCTCCCCCAAGTCTCTCTGATTACCTGAAATAACTTCCACTGCTGCTATGGTGGAACATACTCACTGTCGGCTAGAGGAGGATGCTGGGAGTTGTAGTTCCGCAAGGCAGGGAGTGTGGGGTACAGACCAGTCCAGCTTCCCTCCCTCTGTTTCCCCTGCCTGGACTTCTGGTTCTCTCCTTTCTCTGGTGGGAGAAGCTCTGTGATCCTCCTCTCTGTGATCAGCTCCCTGCTGCACTGATTCAGCTCCTTTATCTGGACCAGACCCAGATGTGAGTGTTACCCCACCCCCTACATAGAGTGGGAGAGAGACAGACAGGGAGCCAAGAACCAGGGCACAGCACTGGATCCAGCATCATTAATAATATAATGGGCAGGGAGACAGAGGGGGCACAGGGCTGGGCACACAGAGTGGGGCACATGTACAATGTAACCACAGGACTGGGTACACAGAGTGGGGCACATGTACAATGTAACCACAGGACTGGGTACACAGAGTGGGGCACATGTACAATGTAACCACAGGTACTGGTACACAGCAGGGGCACGTACAATGTAACCAACAGACTGGTACACGATATGGGCACATGTACAATTAACCCACAGGACTGGGTACCAGAGTGGGGCACTTACAATAACCAGATGGGTAACCTGCACATGTCAATGTCCGGTATTGACACAGAGTGGGGCACATGTACAATGTAACCACGAGATGGACACAGTGGGCACATGTCAAGTAACCCACAGGACTGGGTAAACACAGAGTGGGCAAAATGTACAAGTAACCCAGAACTGGGTCACACAGTAGTGGGGCACATGTACAAGTGTAACCACAAGGAACTGAGGTACACGATGTGGGCACCTGTACAATAACCACAGGACTGGGTAAACAGATGGGCACATGTACAATGTAACCACAGACTGGGTACACAGAGTGGGCACATGGTACAATGTAACCACAGGATGGGTACACAGAGTGGGGCACATGTCAATGTTAATACACGGATGGGTAGCACAGTGGGCACATGTACAATGTAACCACAGACGGGTACACGAGTGGGGCACATGTACAATGTAACCACAGGACTGGCGTACACAGAGTGGGTGGACATGTAACAATGTACTACAGGACTGAGTACACAGAGTGGGGCACATGTACAATGCTAACACAGGCGTGGTACCCGAGTGGGGCAAATGTACAATGTAACCACAGGACTGGGTCAGACACGAGTGGCCATGTACAATGACCCCCCCCCAACAGCTGGGTAAAGTGGGCATGACATTAACCACAGGATGGGTACACAGAGGGGGCAAAGTACAATGTAACACAGGGCTGGGACACAGAGTGGGGCACATGTTACAATGTAACCACAGGACTGGGTACACAGTGGGCACATGTACCAATTAACCACAGGAACTGGGTACACAGAGTGGGGCACATGTACAATGTAACCACAGACTGGGTACACATTGGCACACATGTACAATTAACACAGGACTGGGTACACAGAGTGGGGCACATGTACAATGTAACCACAGGACTGGGTACACAGAGTGGGCACATGTACAATGTAACCACAGGACTGGGTACACAGTGGGGCACATGTACAATGTACCACAGGACTGGGTACACAGAAGTGGGGCACTGTACAATGTAACCAACAGGACTGGGTCCACAGAGTGGGGCACATGTACAAGTAACAACAGGACTGGTACACAGGGGCACATGTACAATGTAACCACGGACTGGGTACACAGAGTGGGGGCAATGTACAAATGTAACCACTGGAAGTGGGTAACACAGTGGGCACATGCAGACAATGTAACCACAGGACTGGTACACAGAGGGGGCACATGTACAATGTAACCATCAGGACTGGGTACAACATGGGCACATGTACAATGTAACCACAGACTGGGTACACAGAGTGGGGCACATTGTACAATGTAACCACAGGACTGGGTACACAGTGGGTCACATGTACAATGTAACCACGGACTGGGTACACAGAGTGGGGCACAGTACCAATTAACCACAGGACGGGTACACAGTGGGGCACATGTACAAGTAACCACAGGACGGGTACACAGAGTGGGGCCATGTACAATGTAACCACAGGACTGGGCTACAACAGTGGGGCAAATGTAGCAAGTAACCACAGTGGGACAGTGGAGTACATGTACGAACACAGAGTGGGGCACATGTATCAATGTAACCACAGGACTGGGTACAACGAGTGGGCGCAGATCAATGTAACCACAGGACTGGTCAAAGGCGGGGCACATGTACTAATGTAACACAGAAGACTGGGTACACGAGGGGCAAATGCTCAATGTAACAAAGGGACTGGGTACGAACAGAGTGGGGGCACATGTACAATGTAACGCCAGGCAGACTGCGGTACACAGTGGGGCACATGTACAGATGTAACAAACGGAACGACTGGGTAGACATAGATGGGGCACATTATAATTGTAAGCCACAGGACTGGGTAGCACAGTGGGCACATGAACAATGTAACCACAGCTGACTGGGTACACAGAGTGGGGCACATGTACATGTAACACGACAGACTGCGGTACACAGAGTGGGGCATCATGTTACAATGTAACCTTACATGCACTGGGTACAGGCAGCAGTGGGGCACAATGTACAATGTAACTCCCAGGATGGGTTACACAGGTGGGGTCGCATGTTACATGTAACCACAGACTGGGTACACTAGGAGTGGGGCACATGTACCATGGAACCACAGGAATGGGTACACAGTGGGCCACATGAATACAATGTAACCACAGGACTGGGTACACAGAGTGGGGGCACGATGTACAATGTAAACCACGGACGGGGTAACAGAGTGGGGCACATGTACAAGGTAACCACAGACTGGGTACACAGAGTGGGGCACATGTACATTGTAACCACAGGCTGGGTACACAGTGGGCACATGTACAGTAACCACAGGATGGGTACACAGAGTGGGGACACATGTACAATGTAACCACAGGATGGGTACACAGTGGAACATGTACAATTGTACCACAGGGACTGGGTACACAGAGTGGGGCCCACATGAACCAATTAAACACAGGCCGGGGACACAGAGTGGGGCACATGTACAATGTAACACACAGGACTGGGACACAGTGGGCACATGAAAAAGTAACCACAGACGGGGGACACAGAGTGGGCACAGTAAATGTAACCCAGGACTGGGAACGAGTGGGCACAGGTACAAGTAACCACAGGACTGGGGTTACAGAGTGGGCACATGTACAATTAAGCAACCCACAGATGGGACACAGTGCAGGCTGTAAACACAGGTGGGAGCACCAGTGGGCAAACGACATGTAACCACAGGATGGGTACACGAGAGTGGGGCACATGTACAAGGTACCACAGGACTGGGGTAACACCGTGGGGCAACATGTACAGTAACAACAGGACTGGTACAAGTGGGCAAATGTAAATGTAAACCACAGGACTGGGTACACAGAGTGGGGCAATTGTTACAATGTACCAAAGGAACTGGGTCACAGTGGCACATGACAAGGTAACCACAGGACTGGGTTACACAGGTGGGGCCACTGTACAATGTAACCACAGGACGGGACACAAGGTGGGCAATGACAATGTAACACAGGACCTGGTATCACAGAGTGGGGACATGTACAATGATAACCACCAGGACTGGGTTACACAGTGGGCTGTAGACACGATGGTACAGCACATGTATGTAACCACAGGAGCTGGGTACAACAGAGGGGGGCACATGGACAAGAACAACAGGATGGGGAATCCAGCAGGAGTGGGGCACAGTACAATGGAACAAGAGCGGTCACTGGGTGAAAGACCCAAGATTGCTGGTAACAAGGGGGCACATGTACAAGTAACCACAGGACGTTGGGTACCAAGGTGGGGCACGTCAATGTAACCACAGTACTGGGTAACAGAGTGGGGCACATGACAATGGAACCCACAGGACTGGGTAACACAGAGTGGGGCAATGGCAACAATGGTAACCACAGGGACTGGGACACCAGAGTGGGGACATGTTACAAGTAACCCAGGACGGGGTAAATCAGTGGGCGAACATGTACAATTGTTAACCACAGGGATGGGTACAACAGTGGCAATGTAACAATGAACACAGGACGGGGACAACGAGTGGGGCAAATGTACAAGTAAACACCAGGACTGGGTACACCGGTGGGGCCACTGTACAATGTAACCACAAGGCTGGGTACACAGGGGGCACATGTTACAAAACGAATGATTTGTGCTGAATAGATACACTCTATTGGGGGAATCACTTTCCAATTCACGGTGCAGACAAGATGAAGTTGATATAAGCTCAAGCAATATTCTTTATTCTTTGAAGGAGAGAAGAAGAGCTAAGATATAAATGGCGGGCATACATTGGAAGCAGCATTTTATGGAGAATTGAATGTAAATGTATTTAATAAAATGTAAAACCAAGAAACATACTAAACCAGTGGTGGCAAACCTAGGCACAAGTGCCCTCTGTGAGGCACTAAGCAAGCAGAATCACAAGAATGGTTACCAGAAAGCCAGAGAGAAGGAGTCGCAGCAGTTCTGTAGCAATCTGCACTGTGTAATACACATAACTGTACCTATGAGAGTAGGGTCTGCACTGTGTAATGCTTATAATTGTACACAAAACTTACAGTTAGGGGTGGATTGGCACTGTAACATTTAAAATGATACACAGTAATGGAATATTAGGGGGTAGATAGAGTCGCACTTTTTTGTAAAACCCATCTATAAGGATACACATAAACTACTATTTAGGGTAGGGTCTGCACTGTATAATGTTATAATTAGACACATAACTGTACATGTTAGGGGTGGGGTTTGCCCTGTAACATACTGATACACAAACTGTAACATATTAGGGGGAGGGTCTGCACTGTAACATAATGATGCACAACTGAAATTAGGGGTAGGGTCTGCCACTATAACGTTATTATGGATACATATAACACATATTGGGGTGGTTAGGGTCTACAATATAAGTTATTATGATACATATAAACTACATATTAGGGGTGGGTCTGCGCGTAACATTGATAAGAGGACACACATAAAGTAAATATATATTAGGGGTGGTAGGGTCTGTACTGTAACTTATGATACACAAACTGTACATATGGGAGTAGGCGTCTGCAATGTGTAAGTTATAATTGTACACTACTGTAACATATTAGGGGTAGGGATTGCATATAACGTATTATGAACACATAACTGTACATATTAGGGGAAGGGTCTGCACTGTATGTAAAATTATTATGATACACAAACTGTACATATTAGGGGTTGGGTCTGTCCACTGCAACATTATTATGATACACATATAACTGTAATATTAGGGGTTGGGTCTGGTACTGTAACATTATTATGATACACATAACTGTAATATTAGGGGTGGTAATGTCTGCACTGTAAAAAGATTATTATGATACACATAAAACTGTACCAATTAGGGGAAGGGTTGCACTGTAACATTATTATGAACACATAACCTGTACATATTAGGGGTTGGGTCTGCACTGTACATTATTATGATACACCATAAACTGTACATATTAGGGGTAAGGTATCGCACTGATAAAGTATTATGATACACATAACTGTACTATTAGGGGTAGGGTCTGCACTATAAACGTTATTATGATACACATAACTTACATATTAGGGGTAGGTTGCACTGTAACATTATTAGGTACACATAACTGTACATATTAGGGGTAAGGTCTGCACTGATCAAGTTATTATGTTACACATAAACTGTACATATTAGGGGTGGGTCGGTACTGTAAAATATTATGATTTACACATAACTGTAAATACTTAGGGGGTTGGCGTCTGCACTGTAACATTATATGATACACATAACGTAATTAGGGTGGCGGCGCAGCACACGCTACTGTAACAGTATTATGCTACACAAAAACTAGTACCATATTAGGAGGATGCGGTCTGCACTGGAACATTATTATGGATACACATAACGCTACATATTGGGGTTGGTGTACTGTAACTTATTATGATACACATAACTGACATATTAGGGGTAGGTCTGCACTGCTGTAACATTATTATGAGACACATAACTGTACATAGTAGGGGTGGGTCTGCACTGTAAAGTTATGTATGATACCACATTAACTGTACAATAGGTGAGGGTCCTTGCACTGATTAAGTATTATGATACACATAACGTACATATGAATAGTTAGGGTCTGCATATAACGTTAGTATGAAACATAACTGCTACATATGAAAGTAGGGTCCTGCACTATAACATTATTATGATACACCATAACTGTACATATTAGGGGTAAGGTCTGCACTGGAACATTATCGATACACATAAACGTACATATTAGGGGTAAAGGTCTGCACTATACCATTATTATGATACACATAACTGTACATAAGGGTAAGGTTTCTGCCTGTAACATTAGATGATACACATAACTGTACATATTAGAGGGTTGGCGTATGCACTGTAACAGGATTATGATACACGAACTGTACATATTAGGGGGTAAGGTCTCCACTGTAAATTATTATGATACACAGAATGTACATTATGTAGGGGTTGGGTCGGCACGTAAAGTTATTATGATTACACATAACTGTACATAGTAGGGGTGGTTCTGCACTTAATATATTATGATACACATAAACGTACCATTAGGGTATGGGTCGCCTGTAACATTATTATGATAAACATAACTGTACATATTAGGGGGTTGGTCTGCAACTGTTAACATATTATGATACACATAACTGTACATATTAGGGGTAACAGGTCTGCACTGTAACCTTATTCGATTACCATAAACTGACCTATTAGGGGTTGGGTTCTGCACGGTTAAAGTTATTATGATTACACATAACTGTACATATTAGGGTAGGGTCTGGCAATGTAAACTATTATTATGATACACATAATGTGACATATTAGGGGTTGGGTCTGCACGTAAACATTATTTATGATACAAATAACTGTACAATTGGGGTTGGGTCTGCACTGTACCATTATTATGATACACATAATGTAATTATGAGGGGTACGGTAGGTCTGCACTGTAACATTTATCTATGATTACACATAACGGTCATATTAGGGGTTGGGTCTGCACTGCTAAAGTTATTATGATACACATAACTGTACATTATAGGGGGGGAGGGTCTGCCACTGTAACATATTATGATAAACATAACTGTACATATTAGGGGTAGGGTCTGCACTATACGTTATTATGATACAATAACCTGTACAGAGAAGTCGGGTCTGTACTGTAACATTATTATGATACCACATAAACTGTACATATTAGGGTAAGGTCTGACTGTAACATTATTATGTACACATAACTGTACATATTAGGGGTTTGGGTCTGCACTGTAAAGTTATTATGCTACACATAACTGTACATATTAGGGGTTAGGCGTCTGCACTATAACGTATTATGATACACATAACTGTACATATGAAAGTAGGGTCTGTACTGAGAACCATTATTATGATACACATAACTGTACAATTAGGGGTAAGGGGTCTGCCACTGTAACCTTATTATGATACACTATAACTGTCACATATTAGGGGTTGGGTCTTGCCAATGTTAAAGTTATTATGATACAAGTAACTGTACATATTAGGGGTAGGGTCTGCACTTTAACGTTATTATGATACACTAACTGTACATATGAAAGTAGGGTCTGCACTATAACGGTATTTTGTATGATACACATAACGTACATATGAAAGAGGGGTCCTGCACTAAACATGATTATGTACACCATAATGTACATATTAGGGGTAAGGTCTGCACTGTAACAGGTATTATGATACACATACACTGTACATACTTAGGGGTAAGGTCTGCTACCTAAACATTCTATATGATACACATAACTGTCATATAGGGGTAGTCTGCAACTGTAACATTATTATGATACACCATAACTGTACTATTAGGGTGGGTCTGCACTGATAACATTATAGGAGCCACATAACTGTACATATTAGGGGGAGGTCTGCACTGGAAACATTAGTATGAGCCACATATGTACATTATTAGGGGTTGGGCGCATGTAAAGTCGTATTATGTACACATAATGTACCATATTAGGGGTAGGGTATGCCACCTATAACGATTATTACATGATAAACATAACAGGTACATATGAAAGTAGGGTCTGTACGTAAAATTATTATGATAAACATAAACTGTAAATATTAGGGGTAAGGTCTGCACTGTACATTTCATCTGCACTGGTTTCTTTTCTACCCTCTTCTTCTGTCTCTCCTTATCTTTGCCCTCTTTCTAATCTCCATTTGGTTTCCTATCTGCACTGTAAACATTATATGATACAATAACTGTTACAGATTAGGGGTAGGGTCTGCACGGGACAAATCTATTATGATGACACATAATGTACATATTAGGGGTAGGGTCTCTTCTCGGGCACGATAAACGCACTTATGATCGATACACATTAACTGTAATATAGGGGTAGTAAGGTCTTGCCCCACTGTAAACATATTATGATACACATAACTTACATATTAGGGTGGGTCTGCGACACGGTAAAGTTATTATGATACACATAACGTACATATAGGGTAAGGTCTGCACTGAACATTATTATGATACACAAATGTTACATATTAGGGTTGGATCTGCACGTAAAGTTATGATGATACACATACTGTACATATTAGGGTAGGGTTTGCACCTGTAAAATTATTATGATACACATAACTGTACATATTAGGGGTAGGGTCTGCACTATACGTATATTATTGATACCACATAACTGCTAATATTAGGGGAAGGTCTGCACTGTAACATTTTATGATACAATAAATGTACATATTAGGGTGGGTCTGCACTGTAAACATTATTATGATAAAACATAACTGACATATTAGGGTAAGGTTCTGCACTGGAAACATCGCACACGCGGATCAATGTCTACACATAACTGTAGCAATTAGGGGGTTGGGTCTGCATGTAAAGTTATTATGATAACATCCAATGTTACAATTAGGGGTAGGGGGTCTTGCACTGTAACATTATTTTATGATACACATAAAACATGTACATATTAGGGGTAGGGTCCGGCACTGTAACATTATTAGATCACATAACTGTTCATATTAGGGGTGGGTCTGCACTATAACGTTATTTATGATCTCACACATAAAACTGTACAATTAGGGGTAGGGTCTTGCACTGTAACATTATTATGATACACATAAACTGTACATATTAGGGGTAAGGTCTGCAACTGTTAACTATTATTATGATACACAAACTGTACATATGAGGGGTTGGGTCTGCCACTGTAAAGTTATTAGATACACCTAACTGTACAATATTAGGGTCGGGTCTGCACTGTAACATTATTATGATACACATACACACCTGTACATCTTAGGGGTTGGGTCTGCACGGTAAAGTTATTATGATTTTATCACACTAACCGAACATAGTAGGGGTAGGGGTCCTGCATATAAAGTTATTTATGATACACATTAACTGTAATATTAGGGGTAGGGTATGCACTTATAACGTTTATTAGATACACATTAACTGGACATACAGCACGCGGGTAAGGCCTGCACTGTAATATTATTATGATACACATAACTGTACATATTAGGGGTAGGTCGGCACTTGAACATTATTATGATACCACATAACGGTACATATTAGGGGGTAGGGTCTGCACTATAAACCGTTATATGATACAACATAACTGTACATATAGGGGTAGGGTCCTGCACTGTCATTTATGATACAATAATGTACATATTAGGAGGTAGGCCTGCACTGTAATGTTAGAACAGATATGAGAACGGAATGTATATTGGGGTAGGGCACTGTGTAATGTGGTAATGTTTTCATAACTGTCGCTTCCCATTGATACAAGCTCTATTGTTATTGGTTTTCCAGTTTGTTTTTTCCTTTGCATTGCCATAGTGTATCTGCAGGATGTGCAGTTTCCAATACATGCCGCTCTTGGGTTGCAGATTAATCACAAGTTGCATTCGTGCTACACAGGAAGCTAATGCATCACATCAATACAGAACCGCAGTAGTTATATCATATAACTTAATATAGGCCTCACTGGTTAATGCTTTTTTTTAAAGAGAACTAAAAAGTAATTTTAAAGAATTATAGAAAAGTACCAACCTTTATAAATGCTCGCACTTACTTTGGCAAGCTGCCGGATGTGTGGTTGGGATCAACAGGAAGAAATTTCTCCATTGGCCGGGATGCCCTCTCTTTACATTAAGTAGAAGGTTGATGACATACGATCGGCCCAGTATAGGTGCACAGTTGACCAATCCCCATACCACGTGTGGCACATTTAATGGGAAAATCAGTTTAGAGAAGCATCACAGTACTTACTTACCACTTACCAGCAAGGGGTTGGCTGTAATCATGTCGACCCCTAAAAACAACAGTGTCCTCAGCTCCAGTCACCAATCAGTGTTAATTCAGGCACCAATCCAGTCCACCAATCATTGTTGTTCAATGTACAATGTAACCACAGGACTGGGTACACAGAGTGGGGCACATGTACAATGTAACCACAGGACTGGGTACACAGAGTGGGGCACATGTACAAGGTAACCACAGGACTGGGTACACAGTGGGGCACATGTAGAATGTAACCACAGGACTGGGTACACAGTGGGCACATGTACAATGTAACCACAGGACTGGGTACACAGTGGGCACATGTACAATGTAACCACAGGACTGGGTACACACAGTGGGCACATGTACAATGTAACCACAGGACTGGGTACACAGAGTGGGGCACATGTACAATGTAACAGGTCACCCCCATTTGTATCTTTCTGTCGTCTGTCCGGTCTGTAGGTGGGCCCGTGGGACGTACTTTACATGCGGAAGAGCTCAATGTGGACAACAGCTGGTGCGACTTCTCCACCACATCTGCAATGAAGTTGTATTTATACCGTGGACTGTCCGGGTCCTTCGTCCTGTAAACATGAAAGAGGCTGATACAGGACATGGGGCACAGGAGTCAGTTTACCAACACATTCAAATTAAAGGGGAAGTTCAAACTACAATTCTTAGAAATTAATATTAAAGCTACTGATCATGAATAGGTAGTAGTGAATCATCTCTTACCTACGTGGCATCTAGCCGTTGGTTAGAATAAGACGGGCTGGACTGTACAATACTATTACACTGGTATCACAGTATTTCAGGACTGAATTGCCTGTGTGTAAAGGTTCGTACACACGTGTGACACACGATGTGTTACTAACGGCCGATAATAAAGTCGGGGATCGTTGCCCGATACGCCGGGCGGATTTCCGAACAGATGTCCGTACAGATGTCAGATAATTTCCCACGATTTGCCCGACAAACGACCCATCGTGCGACATTCGTGCGGAAATGAAGCTTTAACAATCTAAGACCAACGATCCACGATTATTTGGCTTTTTTCCGACGATCAGCCTGGCGGATTCGTTCTGCCGATTGTCGTTTGTGTTTTACATAGTTGGAAGATTATCGGTAGAGTGTAATGGAAGATTGAATGAAATACACATGTGCACGCGATATCAGAATGTCACTTAATACTACGTCACATGACACCTTTACCAAGGAACATTATCTCCACTATCGTTCATGTAATGGCATCGTTGGCAGAACTAGTGATAACGAGACGGTTGCTGAACATTGTCAGGCACATCGTACGAAATGATCTGACGTGTGTACGAGGCTTAAAGGGGAACTGTGGTCCAAAAATGACTTTAGGTAAATTGATGTAATTGCTCCCCTGAGAATTTTTGCCATTTATTTCCATTGTTTATTTTGCATAGTTTCGAAGATATTTACATTTTGTGTGTGATATGGCAGCAGCATCACCAGGTCCCCTGGACTTCCTGCTTGTCCTGTGTCCTCCTCCTCCCCTTTGCAGCCCCCCTGGTCCCCCCACTCATGGACCCCATGGTCCCTTCAGTTTCAGGCCCCCCATGCCTATTATCTTACAGCCCCATGTGGCCCCGCACACTCGCAGGTGTTGTGGCCTGTCCACTCGCGGTGTTGTGGCCCGCCCACCCACGGGTGTTGTGGACCCCACCCACTTGCGGGTGCCTAAGCCCCGCCCCCCTACAGAAAACTCTGTGGAAACAGCCTTTTCATGCAGAGTAGATCTCTGCCTGAAGCGCTGTTTCACACAGTGAAAGAGAAGGGCTGTAGACTCCCTTACCTTCTCTGCCAGGACTTCACACAGCAGAGAGGAGGAGGGACTTCCTGTCTCCCTCACACACTAGGGAGTCTGAGGCTGTGCTTGCCGGCGGCACTGTGCAGGAGAAGCCTCAAGGAATGTCCAAGTCAACCTCCACCCATTATCAGTCATTTCTGTATATCTTGGGCTGTGGAGCACGTAGAGAGGGGGTTGATGGCTCATTTTAAAGGTTGGAAACTGCCTTTGATTTAAACTTAACTTGTTTGGAGACCACAGTTCCCCTTTAAGATTGTACCCTATTGTTACACTGCAGTAAAAGACTGTACACTGTGTTACCCTGTACATATACATCAGTATCTCAGAATTGAATTCTCTGCATTGTAAGATGGAACATAAGACTGTAATGTACAGTACATTATCCTATATACTATAAAAAAAACTGTCAATATGCACGGACGCTGGGCCCTCTCAGGCACACACGTACCCCATCCAACCACCGAGCACGCAGTGGAATGCGTGCACGGGTAAACTAGACATTAATGGGAGACATATTCCATAATATGCTATGTACAGGGGGCTAAAATTCTAAAATACAGTACAGTCTGCATTACATCAAATGGTGGAGCCTAAACAGTGCTGTATTACATAGTGTGAAGCAGACTGACAGACTGTGCTAAAAGATGCTCAGTTTGTTTAGAAAGGTAAGATCTGATATCCCTGCCAATAATGGACCTTTTCTAGAGACACTGCAGGGACTTTTATGACATTACATTCTATCAAGATTCCCTACAGACATTTCCCTTTAATGTTACACTTATAGAAACCCATACCCTGCACATTCCCTTTAATAGTTACACTTATAGAAACCCATACCCTGCAACATTCCCCTTTAATAGTTACACTTATAGACACATACCCTGCAACATTCCCCTTTAAAGTTACACTTATAGACACATACCCTCCACATTACCCCTTTAATAGTTACACTATAGAAACCCATACCCTGCAACATTCCCTTTAATAGTTACACTATAGAAACACATACTCTCCAACATTCCCCTTTAATGGTTACACTTATAGAAACCCATACCCTGCAACATTCCCCTTTAATAGTTACACTTATAGAAACCCATACCCTGCAAATTCCCCTTTACTAGTTACAATTATAGAAACCCATACCCTGCAACATTCCCCTTTACTAGTTACAATTATAGAAACACATACCCTCCAACATTCCCCTTTAATAGTTACACTTATAGAAACACATACCCTCCAACATTCCCCCTTTAATAGTTCACTATAGAAACACATACCCTCCAACATACCCCCTTTAATAGTTAACACTTAGAAACATACCCTCCAACATACCTCTTCATGTTACACTTATAGAAACACATCCCTCCAACATTCCCCTTTAATAGTTACACTTATAGAAACCCATACCCTGCAACATTCCCCCTTTAATAGTTACACTTATAGAACACATACCCTCCAACTTACCCCTTCAATAGTTACACTTATAGAACACATACCCTGCAACATTCCCCTTTAATAGTTACACTTATAGAAACCATACCCCTGCAACATTCCCCTTTAATAGTTACACTTATAGAAACCACATACCCTGCAACATTCCCCTTTAATAGTTACACTTATAGAAACACATACCCTCCAACATTCCCCTTCAATAGTTTACACTTAATGAAACATACCCTCCAACATTCCCCCTTTAATAGTTACACTTATAGAAACACATACCCTCCAACATTGCCCCTTTAATAGTTACACTTATAGAAACATACCTCCAACATTACCCCTTAATAGTTACACTTATAGAAACACATACCCTCCAACATTCCCCCTTTAATAGTTACACTTATTAGAAACATACCTCCAACATTCCCCCTTAATAGTTACACTTATAGAAACACATACCCTCCAACATTACCCCTTAATAGTTACACTTATAGAAACACATACCCTCCAACATCCCCCCTTTAATAGTTACACTTATAGAAACACATACCCTCTAACATTCCCCTTTAATAGTTACCCTTATAGATACACATACCCTCAAACATCCTCCCTTTAATGTTACACTTATAGAAACACATACCCTCCAACATTCCCCCTTTAATATTTACACTTATAGAAACACATACCCTCTCCAACATCCCCCTTTAATAGTTACACTTATAGAAACACATACCCTCCAACATTCCCCCTTTAATAGTTACACTTATAGAAACCCATACCCTCCAACATTCCCCCTTTAATAGTTACACTTATAAACACATACCCTCCAACATTCCCCCTTTAATAGTTACACTTATAAGAAACACATACCCTCCAACATTCCCCCTTTAAAATAGTTACACTTATAGAAACACATACCCTCCAACATTCCCCCTTTAATAGTTACACTTATGAGAACACATACCCTCAACATTCCCCCTTTAATAGTTACACTTATAGAAACACACATACCCTCCAACATCCCCCTTTATAGTTACACTTATAGAAACACATACCCTCCAACATTCCCCCTTTAATAGTTTACACTTATAGAAACACATACCTCCAACATTCCCCCTTTAATAGTTACACTTATAGAAACAACATACCCTCCACATTCCCCTTTAATAGTTACACTTATAGAAACACATACCCTCCAACATTCCCCTTTAATACACTTATAGAAACACATACCCTCCAACATTACCCTTTAATACACTTATAGAAACACATACCCTCCAACATTCCCCTTTAATACACTTATAGAAACACATACCCTCCAACATTACCCCTTTAATAGTTACACTTATAGAAACACATACCCTCCAACATTCCCTTTAATACACTTATAGAAACACATACCCTCCAACATTCCCTTAATACACTTATAAACACATACCCTCCAACATTACCCTTTAATACACTTATAGAAACATACCCTCCAACATTCCCCTTTAATACACTTATAGAAACACATACCCTCCAACATTACCCTTTAATACACTTATAGAAAAACACATACCCTCCAACATTACCCTTTAATACACTTATAGAAACACATACCCCAACATTACCCTTAATACACTTATAGAACACATACCCTCCAACATTCCCCTTTAATACACTTATAGAAACACAACATACCCTCCAACATTACCCTTTAATACACTTATAGAAACACATACCCTCCAACATTCCCCTTAATACACTTATAGAACACATACCCTCCAACATTACCCTTTAATACACTTATAGAAACACATACCCTCCAACATTCCCCTTTAATACACTTATAGAAACACATACCCTCCAACATTCCCCTTTAATAAACACTTATAGAACACATAACCCTCCAACATTACCCTTTAATCACTTATAGAAACACATTCCCTCCACATTCCCCTTAATACACTTATAGAAACACATACCCTCCAACTTACCCTTTAATACACTTATAGAAACACATACCCTCCAACATTACCCTTTAATACACTTATGAAACACATCACCCTCCAACATTCCTCCCTTTAATACACTTATAGAAACACATACCCTCCCACCATTACCTCTTTAATAAGTACATTTATAGAAACTCCTACATACCACATTAGTATAGTTACACTTATGAAACCCTCCAACGTTCCCCTTTAATGGGCACACATAAAAAACATGGTGCAGGGAGCACAGCTCTGTGCAATGTATTTCCAATAGTGTACCTAAGGGAAGGTAGGAGGGTAGGTAAACCTGACTGCATGGCAATGTGCTTATTTTATAACCTGTGGAACCGAATTCTCACCTTGTTGACAGCGCCCCGCTGTATGAAGATGATGGCTGCTGCCCCTGACTCTGCACCGTCCTGCTCTCAGCTTGTAGCCGGCACAAGCTGCTGTAGGTTTTGCCATCGCTCCCCGCACACTGCTGGCTGGAGGGACACTGGCACCGGTATACTCCCCCATTCTTCACACACGAAGTCCAGAGGCGCACAGCGGATCCCCAGGACCTTCCCCACAGGGCCGTCCCACTCTGTGGCCGCACAGACTGGGCAGCACCACATCGCAAAGCCTCTCACCCAGGGGCAGTTAGTGGGCGCAGGGTCCCAGGAGGATTGGTCACATCGAGACGGACAGCGGGCGAGGAAGATGTGGGAATTAAGGCCACAGGGCCCCACAAATCAGCAGCACTACTAGCCACAGCATGGCCAATGGCAGTTTGTTAGATATCCCACAGACACTCCCACCTCAGAGATACAAATGCACGGTAGTTATGATGGGGATACCCCCAAACACACAGAAAATCCATGCTGCAGACTGTACTGATTTCAATGTAGCCATATGCATTGTATTTAAGGAACCGATTCTTAACATTACATTTCCCCTTAACATTGTACTCGGGATCATATTCTACAAGACATGACACTTTCCCTTTAAATTATGAACATTGTAACCACCTAATTACCTTTATCATATAGATAATAATCTCCCCAAGTCTCTCTGATTACCTGAAATAATCATTCCACTGCTGCTATGGTGGAACATACTCACTGTCGGCTAGAGGAGGATGCTGGAGTTGTAGTTCCGCAAGGCAGGGAGTGTGGGGTACAGACCAGTCCAGCTTCTCTCCCTCTGTTTCCCCTGCCTGGACTTCTGGTTCTCTCCTTTCTCTGGTGGGAGAAGCTCTGTGATCCTCCTCTCTGTGATCAGCTCCCTGCTGCACTGATTCAGCTCCTTTATCGGACCACGACCCAGATGGAGGTTACCCCACCCTACATAGAGTGGGAGAGAGACAGACAGGGAGCCAAAACAGGCACAGCATGGATCCACTTAATAAGTAATGGCAGGAACAGAGGGGCACGGGCTGGGCACACAGAGTGGGGCACATGCATAACCACGCTTGGTCACAGAGCATTCCAATTAACCACAGGACTGGGTACACAGTGGGCACATGTCAATGTAACCCACGGACTGGTACACAGTGGGACTGTACAATGTACCAAGACTGGGCACAGGCACTGCATGTGCGTACAGGCATGTACAATGTAACAGGCTGGACAAGTGCACATGTACAATGTAACCACAGGATGGTACACAGATGGGGCACATGTCAATGTACCACAGATGGTACCGTGGGCACATCAGACAAGACTGTGTAACAGAGTGGGCACAACATGTAACAAGACTGGGTACACAAGTGGGCACATGCATGTAACCAAGGGTACACGAGTGGGGACATGTACAATGTAACCAGACTGGGTACAGATGGGCAGTATAACAGGACTGGGACACAGTGGGCACATGTACAGAACCCGACTGGGTACACAGTGGCACATGTACAATTAACCACAGACGGGTACAACAGTGGGGCAATGACAATGTACCACAGGACGGTACACAGTGGGCACATTACAATTAACAGGACTGGTACACCAGTGGGCACATGTACAATGTAACACAGATGGGTACACAGAGTGGGGCTTACAATGTAACCACAGTGGGTACCAGATGGGCACATGACATGTAACCACAGGACTGGGTACACATGGGCACATGTACAATGTAACCACAGGACTGGGTACACAGATGGTCACATGTACAATGTAACCACAGGACTGGGTACACAGTGGGCACATGTACAATGTAACCACAGGACTGGGTAACACAGAGTGGGGCCATGTACAATGTAACCACAGGACTGGGTACACAGTGGGCCCAATGTAAACAATGGTAACCACAGGACTGGGTACACAGAGTGGGGGCACATGTACAATGTAACCACAGGACTGGGTACACAGTGGCACATGTACATGTAACCACGGACTGGGTACACAGAGTGGGGCACATGTACAAGTAACCACAGGACTGGGTACACAGATGGGCACATGACAAGTAACACAGACGGTGTACACGTGGGGCACATTACAATGTACCACAGGACTGGGTACACAGAGTGGGGCACATGTACAATGTAACCACAGGACTGGGTACACAGTGGGCACATGTACAATGTAACCACAGGACTGGGTACACAGAGTGGGGCAATGTACAATGTAACCACAGGATGGGTCACAGAGTGGGGCACATGTACAATGTAACCACAGGACTGGGTACACAAGTGGGGACATGTACAATGTAACCACAGGACTGGGTACACAGTGGGCACATGTACAATGTAACCACAGGACTGGGTCCAGCATGGGGGGCCACATGTACAATGTAACCACAGGACTGGGTACACAAGTGGGGCACATGTCAATGTAACCACAGGACTGGGTACACAGTGGGGCACATGTACAATGTAACCACAGGACTGGGTACACAGAGTGGGGCACATGTACAATGTAACCACAGGACTGGGTACACAGAGTGGGGCACATGTACAATGTAACCACAGGACTGGGTACACAGTGGGCACATGAACAATGTAACCACAGGACTGGGTACACAGAGTGGGGCACATGTACAATGTAACCACAGGACTGGGTACACAGTGGGGCACATGTACAATGTAACCACAGGACTGGGTACACAGAGTGGGGCACATGTACAATGAACAACAGGACTGGGTACACAGGTGGGCACATGAACAATGTAACCACAGGACTGGGTACACAGAGTGGGGTCACACATGACAATGATAACCACATGACTGGGTACACAGTGGCACATGTACAATTTAACCACAGGACTGGGTACACAGAGTGTGGCACACATGTACAATGTAACCACAGGACTGGGTACACAGTGGGCACATGAACAATGTAACCACAGGACTGGGTACACAGTGGGGCACATGTACAATGTAACCACAGGACTGGGTACACAGAGTGGGGCACATGTACAATGTAACCACAGGACTGGGTACACAGTGGGCACACATGAACTGTAACCACAGGACTGGGTAACAAGTGGGGCACCATGTACATAACCACAGGACTGGGTACACAGTGGGGCACATGTACAATGTAACCACAGGATGGGTACACAGAGTGGGGCACATGTACAATGTAACCACAGGACTGGGTACACAGTGGGCAATGTCAATGTAACCAGGACTGGGTACATCAGAGTGGGGCACACATGTACATGTAACCACAGGACTGGGTACACAGTGGGCACATGTACAATGTAACCACAGGACTGGGTACACAGAGTGGGGCACATGTACAATGTAACCACAGGACTGGGTACACAGTGGGGCACATGTACAATGTAACCACAGGACTGGGTACACAGAGTGGGGCACATGTACAATGTAACCACAGGACTGGGTACACAGTGGGCACATGAACAATGTAACCACAGGACTGGGTACACAGAGTGGGGCACATGTACAATGTAACCACAGGAGCTGGGTCACAGTGGGCACATGACAAGTAACCAACAGACTGGGTACACGTGGCACATGTACAAGTAACCACAGGACTGGGTACACAGTGGGGCACATGTCAATGATGTACCACAGGACTGGGTACACAGGTGGGGCACCATGTACAATGTAACCACAGAGGACTGGGTACACAGTGGGCACATGACAATGTACCCAGACGGGCACAGGTGCACATTTACAGTGTAACCACAGGACTGGGTACACAGATGGTGGGCACTCATGTACCAAGGGAGTGTGAAGCCACAGGACTGGTACACAGAGTGGGGTCACATGTACAAATGTAACCACAGGACTGGGTACACAGAGTGGGGCACATGTACATGTAACCACAGGACTGGGTACACAGTGGTCACAAATGACACAATGTAACCACAGGACTGGGTACACAAGTGGGCACATGTACAATGTAACCACAGACTGGGTACACGGATGGGCACATAAAATGAGGTAACCACAGGACTGGGTACACAGAGTGGGGCACATGTACAATGTAACCACAGGACTGGGTACACAGTGGGCGCACATGTACATGTAAACCACAGGCTGGGTACACAGTGGGGCACATGTACAAGTAACCACAGGACTGGGTACACAGAGTGGGGCACATGTACAATGTAACCACAGGACTGGGTACACAGAGTGGGGCACATGTACAATGTAACCACAGGACTGGGTACACAGAGTGGGGCACATGTACAATGTAACCACAGGACTGGGTACACAGAGTGGGGCACATGTAACAATGTAACCACAGGACTGGGTACACAGTGGGCACATGTACAATGTAACCACAGGACTGGGTACACAGAGTGGGGCACATGTACAATGTAACCACAGGACTGGGTACACAGTGGGCACATGAACAATGTAACCACAGGACTGGGTACACAGAGTGGGGCACATGTACAATGTAACCACAGGACTGGGTACACAGTGGGGCACATGTACAATGTAACCACAGGACTGGGTACACAGTGGGCACATGTACAATGTAACCACAGGACTGGTACACAGAGTGGGCACATGTACAATGTAACCACAGGACGGGTACAACAGTGGGCACATGAACATGTAACCACAGGATGGTACACAGAGTGGGGCACATGTACAATGTAACCACAGGACTGGGTACACAGTGGGCACATGAACAATGTAACCACAGGACTGGGTACACAGAGTGGGGCACATGTACAATGTAACCACAGGACTGGGTACACAGTGGGCACATGTACATGTACCCAGGACTGGGTACACAAGTGGGGCATGTACAATGTAACCACAGGACTGGGTACACAGAGTGGGGCAATGTACAATGTAACCACAGGACTGGGTACACAGAGTGGGGCACATGTACAAGTAACCACAGGACTGGGTACACAGTGGGGCACATGTAATGTAACCACAGGACTGGGTACCAGTGGGGCACATGTACAATGTAACCACGGACTGGGTACACAGTGGGCACATGTACAATGTAACCACAGTACGGGTACACACATGGGCACATGTACAATATAACCACGACTGGGTACACAGAGTGGGGCACATGTACAATGTAACCACAGGACTGGGTACACAGAGTGGGGCACATGTACAAACGAATTGATTTGTACTTGAATAGCTACACTCTATTGGGAATCACTTCCATTCACTGGTGCAGACAAGATGAAGTTGATATAATGCATCAAGCAATATTTTTATTTCTTTGAAGGAGAAGAAGAGATAAGATATAAATGGCCGTGCATACATTTGAAGCAGCATTTTATGGAGAAATTGAATGTAAATGTATTTGATAAAAATGTAAAACAAGAACATACTAAACCAGTGGTGGCAAACCTATGGCACAAGTGCCCTCTCTGTGGGCACTCATGCACAGCAGAATTCACCAGAATTGTTACCAGAAAGCCAGAGAGGAAGAGTAGCAGCAGTCTGTAGCAATCTGCACTGTGTAATACACATAAACTGTACATATGAGAGTAGGGTCTGCACTGTGTAATGTTATAATTGTACACAAAACTGTACATGTTAGGGGTGGGATCTGCACTGTAACATTAAAATGATACACATAACTGTACATATTAGGGGTAGAGTCTGCACTGTAACATTATAATGATACACATAACTACATATTAGGGGTAGGGTCTGCAATGTATATGTTATAATTATAACATAACTGTACATGTTAGGGGTGGGGTTTGCACTGTAACATATGATACACATAACTGTACATATTAGGGGTAGGGTCTGCACTGTAACATAATGATGCACAACTGAAAATTAGGGGAGGGTCTGCACTATAACGTTATTATGATACATATAACTACATATTGGGGTAGGGTCTACAATATAATGTTATTATGATACATATAACTACATATTAGGGGTTGGGTCTGCGCTGTAACATTATAAGGACACACATAACTGTACTATATATTAGGGGTAGGGTCTGTACTGTAACTTATGATACACACAACTGTACATATGGGAGTAGGGTCTGCAATGTGTAATGTTATAATTGTACACATAACTGTACATATTAGGGGTAGGGTCTGCACTGTAACATTATTATGATACACATAACTGTACATATTAGGGGTAGGGTCTGCACTGTACTTAATGGCACAGCACAACCCCAAATGACCCCACTTGGTGTTCTGCTACTGGAAGAGCGGAAGGAGTTGTTTCCATAGGGTTGTGCAACCGTGATCTACCTTAAATGGGAACTGTGGTCCAATGGTCCAATAATGATCGTTAGGTTAAATTTTGATAGGCATTGCTCATCTGAGAATTTTGCAATGTCCTTTGCATTTTTTATTTTACATAGTTTTTGAAGATAATTACATGTTTTGTGGTGATATGGCAGCAGCATTACCCAGGTCCCCTGCACTTTCCTGATTCCTAACTGAAAACCTTGTCGCAATATGCCCTGTGTCTTTCCTCTCCTTTGCAGCCCCCTGGTCCCTCCCACTCATGGACCCCATGGTCCATTCCAGTTGTAGTTGTAACTCACAGGTGAGGTGGGCCACTTGACCCCCCCCGTAGATTCCCTTCCTTCTCTGTCAGGGACTTCAACAGCAGAGAGGAGGAGGCAGATTCCTGTTCTCCCTCACACACTGAGGAGTCTATGAGACTGTTGCTCGCCAGCGGCACTGGGCAGGAGAAGCCCAGAATGTCCACATGTCAGCTTCCCACCCGTTAACTTTCTGGTCAGTATCTGTAATATTGGGCTCTGGGAGCGTCAGAGATGTGAGTTGATGGTTCGTTTTTTTAAAGGTAGGAAACTGGCCTTTTTCATTTAAACTTAAATTGATTGGAGACCACAGCTTCCCCCTTAAAGTCGACATGGGACTTTTGCCAAATAACTTGTGTTACAAGATCATAAGGAGCAGGAAACTACAACAGGTGGTGTAAGTAAAAAAAAGAAAATGACAAAAAAACTAGCCTCTTTATAAAAAAATATGGTAATTCCAAAGCAATGAATTTGCAAGTTAATATATCTACCCACCCAAATTGGCACCATTAACTACGGAGTCACGTACCAGAAGCCTTTTAATTATTACACTGTCATATGCTCTGCTGCATGCTGTGATAGCATATTTACGTGACAATGGGAGACTTAAAGGGGAAGTTTACAAAAAATTTACTTATAACGATATTGAAAATTGACATTAAATGAAAAAGTTTCAAAATAAATTAAGTTCAGTTGATTCCCTAAACAGTTAAAAATTGAAACCACAATAAAAGTTTTTTTTGGGTAAAAAAAAAAATTGAACACAATATATGTTATATATAATTAGTCATTTTACTTCACAATGCAAAGATTTATTCCATATTGAATTGGTTGTTTTTTTTTTTGATACTGATTGTTTTTCCAAAGCTCCTCTGCATCTGCCTACGCCCCCATTTGGCACAGCCCCACAGAATTCATTGGTTTCTGATCTCGGGGTGTGAACAGAGCGTCAATCATCGGGATTGTTTTAAAGATTAAAGTTAACGAGGATGGTGGGAGAAGGATACATAGGTTACTATGTACGTTTATTTCCTTTTTATTTATTCACTAGCAGCAACCTTAAATTCTTTAAGAATTGTAAATCCACCGCCGCACACACCGCCCCAGGGCCATAACCGGGCAGATGAAAAATATAGTGCTGTAGCTCTTTAAAGCTACAATATACTTACTCCCCCTCGCTCCTTCCCCCCACTCCTGCAAAGTACAGGGTGAGGACCTGCACTACTTACTTGTCATTCCCTTCGTCACTCCGGTCCGATTCCCTCCCCATCGGGCAACTTTGAGTTGACATGTCGCAAGGCAGCCAATGGAAAGACACCCATTGGCTGCCCCAGGCCTGTACTGACAGTTGCCGTGGGGAGGAGATCCGGACCGGAGACGACGAGGGAGATTAAAGTAAGTAGTGCAGGACTTTGTGTAAAGTACCCAGAGGTGAGGATTAGCATTTAGGTCCGCCCAAAACCCCTGGGTTGGTAAACTTTTGGCAGGAGTGGATCGGGGAAAAGGGGGGGGGGGGGGGGGGAAATGGTAAGTATTAAGTGTCCCTAAACAATATTTGGGCGGGTAGGAATAATCATACAACCTCCTGCCCCAGGTACTTTTTCCTTTCTAAAAAGGTCTTTTTACCAGGACACGGTAGTTATCCTTTAAGGACAGTTGTATTTCAGGGTTTAGCGGTGCGTAAATGTTACAGGACGTTTTCATTTGGAGGTCCTGTATGAATATGTTAATGTAGAAATGTCTGCGGATAAACGCCATTAATCCTTCTAAATATATCATTATGTTCAAGTTCATTCTCCATTTTTTTACAGGAAAAGTAATAGTTTACAATAGACGTTTGTTCGTGATATTGGAATGGCATGTGTCCCTGCATGATACATAAACGAGAGTTTTCAGTAAAGACTCTGTTCCTTGGTAATATAATTAAACCACAGGCCTTCATTTCGCCAAATGTATCATCAAAAACCATCTGCGGCACCTAAAAACTTTGGGACAGATCCTACGGCTTCCCCCCCCCCGTCCCTATAATGCTCTAGTCAAGGCTGAACGTAAGGTAAGGAAGGGATACTATGAGTCACAATTTATCCTTTTTGTTGTGTGAAAGCAAAGATTGACTCTGCTGTTATTTCCTTTAATATATATGTCCCATGTAGCTTCCAGCCACGTTATCCAGAATTGCAACCAAAACCATAAGGAACGGACCACTTGAACAAATGGGACACACCTACCATGGGTGTACCACCTTACATAGGCAGAGATTCCACAATGGGATGAACATCCTTGGACCTATTGAAAAACAGGGACAGAAGAGACAGAACACGGATAATCCAATTATGATCCCTTCTGTCAAAAAACGAAAAAACAAAATTACTGCTCTGTTCTATATTTTGTACAGGGCACAGGTGAGAGTGTTATCACTAGCTAGAGACAGACCATTTTGGTACAGGTGATGTGTTATTTTCTTCTAGCTAGAGACACTAACATTTGGTCAGGTAGGTGTGTTATTTATAGCTGAGACAGAAATTTGGTACAGGTGAGTGTGTTATTTTTGTAGAGACACACATTTGGGTAATGGTTAGACTGTGTTATTTCTAGCTAGAACGACCAGACATTTTGGTACAGGTGAGGTGGTATTTCTAGCTAGAGACATGAACATTTGGTACAGGTGCAGTGCTATGTTATCGCAGTAGAGAAGCATTTGGTCAGGTGAGGTGTTATTTTCTAGCTAGAGACACAACACATGTGGGGTTACAGTGTCAGTGTATATTCTAGCTAGAGACATTTGACATTTGGTACAGGGTGAGGTCTATTTCTAGCTAGAGACACAACATTTGGTACAGGTGGTGTTATTCTACTAGCTAGAGAACATGAACATTTGGTACGAGCGTGAGTGTGTATTTTCTGCTAGAGACACAAGATTTGGGTTACAGGTGAGGTGTTTATTTTCTAGCTAGAGGACACGCATTTGGTACAGGTGAGTGTGTATTTTCTAGCTAGGAGAGGACAAACATTGGTACAGGTGAGTGTTTATTCAGCTAGAGAACAGATTTGGTACCAGGTGATGTGTTATTTTCTGCTAGAGACACAACATGTTGGTACACGTGTGTGTTATTTTCTAGCTGAGGAAACGGACATTTGGTACAGGGAGTGTGTTATTTTACTAGCTGAGTAGACACGACTATGGTACAGGTGAGTGTGTTTTTCTAGCTAGGACATGACATTTGGTACAGGTGTGGTTATTTTCTAGCTAGAGTGACAAGCATTTGGTACAGGTGAGGTGTTTTTCCAGCTAGAGACACAACATTGTAGTTGGTAACTAAGTAGGAGACTGGTGTTATTTTTAGCTAGAGACATACAAATTTGGTAAGGTGAGTGTGTTATTTCTAGCTAGGAAATGATTGCAGTGTGACAGGACATTTGGTACAGGTAAGTGGTGTTATTTCTAGCTAGAGACACGAGACATTTTGGTAACAGGGAGGTGTTTAGTAGTATTTGGTTACAGCGTTTTATTTTTCTAGCTAGAGGCACAACATTTGGTACAGGTAGTGGTGTTATCGTTGACTAGAGAGACACGACATTTGGTACAGGTGATGTTGTTATTTTCTAGTAGAAGAGGACACGACATTGGTACAGGGGAGGTGTTATTTATTGGCTAGAGACACACGACATTTGGTAAGTGTGGTGTGAGTTTGTTTTCTAGCATAGAGTACACGACCTATTGGTGACATTGGTGAGGTGGTTATTTTCTAGCTAGAGACACGACATTTGGTACCGGGAAGTGTTATTTTCTAGCTAGAGACATCAGCTTTGGTACAGGTGCGCATGAGTGTGGTTTTTACTAAGACACGCACATTGGTACAGGTGGAAGTGTTATTTTCTAGCTAGAGACACACCATATTGGTAGTGAGTGTGTTATTTTAGTAGACCATTTGTTAATGTGGTTACACTGTCTTAGAGACACGACACATTTGTAACAGGTGGTGTGTTATTTCTTGGAGAGACACGACCTTGGTACAGGTGACAAGGTGTGTTATTTTCTGCTAGAGACACGACATTTGGTACAGGTGAGATGTGTTATTTTTCTAGCTGAGGACACAACATTTGGTACAGGTGAGTGTTATTTTCTAGTCACCGAGGCACACATTTGGTACAGGTGAAGTTGTTATTTTCTAGCTAGAGTACAGCAACATTTGGTTTACAGGTGAGTGGTATGACCGATTTGGTAACTAGTAAGGTCGTACAGCGAGCCAATTTGGTACAGGTAGTGTGTTGTTTTCACGCCCGCAGAGGAAACGAACATGAGACAGGTGGTTGTGTATGACACGACTTGGTAAGGTATAATTGTATTTATAGCTAGAGGACACGGGACATTTGGATACAGGTGAGGTGTTATTTTCTTGACTAGCATTTGTATTGAATGGAGAACGACATGTGGTACCAGGTAAGTGTGTCTATTTTCTAGCTAGAGACAGGACATTTGGTACAGGTGAGGTGTGTTATTTTCTAGCTAGAGACACAAAATTTGGTACAGGTAGGTGTGAACGCAATTAAGGTAAGTGTGTTGTTTCTAGGCCAGAGGACAAAAACATTTGGTAACAGGGTAGGTGTTTGAGTGATACGACATGTAAGGTAGTGTGTTTTTTCATAGCTAGAGACATGAAATTTGGTGACAGTGAGGAAGTGGTGTTATTTTCTAGCTAGAGACACATGCATTGGTACAGGGTAGAGTGTGTATTAATGACACGACATTGTACAGGTAAGTGGGTTATTTCTAGCTAGGAACACACAATTGTGGTTACAGGTTGAGCGGTTGTTTCTATGACACGAGCGACATTTGCGTACAGGAAGTGAGTTGTTTTTTTCTATGCTAGAGACACGACATTGGAATGTAAGTGGTGTTATTTCGTAGCTAGAGAACACGGACGGTACATGTTGTGTACACATGGTCGTAAGTGTGTTATTTTCTAGCTAGAGACACGACATTTGGTACAGGTGATGTGTTATTTGTGCTAGAGACAAACTTGGTAAGGATGAGTGTGTCTTAGGAGATTTTACAGGGTGATTCTGCTAGAGACACAACAATTTGGTACAGGTGCAGGTAGTTATTTTCTATAGAGAGACACGACATTGGATAAGGTGAGTGGTTTTTAAGTGGACACGGACATTTGGTCGGGGTAAGTGTGTTATTTCTAGCTAGAGGACACGACATTTGGTACAGGTGAGTGTATTTCTGCTAGGAGACAGCATTGGACATTAAGTGGTTATTCAGCAGGGACATGAGGTGGTTGTATTTTTAGCTGAGACCCGACATTTGGTACAGGTGAGGTGTTATCTTACTAGGCTAGAGACACGACATTGGTACAGGAGTGTGTTATTTTTAGCTAGAGACGAAATTTGGTTAGAGGTGAATGTGTATTTTCTGACTAGAGAACACAACATTTGGTCTGTGAGTGTGTTATGACACGACAGTAATAGGGTCTTCGTAGACAGACATGGTACAGTAGTGGGTTATTTTCTAGCTGAGAGCACAAAATTGGGACAGGTGAGTTGTGTTATTTTCTATGAGACAGACACAACATTTGGTATCAGTAAGGTGGTTATTTTCTAGGTAGAGGACCAACATTTGGTACAGGTAGTGTGTTATTTCTAGCTAGAACACAGACATTGGTAACGGTGGAGTATGTTGTGATTTGACAGAATGACATTTTAGTACAGAGGTAGTGGTTTTTTAGATAGAGACACGACATTTGGTACAGGAGGTGGTAGTGTTTTTTTAGCTAAGAGACACAAATTTGTACAGGTGAGTGTGTATTGTTACTGACACGACATGTTCAGGTAAGGTAGTTGTCTGTTTCTAGCTAGAGACACATTTGGTACAGGTAGATGTGTTGTTTTTTCTAGTCTAGGACACGACATTGTGACAGGTAAGTGTGTTATTTTCGTAGCTAGAGACACGAACATTTGGATAACGGGGTAGTGTGTTATTTTCTAGCCTAGAGACAATACATTGGTACACGGTGAGTGTGTTATTTTTCTAGCTAGAGACACGACATTGTACAGGTGAAAGTGTGTTATTTTCTAGCTAGAGACACACATTTGGTACAGGTGAGTGTGTCTATAGAACACGACATTTGGGTACAGGTGAGTGTTATTTTCTAGCTAGAGACACGACATTTAGGTAAGGTAAATGTGTTATTTTCTCAGCTAGAGACACAAAACATTTGGTACAGGTGAGTGTGTTATGACCACGACATTTATCGGTAGTGGATTCTTAGCTAGAGACATTGGTACGTAATGTTTTATTTTCTAGCTAGAGGACACGACATTTGGTACAGGTGATGGTTATTTTCTAGTAGAGACACACATTTGGTACAGGGAGTGTGTATTAGTGACACAAATTTGATACGGTAGTGTTTGATTTTCTAGCTAGAAGACCAACATTTGGTACAGGTGAGTATGTATTTTCAGCTAAGAGACACAACATTTGGTTGTAACGGTGAGTGGTGTTATGACACGACATTTGGTACAGGTAAGTGGTTATTTTCTAGCTGAGAACGACATTCGAGTTATTACTAGAACATTTGGTACAGGTGTAGTGTCGTTATTTCAAGCTAGCAGACACGAAATTTGGTACAGAAGTTCGTTATATTTCAGCAGAGACACGAATTTGGTAAGGTGAGTTGTTATTTCAAGAAGACAGGTACAGGGGAGGTGACTACAGGCAGGACATTGGTCAGAGGTGAGTGTGTTATGTTCTAGTACATAGAGACACGAACATTTGGTACAGGTGAATGTGTTATTTTTCTAGTAGAGACAAAACATTTGGTACAGGTGAGGTGTTATACACGACATTAGAGTACAGGTAAGTGTGTTATTTTCTAGCTAGAGGACACAACATTTGGTAACAGGTGAGTGTGTATTTTTTAGCTAGAGACACAACATTTGTACTGGTGATGTGTATTTTCTAGCTGAGACACAACATTGGTAAGGGTAGTGTATTTTCTCGCTAGAGACATCAACATTTGGTACAGGTGAGTGTGTTCTTTTCTAGCTGAGACATGAAATTTGGTACGGTGGGAGTGTTATTTTCTAACTGAGACACGACATTTGGTACAGGTGAGTGTGTTATTGTTCTTAGCTAGGATCAGCAACTTTGATTACAGGTTGAGTGTGTTATGTTCTAGCTAGAAGCAGACATTTGGTACAGGGTGAGTGTGTTATGTTCTAGCTAGACACAACATTGGATACAGTAAGTGTGTTTATTTTCTAGTTAGAGACACGACATTGGTTACGGGAGTGTTATTTTCTAGCTAGAGACCAGACATTTGGTAAGGGTTAGTTAGTGTTATTTTCTAGCCTAGAGAATGCATTTGCGTACAGGTGAGTGTGTTATGTTTTTTTAGCTAGAGACACGACATTTGGTACAGGTGAGTGTGTTATTTTCTAGCTAGAGAACGGACTTTGGTACAGGTGAGTGTGTTATTTCTAGTTGTAGAGACACGACATTGGTACCCAGGGTGAGATGGATTATTCTAGCTGAGACACGACTTGGTATACAGGTGAATGTGTTATTTTCTAGCTAGAGACACAACATTTTGGTACGGGAGTGTGTATGAACGACATTTGATACGTAGGTGTATTTCGTAGAGACAAATTAAGTGTGTTATTTTCTGCTAGAGACACAACATGTTGGTACAGCGTGAGTGTGTTATTTTCTAGATAGAGACAAGACATTTGGTACAGGTGAATGTGTTATTTTCTAGCTAGAGACACAAAATTTGGTACAGGGTGAGGTGTTATGGTACACGAACATTTGATACAGGTAAGTGTTATTTATCTCGCTAGGGAACAAACATTTGGGTACAGGTGAGTGTGTGATTTTCTAAGCTAGAGACACAACTTGGTACAGTGATGAGTGGTTAGTTTCTAGCTAGAGACACGACTATTGTACAAGTTAAGTGTGTTATTTTACGCTAGAGACACGACATTTGGTAAAGGTGAGTGTGTATTTTCTAGCTAAAAGAGACACAGGGACATTGGTACAGGTGAGTGTGATTATTTCTAGCTAGAGGGCACGACATTTGGTACAGGTGACGTGTATTTTATAGCTAGAGACACAACATTTGGTACAGGTGAGTGTGTTATTTTCTAGCTAGGGACATGGCATTTGGTACAGGTGGGTGTTTGTTTCTAGCTAGAGACACAACATTTGGTACCAGGTGAGCTGTGGTTACTTTTCTCAGATAGAGACACGACATTTGGTACAGGTGCGGTGTTATTTTCTAGCTAGAGAACAACAGTGATACAGGTGAGTGTTTATTTTCTAGCTAGAGACACGACATTTGGTACAGTGTGAGTGTGTATTGTTTCTAGCTAGAGGCACGACATTTGGTCGGGTGGAGTGCTGATTTTCTAGCTAGAGACACACATTGGTACAAGGTTGAGTGTGTTATTTTCCTAGAAGAGACACAACAATTTGCGTACAGGTGAGTGTGTTATTTCTAGTAGAGACACGACAATTTGGGTACAGTGAGTGTGTTATTTATAGGCTAGAGACAACGAATTGGTACAGGTTTGAGTGTGTTATTATTTTTAGCTAGAGACCAACATTTGGTTAAGGTGAGTGTGTATTTTACTAGCTAGAGTACCACACATTTGGTTACAGGGAGTTGTGTATTTTTCTAGTAGAGACCACGGACATTTTGGTACAGGTGAGTTGTTATTTTCAGCAGGAGAGACCGACATGTGGTACAGGTGAGTGTGTTATTTTTCTTAGCTAGGACGAAAACATTGGTACAGATGAGTTGTGTTATTTATCTAGTTAGAGACACGCATTTGTACACGGGTTGAGTGTGTGTATTTTCTAGCCTAGAGACTACGAATTTGGTAAGGTGAGTGTGTTATTTTAGCTAGAGACACAGACATGGTACTGTGAGTGTGTGTTTTCAGGCTAGAGACACGACATTGTGTACAGGTGATGTGTGTATTTTCTAGCTAGAGACACGACATTTGGTACAGGGGTGAGGTGTTATTTTCTAGCTAGAGAAGACAACAACATTGTGGTCAGGGAGTGTGTTTTATTTCTACTAGCTGAGACACAACATTGGTACAGTGAGTGTTGTTATTTCTAGCTAGAGACACAACATTTGGTACAGGTGAGTAGGTGTATTTTCTAGCTAGAGACACGACATTTGGTACAGGTGAGTGTGTTATTTTCTAGCTCGAGACACAACATTTGTACAGGTGGAAGTGTGTTATTTTTAGCTAGGAACACGACATTTGTTTACAGGTGAGTGTGTTATTTTCTAAGCTAGAGACACAACATGTTGGTTACGGTGAGTGTTATTTTTGCTAAGCGACACAACATTTGCGTACAGGTGAGTGTGTTATTTTCTAGCTAGAGACACGACATTTGAGTTACAGGTGGTGTGTTATTGTCTAGCTGAGACCGAATTTGGTACAGGTGATGTGTTATTTGCTAGCTTAAGGAAATCCAAAAAATGTGATTCACGTTTTCTCAGCAAACATTGTAAAGTCCATGGCCACAACCATGATTATAACATATATCACAAGGGTAATCAAGGCTAATTTCCTTGTCTTGACTAACATCACATGTGCCCACGTCATATTTATCTTCCACCCGATTTAAATTCACTGGTGTCACAATAGAGAGGAAGGGAAATAATGTGCCCTTTTGTTTCGTAGGCATTAGTGAAGTTCTAAAAATCCGTTTTTAAACCCAAAATTGAATTAATTAATTAATTTTGATTTTCGAACACACAATGTTTTGATCTAATTTTGGATTTTTAAACAAAATTCTTTTGATTTGAATTTTTGATCTTCTAATATTTATTTTCAATGATAAGTTTGAGAAAAAATTCCGTCAGATCCGCAGATGTTTCAGAAAACAGTTGTTTCCGGATCAAAACCAGGATTATCACTAGTCAAATGCGTTATTCAAGGGCTATATATCTCCCCAAATTACGTGTGTCACAGGCAAGAGAGTAAGAGAGTGACCACCAAAAACGGAACTTCGAACCGAGTTCGATCCAACTTTATGAGTTCGCGAAGAACTCACACTATTCAAACTAGTTTGAGTTTCGAATTAGTAGTACTTTGTTTTTGCTGGACCGCGGCTGTATTTTCGATATGATCGGTAAATTGAACAAATTCGGCATTCCTACCTGATTACGGCAATCTAACGGACTCTTTTCGGACCTAGAAGTATGTCGCTAACCTCAAAGTATGTTTTTTACGGTGAACCCTCCAAAGTATAGTCGCTAACCCGCAAAATATGGTTTGTTTTCGGTATAACCTTGAAAGTATGTTCGATTTTGGACCCTCGGAATTATGGTTCTATTGCCCGCTAACCCTTGAAAGTATCGTTCAGTAACCCTTGGGAATTTGCCATACCCTCAAATGTAGGCTTGCGCAAAACCGGAAATTTCCCAATCGTGTTTAAGAAGTGTTTTTTAAAAGTTTGGTGACAGGTGACATTTCCCCAGGAACCGATTTCCCAGGTGCCACAGCAATTACAGTAAGTATACCATTGTTAGTTTAGCTGATAAACCCAGGACTTTCGAAATCACTCCCCACATTGACTTTTTACTTGAAGTTCGACAAGTTCGAAAAGGACCAAACTTTCTATAGTTCGGGACATCTCTCAGATAGAGGGGATTTAAAGTTGGGACCCAGTTCTGAAACTGTACTGAAGTTCAAAAATTCCGTTGAAGTCCAATGAATTGTGATACAATTTAATTTCCAAAATATTTTTTGATAAATTTTCCAATTTTCCAATATGTGATTTACGATGTAAGTCCGCGTTGAAAATTTCAAAAGAGTATCCTAAAATCTTCTTACACCTAAAAGTTACAAAATTAAAAGTCCAGTAATAACCCAAACAAATTTTTATTCATTCTTCCTCTTTCGTCGCAGGATTGAAATGTATTTATTTTATTACATTCTAGATCTTTGTGCGCCGGTGTGTTGCTTCCAGCCATCTTCAAGTTTAAACTTTCCATTATAAGCATAAAAGGACCAAATTGAACCTTTTAGTTTTACAATATTTAAATCTTATAATAAACTTCCATAGCATGTCCTTCATCTTGCTGGATTTCTAAGACAAATGCCAGAGACACATTTATTAGAGCCGCCTAAAACCTGGGGAAGCCGTTGTAACAGTATTAAGTCTTGTCTCCTTGAACATCTTGTGCTCTACTTGCTTTCCTGCTGTTTAGCCAATTGAATTCTTGCCTGAACTGAATTAACATGAACTCTGTCTGCATTGTTCCCTGATTTGATTTCCATTCTAGATGGCCATACACAGGTACAATTTTTATTGTGAACTGGAGAAAAAAACTTTAAAGGGGCATCTATACTGAAAGTTTTAAATTGCCTATTACAGGAAAACTATAATTCTTCCTAACCACCACTGTAACATTTTTTTGTTTGATTTGTCCATGTACTTTAGATATCCAATCTGAACCATCTACATTTCAGCTGCCAATCATGTGCCTATTATTAAAACTCTTTGTTGTGAGCGTTTGAGGTAGTTGAATGGTGACAGAGGGTTGACCAGTGGTGTGCTGGTGCAGTTTGACAGTTGGTGTGTGGAAATTCCCTTTCAGTGCTTGCCTGATACTGAGATGCTTGCCCTCATAAAAAAAAAGTCTGGTCAGATGGAAGGGGGGTGGTTAATAGAGGAGGGGAGGATACTGGGCCTGAGCAAAACATGTGGCGGATTAAAGGCGCGAGCAACAACACCACAACAAGTGCTCCTTACACATTTATAGATTTAAGATGGGGGAAGGTCATTTTTTTCAGTATAGTTGCCCTTATAATTAAATTCCTGTTCACAATTTCAATCGATGGAGCTGACTAATAAAACTCTGTGTGTATAAAGAACATTCTGTTATTTTTTAAAAACTTGCATTAAGTTTGCATACAGTAGATGTTGGTTGACTTTATCAAACACACTTAGAATACAGGGGGCTGTATGAGTAGAATTAATGATATCCAATCAACACTCTGTTTTGGTGTTGTAACTACAAAGGATTGAGGTGATATATATCACTGCTGTTACTTTTCTGACCGCGATCCCTGCTTACCTGATCCGGCCAGGTAAGACCCACGGTTTGCCCTCCCGTTTATTTTTCCAAAACTTTTTAAAAATGCCGCTGCCACAACAAATATTTCGAAACCCACACCGGGTAGCCTGAGGTTACTCTAATTTGGCTAATAGTGTCAGAAAAAGCCAAGATAATAATACAGATATGGATACAGGGAGAGGGCTACAGGGAACTAGATGAGAAAAAACTCTTTGGCTAGTAGGTTGATAGACTATTTTCGATGGTAAGCTCTTTGGGGCAGAGTCTGGTGTGAATAAATAAACTAATTGTAAGTGAAAATGTTGCACCGCTAGTGGGAAGGTAAATACAATTTAGGAAGATATGAATAAATCATCTGACAATCCTTAATCCTGTTCTCTTTGAGAGAGAGTAAGTAGTAGGAAGAATGAATAGAGAAACACTTGTGTGATCTTTTACTGCCATCTACCTCCCAAAGAGAAATCTAACCAACCAACGCTGGACTCACAGTCCAATATTCTAATAAATATAATTTATAAGGGACAATGATATAATAATAATTAATAAGGGATAATGAACATTTAAGTTTAACACATGTCAAATAAATGAGGTGTCCACGTGTAGAGCCAATAAAAATACAAAATCGGAGTGCACTTTCTTTGCATTTAAATAAGTTTACAATGGAAAATGTGCTCGGTCATTTTAAAAGGAATTCCACCCTTAAAACAAAAAACGGTGACTTGTCAGTTATCTGTAAGGTATCCGCCTCCTCCATCTGCTCAATGAGCTTTTTATAAGCTTAAGCATGTGCAAAACAGCGGTGTTGATGTCGAATTGGAAAACAGCAGTCAATCATGTGGTTGTGATGTGAATTGTCACAGCCTTGATTGACTGTATGGAGGGAGGGGGCCAGCTTACAACTGATAGAATGGGAAGAGAAAAATTATCCTTAAAGGAAACTCCACCCTCATACAAACAAAGAAAAGATAATCAATGCCACATTCATGGGCCCCATCCAATATCATATTATTTGCACACTGGCATACTTTATAAACAGGGTTGTTTAGTTTACATTTCTGTGATCACATGAATGAAAACCTGTCCAACCACGTTAAGGTGACCCCAGTCTGAAAGGTCCTAAACTTCTAAAACTCTTTTAGTTAATTATCTACTTAATAATTACTTTAATTATGATTAGCAACTTTGCATTCTCATAAGGTGGTTTACACCAAGTTCCATTCTTCCTCCTGATCGACTGTTGAGACTTTCGAACTGGTCGGCCAGGAGGAAGGACTGACAGTGTGGAAAAAAAGCCCATAGAGTACCACACGGTTTCCGATGTGTTTGTCAGATTCGGATGATCGAACGGACGGTGGTCGATCGGGGCAGCCACAAGGAACCATTACAATAATTTGGCCCGACCCGACCGAAACACTGAAATATCGGTTGTCCCGAATTATGTGATAGTATGTACCAGCTATACTTCCTCACATGGATCAATATAGTAGGCTTTTCACTTCCCCCCAGCCCTTTGCTTAAAATGAGAGAGACACGGCCGTCCATTATATTAAAACCACTTGACCATGCTTCCTAATAAATACATACAATAGATGGACTGGTGGAGCACTCCTTAGGCTAAAATTACAACTATATTTGTAGAAGTGCTGGATGATTTGGACAAACAATTATACAAACAAAGAAAAAAAATCTGAACCACACAAATATATAAAAACAAAGAAAAGATATCAATTGCACATTCCTGGGCCCCATACAATATCATGGCTATCTGCACACTGTGCATACTTTATAAACATAGAAAAGATAATCAATGACATTCCTGGGCCCCATACAATATATGTTTCTGCACACGGCATACTTTTAAACATAGAAAAGATAATCAATGCACATTCCGGCCCATACAATATAATATTACCTGCACACTGGCATACTTTATAAACAAAGGGGTTTTAGTATACATTACTGTGATCACATGAATGATGGCATGCTAGAAAGGCAGATAGGGGATAGCATTCAGTCATTGGCTGTGATGTCAACGGTCAAATCCATAACTGACAGTTACTAAAAGTGGCCATAATATTCCCAATATTATTACCTGGTCCGGTCGGTCGCATAGTCGCGTGGCGCGGTCGGAAGTTATATCGGGAATATGATGGCCACCTTTGACTAGAGAAACCAGGAAGCAGAAACAGGGAAACAGGACATTGTGCAGGGATTTCAGGTAGACTTTATATATTCACATTCAAATATTACCGTTTAGGCGTTTTGGGGGATGATTTACCTGTAGGTAGTTTACCTGTAAATGAAGGCTGGACTGCCTTTAAATATTGGCTAGTATGCAGGTAAGTGCAAAATATATCGTTTTTTAAAGGGGTGGCCTGCCCTTTAAAATAATATGGACTCTTGAACATTATCTATATATTGGTTGAAGATGATGGTGTTAAAAGTAAAAATGTAGAACTAACTTTGCATCATTGTTGTAAACAGCTTAACACAACTCGCCCTTTGTTCAGGTTCGGTGGGGTGGAATGCCTTTATTATCCAATTTAGTTAATTTCAATGGGTCTTTTATATTGAGGACAATATCCCTTAAGAGTGTAAAACAGCCATCTAAACTGTAGGATATGATTGGTTTAACACAGTGAAGGAAACATCTCCGACCTTTCACTATTCTAAATTTAAGGAATTTTAAAGATCCAGAGAAGAAAAAAAAAAACCCTTGTATGACACATGAGTATTTTCCCATAAAGATAAATTCTATCGCAATATTAGTTACACCAAACGCGGGGATTTACATGTAGCTCGGGGCTCCTCCCCTCTTTTGGATCAGTTAGGACTAGGCCACACTAGTACGTTAGCACAATCCGATAGCAGATTATAAAGCCACACTAGTGTGGCCAATTGGTCTGATCACACTCGCCTTTTTTTTTATATTACTGGGATCGCAGTGCAAAAAGGAACGTGATCGATTTCACGCTGTCCTGTCGCTCCAGGTGCCTCACCTGAATGTACAGCGGGGACATTGTTCCCTTTACGCCATATGGTCCTATTCCTTCTATACTATGAATAAAGATTTTTTTTATTATTATATATGTGTTTTTATCATGTTTGAGTTTACATGATAAACAGAGATCCAAGCACAGTGGGAACTGTTACTATAGAGTCAATTTACAATGTAGATTTAATACGGTGAGCATTACTAAGCAGAACCAGCAGGTGTCGAGTATAAGGCAAAACTTCATGAAGACACATTGACAGGCAAAACAGACTCGTTGGCATCTCCTGTGGAATGGCATCTAAAGGCATGTTCACCCCAAAACAACAATCCAATCACTACCTTGTGCTTAAGACAAACCAAACCCAGGGTGTTCCTAGGGTTTTTGACACCTGAAAAACTTTACATGTCACCTATTGGCAGACGGGTGGCGGGCAGTGAAGCGGGGCGTGGCTTCATCAGGGAACATAGGAGTGGCTTGTGAAGTGGGGTGTGGTGGCTGACTAACACTGACTGGTGGACTGGAGGGGTGACCAACACTGATTGTGGACTGGAGGGCTGAATTAACACTGATTGGTGGACTGGAGGCTGAGGACACGTTTGTTTTTAGTGGTCTACATGATTACAAAGCCACCATCGCTTGCTGGTAAGTGGTAATGTAAGTACTGGTGATGCATCTCTTAAAAACTTGATTTTCCCATTAAATGTGGCCACACAAGTGGTATGGGGATTGGTCAACTGTGCACCTATACTGGGCCGATCGTTATAGTCACCTTCTACTTAATGTAAAGAGAGCCAATACCGGCGCAATGGAAAATTTCTGTTGATCCCCAACCACACAGCTTGCCAAAGTAAGTGCGAGTCAATTTAAGAGGTTGGTACTTTTCTATAATTCTTTAATAAAATTACTTTTTAGTTCTCTTTTAAAACATTAAACAAGTGAGGCTAAATTAAGTTATATGATATAACTAATGAGGTTCTGTATTGATTGATCATTAGCTTCTGTGTAGCACGAATCAACTTGTGATTATCTGCCCAAGGAGAGGAATGTATGGAAACTGCACAGCCTGGCAAGATACACTATGGGCAGATGCAAAGAAAAAAATGGAAAACCACTAAAAATAGAGCTTGTATCATGGAAGCACAGTTATGAAACACATTACAACATTACACAGTGCCCTACCCCCATATATACATTCTGTTCTCATATAGTTCTAACATTAAAGTGCAGGCCTACCCAATATGTACAGTTAGTGTACCAATATAACATTACACATTGCAGACCTACTTTCATATGTACAGTTAGTGTATCATAATAATGTTACAGTGCAGGACCTACCCCTACATATTTTGTACAGTTATTGTGATACATAATAATGTTACAGTGCAGACCCTACCCCTAATATGTACAGTTATTTGTGTATTCTACATGAATAATGTTACAGTGCAGACCCTACACCTAATATGTAGTTATGTGTATTCGTTAATAATGTTACAGTGCAGGACCCTACCCCTAATATGTTCAGTTATGTGTATCATAATAATGTTACAGTGCAGTACCTACCCTAATATGTCAGTTATTGTGTATCATAATAATGTTACAGTGCAGACCCTAAACCCCTAATATGTACAGTATGTTATCATAAT
>CM033475.1:16266869-16407807 GCA_019447015.1 Hymenochirus boettgeri
GTATCATAATTAAGTACAGTGCAGACCCTACCCTAAATGTACAGTTGTGTATTCATTAATAATGTTACGTGCAGACCTACCCCATTAAGATGACAGTTATGTGTACATTATAACATAAACATTGCAGACATACTGCCCCATATGTACAGGTGTGTGTATCATAAGTTACAGTACAGACCCTACCCCTAATATATAGGTACAGTTATGTGTGTAATTATAATTTACAGCGCAGACCCACCCCCTAATACTGTAGTGATATGTTCATAATAAGAATTAATTGTTAGACCCTACCCCAATATTTAGTTATATGTATTCATAATAACGTTATAGTTCAGACCCTCCCCTAATGTTCAGTTGTGCATCATTCTGTACAGTGCAGACCCTACCCCTAAATGTTTACCGTTAGTGTATTCAGTATGTTACGTGCAAACCCCACCCCTAACATTACAGTTATGGGTTATAATTATAAACAGTATACATTGCAGGACCCTACCCCTAATATGTAGTTATGTGTATCCTTATAATGTACAGTGCAGACTCTGACCCTAATGAATATGTTACAGTCAGTGTATCATTTAATGTTACAGTGAGATCCCACCACTAACATGTACAGTTTTGTGTACAATAATTATAACATTACACAGTGCAGGCCCTACTCTCAATGTACAGTTATGGTATTACACAGTGCAGATTGATACAGACTGCTGACTCTCTTCATCTCTGGCTTTCGGTAACAATTGCTGGTGAAGTCTGCTGTGCATGAGTGCCCACAGAGAGGGAACTTGTGCCATAGGTTGCCACCACTGGGTTTATATGTTCTTTTTACATTTTTATCAAATACATTTTACATTCAATTTTCTCCATAAAATGCTGCTTCAAATGTTGCACGGCCAGTTATATCTATCTCTTCTTCTTCCCTCACTCTCCAAGAAATAAAAATATTGCTTGATGCATTATATCAACTTCATCGTTGTCTCACCAGTGCAATGGAAGTGATCCCAATAAGTGTAGCTATCAAGTACAAATCAATTCGTTTGTACATGTGCCCACTCTTGTAACCAGTCCTGTGGTTACATTGGTACATGTGCCCCACTCTGTTGTATCCATTCCGTGGGGTCTTATATTGTAATTGCCCATCTGTGTGTACCCGTCCTGTGTTACATTAGTACATGTGCCCACTGTGTACCAGTCCTGTGGTTACATGTACATGTGCCCACTGGGTAACCAGTCCTGTGGTTACACATTCTAGACATGTGCCCCACGGTGTACCCCCAGTCTTGTGGTTCCTTGTACATGTTGCCCCCAAAAAACCTCTGTGTAACCCAGTCTGTGGTTACTTGTACATTTGCCCCACTCTGTGTACCCCAGTCGTCCTGTGGTTACATTGTACATGTGGGCCCCACTCGTGTACCCAGTTCCTGGGTTACATGTACATGTGGCCCACTGTGTACCCGTCCTGTGGCTTACTTGGAATGTGCCCCACTCTGTGTACCCAGTCCTGTGGTAATACATGTTAGTGCCCATGTGTACCCAGTCCTGTGGTTACATTGTAATGTGCCCCACTCTGTGTACTCAGTCCTGTGGTTACATGTTCATGTGCACACTGTTGTACCCGTCCTGTGGTTACATTGACATGTCCCCACTCTGTGTACTCGTCCTGTGGTTACAGTTGTACATGTGACCCGCACTTGTGTACCAGTTCCTGTGGTTACAATTGTACATGTGCCCATGTGTAGCCCAGTCCCTTGGTTCATTGTACATGTTGGCCCCACTCTTGTTACCCAGTCCTGTGGTTACATTGTTTCATGTGCCACTTGTGTACCCAGTCCTGTGGTTCATTACATTGTACATGTGCCCCCACTCTGTGTACTCCGGTCCGTGTGGTTACATTGATACCATGTGCCCACTGTGTAACCCAGTCCTGGTGGTTACATGTTACATGTGCCCACCTCATTGGTACCAGTCCCTGTGGTACATGGTTAAATGTGCCCCCCAACTCTATGTACCAGTCCTGTGGTTTACATTGTACATGTGCCCCACTCATTGTACCCAGTCCTGTGGTTACATTGTACATGTGCCCATCTCGTGTTTACCCAGCCTGTGGTTACTTGTACATGTGCCCCCACACGTGTGTACCCAGCCTGTGGTTTGACATGGTACAGTTGCGCCACTGTGTACCCAGTCTGTGGTTACATTGTACATGTGCCCCCACTCTGTGACCCAGTCCTGTGGTTACCTGTCATTTTATGTGGCCTTCAAATGTCCGTGTACCCAGGTCTGTGGTTTTCATTGTACATGTGACCCACTATGGCGTACCCAGTCCTGTGGTTACATTGTTTATTTGTGACCACGTGTACCCAGTCCTGTGTTACATGTACATGGCCCCACTTCTGTGTACCAGTCCTGTGGTTACATTTGTACCCACATGTGCCACCCCACTCTATGTACCAGTTCCTCCGGTGGCTTCACACTCCCTTGTACATGATGCCCACCACTGTGTACCCAGTCCTGTGGTTAAATGTAAATGTTGCCCCACTCTGTGACCTCAGTCTGTGGTACATTGTCATGTGCCCACTGTGTACCCCAGTGCCTCGTGTGGTTACATTGTACATGGTGCCCCACGTTCTGCCTGTACCCAGTCCGTGCGGTACATTGCGATTCGCACCCCCACTTGTGCCCCCACTTGTGTACCAGTCCTGTGGTTACTTTTAATGATGCCCAACTCGTGACCCAGTTAATGTTGGTTACATTGTCATGTAGCCCACTGTGGACCCAGCTCCTGTGCGTTACCATTGTACATGTTGCCCACTCTGTGTACCCAGTCTGTGGTACATGTTCATGTGCCCACTGGTACCCAGTTCCTGTGGTGACATTGACATTTGTGACCCCACTCTCGTGGACACAGTCCTGTGGTGAAATTGTACATGTGCCCACTGTGTACCCAGTCCTATTGTGGTTTACATATGTACATGTGCCCCCACTCTGGTGGACCCAGTCCTGGTGGTTTACATTGTTCATGTGCCCACTGTGTAGGCCCAGTCCAAGTGCTGGTTACATGTAATGTGTGGCCCCACTCTGATGTTACCCAGTCCTGGGTTACATTGACATGTGCCCCCACTGTTGTACCCAGCCTGTGGTTACATTGTGACATGTGCCCCACTCTATGTACCCAGTCCGTGTGGTTACATTGTTTACATGTGCCCCCACTGTGTAACCCAGTCTGTGGTTAAATTGTACATTGGTGCCCCACTTGTTACCCAGTCTGTGGTTACAGTTCATGTGGCCCACTGTGTACCCAGTCCTGTGGTTACATTGTACATGTGCCCCACTCGTGTACCCAGTCTGTGGTTACATTGTACATGTGCCCCACTGTTGTACCCAGTCTGTGGTTCACATTGTTCAGGTGCCCACTGGTACCCAGTCCCTGTTGGCTTACATTGTAATGTGTTGCCAACACTCTGTGTACCAGTCTGTGGTTAAATTGTACATGTGCCACTGTCGTACCCAGTCATGTGGTTATATTGTCATGTGCCTGCCACCCCACTCTGTGTACCCAGTCCCTGGGTTACATTGTTCATGTTGCCCCACCTGTGTACCCCGTCCTGTGGTTCATTGTCACATGTGCCCCACTCTGTGTACCCAGTCTGTGGTTACATTGTACCATGTGCCACTGTGTACCCCAGTCCTGTGGTACATTGTACATGTGCCTCCCCCTCTGTGTACCACAGTTCCTGTGGTTACATTGTTCATTGTGCCCACTGTGTACCCAGTCCTGTGGTTACATTGTACATGTGGCCCCACTCTGGGTACCCAGTCCGTGGTTAACATTGTACATGTGCCCACTCTGTGTGTACCCAGTCCTGTTGGTACATGTAAAACAACAGGTGCCCCACCCTGTGTACCCAGGTCCTGTGGGTTAACATGAAACATGTGCCCCACTTTGTTAACCCAGTCCTGTTGGTTACATGTTCATGTGGCCCCCCATGCTGGACCCATGTCCTGTGGTTACATTGTACATGTGCACCACTGTGTACCCAGTCTGTGGTTAACAGTGTACATGTTCCCCACTATATGTACCAGTCCTGTGGTTACATGTACATGTGCCCCACTGTGAACACATCCTGTGGTTACATTGACATTGCCCCACTCGGTGTACCCAGTCTGTGGTTACATTGTCATGTGACCATGTGTTACCCAGTTTCCTGTGGTTACATTGGACATGCCCCACTCTGTGTTTACCCAGTCCTGTGGTAATTGTAATGATGCCCCACGTGTACACCGTCTGTGGGTTACCTTGTTCATGTGCTGCCACTGTGTACCCAGTCCTGTGGTTACCTTGTACATGTGCCCCACTCTGTGTACCCAGTCGTGGTTACATGTACATGTGCCACTGTTGTAACCCGCAGTCCTGGGTACATTGTAAATGTGCCCCCACTCTGTGTACCCAGTCCTGTGGTTAAATTGTTTCATTGGGCCCACTGTGTACCCAGTCCTGTGGTTACCATTTGTACATGGCCCCACTCTGTGTTACCCAGTACTGTGTTACATTGTACCATGTGCCCACGTGTACCCAGTCCTGTGGTACATTGTTACATGGAACCATCTGTGTACCCAGTCTGTGGTTGACATTGGTCATGTGCCCAATGTGTACCCAGTCCTGTGGTTACATGGTACATAGTTGCCCCCCACTCTGGTACCGACAGTCTGTGGTTACATTGTAAAGGGGCCCCACTCTGTGTACCCAGTCTGTGTTACATTGTACATGTGCCCCACTGGTGTACCCAGTCCATGTGGTTAATTGTAATGTGCCCACTTTGTGTACCCGTCCTGTGGTGACATTGTTCATGTGCCCACTGTTGTTACCCGTCTGTGGTTAATTGTACATGTGCCCACTGTGTACCCAGTCATGTTGGTTCCCTTGTACATGTGCCCACCTGTGTTACCCAGTCCGTGGTTATATTTTACATGGGCCCCACTCTTTGTACCCAGTGCTGTGTTACATTTGTACATGTGACCCCCACTCGGTGTAACCTTCCTGTGGTTACATTGTACATGTGACCCACTTTGTGTACCCAGTCTGTGGTTACATGGTAAATGTGCCCCACTCTGTGTACACAGTCTGGTGTGTTCCATGTTTCATGTGCCCACTGTGTACCCAGTCTGTGGTACATTGACATGTTTGCCCCACTCTGTGTACCCAGTCCTGTGGTTACATTGTACATGTGCCCACTTGATACCAGTCCTGTGGTTACATTGTACATTGGTGACCACTTTGTACCAGTCTGTGTACAATTGTTCATGTGCCCCACTGTGAACCCAGTCCTGTGGTACATTGTTACATTGTGCCTCACTGTTGTACCCAGTCCTGTGGGTTACATTGGACATGTGCCCACTGTTGTACCCAGTCCTGTGGTTTAATTGGACATGTGCCCCCACTCTGTGGACCCAGAGTCCTGTGGTTAAATTGACATGTGCCCCACTCTGTGTGCCCAGCCCTGTGCCCCCTCTGTCTGCCCTGCCCATCTACTATGAATTAAGAGCTGGGGGGGGGAATCCAGTGCTGTTGACCTGGTTTTTAGGCTCCCTGTCTGTCTCTCTCCCACTCTATGTAGGGCGGTGGGGGTACCCTCCATGCTGGGTTGGCAGTCGTCTAGTCCAGATAAAGGAGCTGATCCAGTGCAGCAGGGAGCTGATCACAGAGAGGAGGATCACAGAGCTTCTCCCACCAGAGAAAGGAGAGAACCAGAAGCCAGGCAGGGGAAACAGAGGGAGGGAAGCTGGACTGGTCTGTACCCCCACACTCCCTGCCTTGCGGAACTACAACTCCAAGCATCCTCCTCTAGCCGACAGTTGAGTATGTTCCACATAGCAGCAAGTGGAATGGACATTCTTTCAGGTAATCAGAGAGGACTTGGGGAGATTATTATCTATATGATAAGTAAATTAGGTGGTTACAATGTTCACTGTTAAATTTAAAGGGACAAGTGCGTCATGTCTTGTAGAATATGATCCCGAGTACCAATGTTAAGGGGAAAGGAAAATGTATGTTAAGAATCGGGGCCTTAAATACAAGCATTATGGCTGACATTGAAATCAGACAGCTCGCAGCATGGAATTTTCTGTGTGTTTGGGGGGTATCCCCATCCATAACTACCAGGATTTGTATCTCTGCAGGTGGGAGTGTCTGTGGGATATCTAACAAAACTTGCCATTGGGCCATGCTGTGGCTAGTAGTGCGCTGATTTGTGGGGACCCTGCTGGCCTATAATTGCCCCAACATCTTCCTCGGCCCGCTGTCCGATCTCGAGTTGTGACCAATCCTCCTGGAGACCCCTGCGCCCACTAACTGCCCCTAAGGGGGAGAAGGCTTTGCGATGTGGATGATGCCCAGTCTGTGCGGCCACAGAGTGGGACGGCTCAACCCATGTGGGGAAGGTCCTGGGGATCCGTGGGCGCCTCTGGACTCGATGTGTGAAGAATGGGGGAGTATACCGTGCCGTGTCCTCCAGCCAGCAAGTGTTGCTTGTTGGGAGCGATGGCAAAACCACGCAGCTTGTGCCGGCTCCAAGGAGAGCAGGACGGGCAGAGTAAGGTGGCAGCAGCCATCATCTTCATAGACAGCGGGGGGGCGCCTGTCAACAAGTGAGAATTCCGGTTCCACAGCAGGTTATAAAATAAAGCACATTGCCATGCGTCAGGTTACTACCCTCTACCTTCCCATTAGGTACAACTATTGTGAATACATTCACAGAGCTGTGCTCCCCTGGCCACCATGTTTTTTATGTGTGCCCCATTAAAGGGGAACGTTGGAGGGTTCATAAGTGTAACTAGTATATGTCGGTATGTAGGAGTTTCTATAATATGTACTTATTAAAGGGTAATGGTGGGAGGGTATGTGTTTCTATAAGGGTATTAAAGGGAGAATGTTGGAGGGTGACTGTGTTTCATAAGTGTATTAAAGGGTAATGTGGAGGGTAGGTGTTTCTATACGTGTATTAAAGGGGTAAGTTGGAGGGATTGTTCTATAAGTGTATAAGGGGAATGTGGAGGGATGTGTTTCTATAAGTGGATTAAAGGGTAATGTTGGAGGGTTATGTGTTCTATAAGTGTTTATAAGGGGAATGTTGGAGGGTTATTGTTTCTATAAGTGTATTAAAGGGGAAATGTTGGAGGGTAGTGTTTCTATAAGTGTAATTAAAGGGGAATGTGGAGGGGATGTGTTCTATAAGTGTATTAAGGGGAATGTTGGGAGGGTATGTGTTTCTATAAGTGTATTAAGGGTAATGTTGGAGGGTATGTTAGGTAGTTTCTATAAGTGTATTAAAGGGGAGGAATGGTTGGAGGGTTATGTGTTGCTATAAGTGTATAAGGGTAATGTTGGGGGTAGTGTTTCTATAAGTGATATTAAAGGGTGAATGTTGGAGGGTATCTGTGTTTCTTTCTATAAGTGTATTAAAGGGTAATGTGGAGGGTATGTGTTTCTTAAGTGTATTAAAGGGGAATGTTGGAGGGATGGGTTTCTATTAAGTGTATTAAAGGGGTAAGGTTGGAGGGTATGTGTTATATAAGTGTATTAAGGGGAATGTTGGAGGGTCTGTGTTTCTATAATGTATTAGAAGGGTAATGTTGGAGGGTATGTGTTTCTATAAGTGTTATTAAAGGGTAATGTTGGGAGGGTATGTGTTTCTTAAGTGTATTAAAGGGGAAGTTGGAGGGTATGTGTTTCTATAAGTGTATTAAGGGTATGTTGGAGGGTATGTGTTTTCTATAAGGTGTATTAAAGGGGAATGTGGGAGGGTATGTGTTTCTATAAGCGTAACCATTAAAGGGGAATGTGGAGGGTATTTGTTTCTAATAAGTGTAACTATTCAAAGGGGGAATGTTTGGGAGGTTATGTGTTTCTATAAGTGTAAATATTTAAAGGGGGAATGTTGGAGGGATGTGTTTCTATAAGTGTAAACTATAAAAGGGGGCATGTTGGAGGGTATGTGTTTCTTTTGTTTCTTATTTAAAAGGTGAACCTATTAAAGGGGAATGTTAGAGGGTATGTGTTCTCATAAGTGTAACTATTAAAGGAGAGGAATGTTGGAGGGTATGTGTTTCTATCTAAGTGTCACTATTTTAAGGGGGAATGTTGGAGGGTATGTGTTTCTTATAGTGTAAATATAAAGGGGGAATGTTGGAGGGTATGTGATTTAATAAGTATAACTATTAAAGGGGGAAATGTGGGCGGGTATGGGTTTCTATAAGTGTAACTATTAAAGGGGGAATGTTGGAGGGTATGTGTTTATATAAGTGTAACACTATTAAAGGGGGACTGTTGGAGAGGGTAGTGTTTCTATAAGTGTAAATATTTAAAGGGGGAATGTTGGAGGGTAGGTGTTTCTATAGTGTAACATTTAAAGGGAGGATGTTTGAGGGTATGGTATCTATAAGGGTAACTATTTTAAAGGGGAATGTTAGAGGGTATGTGTTTCTGAAAGTGAGTAACTATTAAAGGGGGGCTGTTGGAGGGTTATGGGAGGGTATGTTTCTATAAGGTAACTATTAATGGGGTAATGTTGGAGGGTATGTGTTTCTATAAGTGTAACTATTAAGGGGGAATGTTGGAGGTATCGTTTCTAAAAGTGTAACTATTAAAGGGGGAATGTTGGGAGGGGTATGTGGTTTCTATAGTGTAACTATTGAAGGGGTAATGTTGGAGGTATGTGGTTCTATAAGTGAGAACTATTAAAGGGGCAAGTGGAGGGTATGTGTTTCTATAAGTGTAAACTATTAAGGGGGAATGTTGGAGGGTAGTGTTTCATTAAGTGTAAAACTATTGAAGGGGAATGTTGGAGGGTTATGTGTTTCTATAAGTGTAACTATTAAAGGGGAATGTTGCAGGGTATGGTGGTTTCTATAAGTGTAACTATTAAAGGGGAATGTTTGTCAGGCGGACTGGGTTTCTATAACGTGTAACTATTAAAGGGGGAATGTTTGCAGGGTATGTGTTGCTATAAGTGTACTATTGAAGGGGAATAAGAAGGTGGAGGGTATGTGGTTCTATAAGTGTAACTATTAAAGGGGGAATGTTGCAGGGTATGGGTTTCTATAAGTGTAAAATTATTAAAGGGGGAATGTTGGAGGGGATGTGTTTCTATAAGGTAAACATGAAGAGGTATGTTGGAGGGTGATGGTTCTCTAAGTGTTAACTATTAAAGGGGTGGTATGTTGAGGGTATGTGTTTCTATCAGTGAACTATTAAAGGGGGAATGGTGGAGGTATGTGTTTCTATTCAAGTGTAACTATTAAAGGAATGTTGGAGGGTATGTGTTTCTATAATTGTAAATAGAAAGGGGAAAATGTTGCAGGGTGATGGGTTTCTATAATTGTAACTAGTAAAGGGGAATTTGCGGGTATGGGTTTCTATAAGGTAACTATTAAAGGGGAATGTTGCAGGGTATGGGGTTTCTATAAGTGTAAACAAATTAAAGGGGAATGTTGGAGGAGTATGTGTTGTTCATCAGTGTAACTATTTTTAAAGGGGAATGTTGCAGGGTATGGGTTTCTATACGTGTAACTATTAAAGGGGGGTAATGTGGGAGGGTAGTGTGTCTATAAGTGAACTTTAAGGGGAATGTTGCAGGGATGTGTGCTATTACAGTGTAAACTATTAAAGGGGAATGTTGCAGGGTAGGGTCTATAAAGTGTAAACTATGTTAAAGTGGAATGTGGGGTATGGGTTTCTTATAAGTGTCTAACATTAAAGGGAAATGTCTGTAGGGAATCGTGATAGAATGTAATGTCCATAAAAGTCCCTGCAGTGTCTCTAGAAAAGGTTCCATTATTGGCAGGGATATCAGATCTTACCTTTCTAAACAAACTAGGAGCATCTTTAGCACAGTCTGTCAGTCTGCTTCACACTATGTACTACAGTCAACGTTAGTAGGCTCCACCATTTGATGTAATGCAGATTGTACTGTATTAGAATTTTAGCCCCTGTACATAGCAATTATGGAATATGTTCCCATTAATGTCTAGTTTACCGTGCCGCATTCCACTGCGTGCATCGGGGTTGGAGGGGGGTAACGTGTGTGCATGAGAGGGCCCAGCGGTCGTGCATATTGACAGTTTTTTTTATAGTAGATAACTAGGAGTAATGTAATTTTACATTACAAGTCTTATTGTCAGTCCAATCTTACAATGCAGAGAATTCATTCTGAGATACTTTGATATGTATATGTACAGGGTAACACAGTTACAGTTCTTTTACTGCAGTTGGTAACAATAGGGTACAATCTTAAAGGGAACTGTGGAGTCTCCAAAACAAGTTAAGTTTAAATCAAGGCAAGTTTCCGAACCTTTAAAATGAGCCACAAACCCCCTCTCACGGGCTTCCACAGCCCAAGATATACAGAAATGATCTGATTAATGGGATGGAGGTTGATTGGCGACATTCTCTGTGAGGCCTTCTCCTGACACAGTGCCGCCGGCAAGCACAGCTCAGACTCCCTAAGTGTGTGAGGGAGACAGGGGAAGTCCCTCTCCTCTTGCTGTGTGAAGTCCGGCAGAAAGGTAAGGGGAGGGAGTCTACAGCCCTTCTCTAGTGTGCCCCCCAGCGCTTCAGGCAGAGATCTAACTATGCATGAAAGGCTGTATTCCACGAGTTTTCTGTAGGGGGGCGGGGCTTTTAGGCACCCGCAAAAGTGGGTGGGGCCACAACACCCGTGGGTGGCGGGCCACAGACACCGCGGTGGACAGGGCCACAACACCTGCGAGTGTGCGGGGCCACATGGGGCTGTAAGACTAATACGAGACATGGGGGGCCTGAAAACTGAAGGACCATGGGGTCCCACTGAGTGGGCGGGACCAGGGGGGCATGCAAAGGGGATGGAGGAGGGGACACAGGAACCAAGCAGGAAGTCCAGGGGATCATGGGTGATGCTGCTGCCATATCACACACAAAAATGTAAATATCTTCGAAACTAGGCCCCCCCCCAAAATAAACAATGCGAAATAAATGGCAAAAAATTCTCAGGGGAGCAATACATAATTTACATAAAGTCAGTTTGGACCACAGTTCCCCTTTCTTAAGCCTGTTACACCACGTAGATCAATTTCGTACATAGGTGTGTGCCTGACAATGATTCCGCAACCTTCTCGATCCACTAGCTGCTGCCAACGATGTCCCATTAATGAACGATAGTGGATCGATAAATGTCATTGGTAAAGGTGTCATGTGACGTAAGTATTAAGTGACATTCTGCATATCGAGTGACAATGTGTATTTCATTCAATCTGTCCATTACACTCTACGTAATCTTCCAACTATGTAAAACACAAACGACAATAGGCCAGAACGAAATCCGCCAGGCTGATCGTCTGGGAAAAAGCCAAATAATCGTTGGATCGTTGGTCTTAGATTGTTAAAGCTTCATTCCGCCACGAATGTCGCACGATGGGTCGTTTTTTTGTCGGGCAAAGGTGGGAAAATTAGCTGACATCTGTACGGACATCTGTCGGACCATCCGCCCGGCGTTACAAGAAGTGTGCAACGATCCCGACATTATTATCGGCCCAAGCGAGCGTGACACACACATCGTGTGTCACACGTGTGTAAGAACCACTTACACACAGGGCAATTCAGTCCTGAAATACTGTGATACCGGATAATAGTATGCTTACCAGTCACAAGCCCGTCTTATTCTAACAACGGGCTAGATGCACAGCGCTAGTAAGAGATGATTCACTACACCTATTCCTGATCAGTGAGCTTTAATATTAATTTTCAAGAATTGTAGTGTGAACTTCCCCTTTAATTTGAATGTGGTTGGTAACCACTAGAATCCTGATGCCCCCCTGTCCTGTAATCAGCCTCTTTCATGTTTACAGGACGAAGACCCGACAGTCCACGGTATAAACTACAACTTCATTGCAGATGTGGTGGAGAATGCTCGGCCCCAGCTGATTGTCCACACTGAGCTCTTCCGCAATGTAAAAGTACGTCCCACGGGCCCCCCCTACGCAGCACCGGGACAGACGACAGAGATTACCAACATGGGGGTGACCTCATGTTAACCACGGACTGGGTACACAGTGGCACATGTACAATGTAACCACAGGACGGTACACGAGTGGGGCACATGTACAATGTAACCACAGGACTGGGTACACAGAGTGGGCACATGTACAATGTAAACAGGACTGGGTACACAGTGGGGCACATGTACAATGTAACCACAGGACGGGTACACACGAGTGGGGCACATGTACAATTACCACAGGACTGGGATACACAGAGTGGGGCACTGTAAACATGTAACCACAGGACTGGGTACACAGGTGGGGCAAATACAATGTAAACACAGGGCTGGGCACACAGAGTGGGGCACATGTACAATGTAACCACAGGACTGGGTACACAGTGCACATGTAACAATGTACCACAGGACGGGGTACACAGTGGGCACATGTACATGTAACCACAGACGGGTACACAGTGGGCACATGTACAATGTAACCACAGGACTGGGTACACAGAGTGGGGCACATGTACAATGTAACCACAGGACTGGGTACACAGTGGGCACATGTACAATGTAACCACAGGACTGGGTACACAGTGGGCACATGTACAATGTACCACAGGACGGGTCCATGGCACATGTCATGACAGTACGGGTACACAGAGTGGGGCACATGTACACATGTAACCACAGGACTGGGTACACAGGTGGGGCACATGTACAATGTAAACAGGACTGGGTACACAGTGGGGCACATGTACAATGTAACCACAGGACTGGGTACACAGAGTGGGGCACATGTACAATGTAACCAGGACTGGTACACAGTGGGCACATGTACATGTAAACCACAGGACTGGGTACACAGTGGGCACATGACAATGTAACCACAGGACTGGGTACACAGAGTGGGGGCACATGTACAATGTAACCACAGGACTGGGTACACAGTGGGCACATGTAATGTAACCACAGGACTGGGTACACAGAGTGGGGCACATGTACAATGAACCACAGGACTGGGTACACAGTGGCACATGTACAATGTAACCACAGACTGGGTACACAGAGTGGGGCCTATCAATGTACCACAGGCTGGGTACACGGGGCACATGAACAAGTAACCACAGGACGGGTACCAGAGTGGGGCACATGTACAATGTAACCACAGGACTGGGTACTTATTATGATACACATAACTGTACATATTAGGGGTAGGGTCTGCACTATAACGTTATTATGATACACATAACTGTACATATTAGGGGTAGGGTCTGCACTGTAACGTTATTATGATACACATAACTGTACATATTAGGGGTAGGGTCTGCACTGTAACATTATTATGATACACATAACTGTACATATTAGGGGTAGGGTCTGCACTATAACGTTATTATGATACACATAACTGTACATATTAGGGGTAGGGTCTGCACTGTAACATTATTATGATACACATAACTGTACATATTAGGGGTAGGGCCTGCACTGTAGCATTATTATGATACACAATAACTGACTATTAGGGGTAGGGCCTGCACTGTAATGTTAGAACGATATGAGAACGAGAATGTATATATGGGGGTAGGGCACTGTGTAATGTTGTAATGTGTTTCATAACTGTGCTTCCATGATACAAAGCTCTATTTTTATTGGTTTTCCATTTTTTCTTTGCATCTGCCATAGTGTATCTTGCCAGGCTGTGCAGTTTCCAATACATTCCTCTCCTTGGGCAGATAATCACAAGTTGATTCGTGCTACACAGGAAGCTAATGATCACATCAATACAGAACCTCAGTAGTTATATCATATAACTTAATTTAGCCTCACTTGTTAATGTTTTTAAAGAGAACTAAAAAGTAATTTTTTAAAAGAATTATAGAAAAGTACCAACCTTCTTAAATTGACTCGCACTTACTTTGGCAAGCTGTGTGGTTGGGATCAACAGAAATTTTCCATTGGCCGGTATTGGCTCTCTTTACATTAAGTAGAAGGTGACTATACGATCGGCCCAGTATAGGTGCACAGTTGACCAATCCCCATACCACGTGTGGCCACATTTAATGGGAAAATCAAGTTTTAAGAGATGCATCACCAGTACTTACTTACCACTTACCAGCAAGCGATGGTGGCTTGTAATCATGTAGACCACTAAAAACAACAGTGTCCTCAGCCTCCAGTCCACCAATCAGTGTTAATTCAGCCCTCCAGTCCACCAATCAGTGTTGTCACCCCTCCAGTCCACCAGTCAGTGTTAGTCAGCCACCACACCCACCTTCACAAGCCACGCCTATGTTCCCTGATGAAGCCACGCCCCGCTTCACATGCCGCCACCCGTCTGCCAATAGGTGACATGTAAAAGTTTTTCAGGTGTCAAAAACCCTAGGAACACCCCTGGGTTTGGTTTGTCTTAAGCAGCAGGTAAGTGATTGGATTGTTGATTTTGGGGTGAACATGCCTTTAGATGCCATTCACACAGGAGATGCCAACGAGTCTGTTTGCCTGTCAATGTGTCTTCATGAAGTTTGCCTTTAACTCGACACACTGCTGGTTCTGCTTAGTATGTCTCACCGTATTAAATCTACATTGTAAATTGACTCTATAGTAACAGTTCCCACTGTGCTTGGATCTCTGTTAATCATGTAAATCAAACATGATAAAAACACAATATTAATAATGTAAAAAAAATACTTTATTCATAGTATAGAAGGATATAGGACCATAGGGCGTAAAGGGAACAATGTCCCCGCTGTACATTCAGGGTGAGGACACACTGGAGCGGACAGGACAGCCTGTGAAATCGATCACGTTCCTTTTGCACTGCGATCCCAGTAATATAAAAAGGCGAGTGTGATCAGACCAATTGGACAACACTAGTGTGTGCTTTATATCTTGCTATCGGATTGTGCTAAACGTACTAGTGGGGCCTAGTCCTAACTGATCCAATAAGAGGGGAGGAGCCCCCGAGCTACATTGTAAATCCCGCTGGGTGTTGGTGTAACTAATATTGCCGGAATAGATTTATCTTTATGGGAAAAATACTCAATGTGTCACATACAAGGGTTTTTTTTTTCTTCTCTTGGATCTTTAAAATTCCTTAAATTTAAAGAATGTGAAAGGTCGGAATGTTTCCACTGTGTTAAACCAAATCATATCCTACAGTTAGATGGCTGTTATCACTCTTAAAGGGATATTGTCCTCAATATAAAAGACCCATTGAAATTAACTAAATTGGATAATAAAGAGCATTTCCACCCCCGAAACCTGAACAAAGGGCGTAGTTGTGTTAATCTGTTAAACAAATGATTGCAAAGTTAGTTCTACATTTTTACTTTTAACACCATCATCTTCAACCAATATATAGATAATGTTCAAGAGTCCATATTATTTTAAAGGGCAGGCACACCCTTTAAAAAAACTGATATATTTTGCACTTACCTGCATTACTAGCCAGATATTTAAAGGGCAAGTCCAGCCTTCATTTACAGGTAAACTTACCTACAGGTAAATCATCCCCCAAAACCCTAAACGGTAATATTTTGAAATGTGAAATATATAAGTCTAACCTGAAATCCTGCACAATGTCCTGTTTCCCCTGTTTCTGCTTCCTGGTTCTTCTAGTAAAGGTGGCCATACATATTCCCGATATAACTTACCCGACCGAGCGCTCACGCGACTATGCGACCGACCGGACCAGGTAAGTAATATTGGGAATATGTATGGCCACTTTTAGTAACTGTCAGTTATGGATTTGACAGTTGACATCACAGCCAATGACTGAATGCTAATCCCCTATCTGCCTGTTCTGAGCATGCCATCATTCATGTGATCACAGTAATGTATACTAAAACCCCTTTGTTTATAAAGTATGCCAGTGTGCAGGTAATATTATATTGTATGGGGCCCAGGAATGTGCATTGATTATCTTTTCTATGTTTATAAAGTATGCCAGTGTGCAGATAGCATGATATTGTATGGGGCCCAGGAATGTGCATTGATTATCTTTTCTTTGTTTTTATATATTTTGTGGTTCAGATTTTTTCTTTGTTTGTATAAATGTTTGTCCAGATCAGCAGCACTTCTACAAAATATAGTTGTAATTTAGCCTAAGGAGTGCTTCCACAGTCCATCTATTGTATGTATTTATTAGGAAGCATGGTCAAGTGCTTTTAATATAAATGGACGGCCTGTTCTCTCATTTTAAGCCAAAGGGCTGGGGGGAAGTGAGAAAGCCTACTATATTGATCCAGTGAGGAAGTATAGCTAGGTACATACTATACAATAATTCGGGACAACCGATATTTCAGTGTTTCGGTCGGTCGGGCCAAATTATTGTATGGTTCCTTGTGGCTGCCCCGATCGACCACCGTCCGTTCGATCATCCGAATCGGACAAACACATCGGAAAACCGTGTGGTACTCTATGGGCTTTTTTCCACGACTGTCAGTCCTTCCTCCTGGCCGACCAGTCGAAAGTCTCGAACAGTCGATCAGGAGGAAGAATTGGAACTTGTGTAAACCACCTTATGAGGAATGCAAAGGTTTGCTAATCATAATTAAAGTAATTAATTAAGTAGATAATTAACTAAAAGAGTTTAGAAGTTAGGACCTTTCAGACTGGGGTCACCTTGACGTGGTTGGAAGGTTTTCATTCATGTGATCACAGAAATGTAAACTAAAACCCCTGTTTATAAAGTATGCCAGTGTGCAAATAATATGATATTGGATGGGGCCCAGGAATGTGCATTGATTATCTTTTCTTTGTTTGTATGAGGGTGGAGTTTCCTTTAAGGATAATTATTTCTCCCATTCTATCAGTGTAAGCTGGCCCCTCCCTCCATACAGTCAATCAAGGCTGTGACAATTCACATCACAACCAATGATTGACTGCTGTTTCACCGCTGTTTTGCACATGCTTAAGCTTATAAAAAGCTCATTGAGCAGATGGAGGAGGCGGATACCTTACAGATAACTGACAAGTCACCAGTTTTTGTTTTAAGGGTGGACATTCCTTTTAAATGACCGAGCACATTTCCATTGTAAACTTTATTTAAAATGCAAAGAAAGTGCACTCCAGGATTTTGTATTTTTATTGGCTCTACACGTGGACACCTCATTTATTTGACATGTGTTCAACTTAAATGTTCATTATCCCTTATTATATTATTATATATCATTGTCCCTTATTAAATTATATTATTAGAATATTGGACTGTGAGTCCAGCGTTGGTTGGTTATAGATTTCTCTTTGGGAGGTAGATGGCAGTAAAAGATCACACAAGTGTTATCTCTATTCATTGTTCCTACTACAGTTACTCTCTCTCAAAAGAGAACAGGGATTTAGGATGTCAGATGATTTATTCATATCTTCCTAATTGTATTTACCTTCCCACATAGCGGTGCACATTTTCACTTACAATTAGTTTATTTATTCACACCAGACTCTGCCCCAAAGAGCTTACAATCGAAATAGTCTATCAACCTACTAGCCAAAGAGTTTTTATCAATCTAGTTCCCTGTAGCCTCTCCCTGTATACATATCTGTATTATTATCTTGGCTTTTTCTGACACTATTAGCCAAATTAGAGTAACACTCAGGCTACCCGGTGTGGGTTTCAGAATAATTTGTTGTGGCAGCGGCATTTTTAAAAAGTTTTGGAAAAAATAAACGGAGGCGCAAACCGTGGGTCTTACCTGGCCGGGATCAGGTAAGCAGGGATCGCGGTCAGAAAAGTAACAGCAGTGATATTATATCACCGCAATCCTTTTGTAGTTACACCACAAGAACAGAGTGTTGATTGGATATCATTAACTCTACTCAATACAGCCCCCTGTATTCTAAGTGTGTTTGATAAAGTCAACCAACATCTACTGTATGCAAAATTAATGCAAGTTTTAAAAAAAATAACAGAAATGTTACTTTATACACACAGAGTTTTATTAGTCAGTCCATCGATTGAAATTGTGAACAGGAATTTAATTATAAAGGGCAACTATACTGAAAAAAATGACCTTCCCCCATCTTAATCTATAAATGTGTAAGGAGCACTTGTGTGTGTGTTGCTGCATGCCTTTAATCCGCCACATGTTTTGCTCAGGCCCAGTATCCTCCCCTCCCTCTATTAACCACTCCCCCTTCCATCTGACCAGACTTTTTTTTATGAGGGCAAGCATGCTCAGTAATCAGGCAGCACTGGGAAAGGGAATTTCCCACACACCAACTGTCAAAACTGCACACAGCACACCAACTGTCAACCCTCTGTCACCATTCCAACTACCTCAAAACTGCTCACAACAGAAGAGTTTCTAATAATAAGGCACATGATTGGCAGCTGAAATGTAAGATGGTTCAGATTGGATATCTAAAGTAACAGTGGACAAATCAACAAAAAAAATGGTACAGTGGTGGTTAGGAAGAATTATAGTTTCCTGTAATAGGCAATTTAAAATTTCAGTATAGATGCCCTTTAAGTCTTTTTTATCCAGTTCATCCAATAAAAATGTACCTGTGTATGGCCATCTAGAATGGAAATTCAATCAGGGAACAATGCAGACAGAGTTCATGTTAAGTCAAGTTCAGGCAAGAATTCAATTGGCTAAACAGCAGGAAAGCAAGTAGAGCACAAGATGTTCAAGGAGACAAGACTTTAATACTGTTACAAAGGCATTCCCCAGGTTTAGGCGGCTCTAAATAAATGTGTCTGCTGGCATTTGTCTTAGAAATCCAGCAAGATGAAGGACATGCTATGGAAGTTTATTATAAGTTATTATTGTAAAACATAAAAGGTTCAATTTGGTCCTTTTATACTTATAAATGGAAAGTTTAAACTTTGAAGATGGCTGGAAAGCAACACACCATGGCTGCACAAAGATCTAGAATGTAATAAAATAAATACAATTTCAATCCTGACGAAAAGATGAAGAATAAATAAAAATATTTTGTTATTACTGGACTTTAATTTTGTAATTTTAGGTTAGAAGATTTAGGATATCTTTTTGAAATTTTCAAAACGCGGAACTTACAATCGTAAAATCAAATATTGGAAAATTGAAAATTTAATCAAAAAAATGTTTGGAAATTCAAATTGTATCACAATTCAATTGGACTTCAACTGGATTTTTGAACTTCAGTAAGTTCAGAACTGGTCACCAATTTAAATCCCCTCTACTAGAGATGTCCGAACTATAGAAAGTTTGGTCCGTTTTCGAACTTTCGAACTTCAGTAAAAGTCAATGGGGAGTGATAGTTCGAAAAGTCTGGGTTTATTACAGCTAAACTAACAATGGTAACTTACTGTAAATGGCTGTGGCACCTGGGAAATGGTCTGGGGAAAATGTCACTGTCACCAAAACTTGTTAAAACACTTCTTAAACACGATTGGGAAATTTTCGGGTTTTGCGCAAGCTACATTTGAGGGTTATGGCAAATTCCAGGGTTACTGAACGATACTTTCAAGGGTTAGCGGCAATAGAACCATAAATTCGAGGGTTACCAAAATCGAACAATACTTTCAAGGATTACCGAAAACTAACAATACTTTTGAGGGTTAGCGAACTATACGTTTGAGGGTTACCGTAAACAAACAATATTTTCGAGGGTTAGCGAACAGTACATTCAAGGGTTACCGAAAACGAACGATACTTTGGAGGGTTAGCGAACGATACATTCTAGGGCTAGCGAATGGCCCGTAAATTTGATAATTATCCAATTTACGATAATTATCGAAAATACAGCCGCGGGTCCAGAAAAACAAAGTACTTCGAACGCAAACTAGTTTGAATAGTTTGAGTTCGTCCGAACTCATAAAGTTTGGATCGAACTCGGGTTCGAGTTCAGTTTTGGGTCCATCTCTACTACTCTCTTCCTGTGACACACGTAAATTTGGGAGATAATCAGCCTTGAATACGCATTTGACTAGTGATAAGTCCTGGTTTTGATCCGGAACAACTGTTTCTGAAAATCTGCGGATCTGACGGAATTTTTTCTCAAAACTTATCATTGAAAAATAAAATATTAGAAGATCAAAAATTCAATCAAAAGAATTTTGTTTAAAAATCCAAAAATTAGATCAAAACATTGTGTTCGAAAATCAAAAAATTAATTCCAATTCATTTGGGTTCAAAACGGATTTTTAGAACTTCAATAAATCCTACGGAACAAAATGGCACCAGTTTCCTTCCTCTCTATCTGTGACACAAGTGAATTTAATCGGGTGAGAGATAAATATGACTGTGGCACATGTGAATGTAGTCAAGACAGAGGAAATTAGCCTTGATTACCCTTGTGATATATGTTATATCATGGTTGTGGCCAATGGACTTTAAAATGTTTGCTGAAAACTTGAATCACATTTTTGGATTCCTTAGCTAGAAAATAACACACTCACCTGTACCAAATGTCGTGTCTCTAGCTAGAAAATAACACACTCACCTGTACCAAATGTCGTGTCTCTAGCTAGAAAATAACACACTCACCTGTACCAAATGTTGTGTCTCTAGCTAGAAAATAACACTCACCTGTACCAAATGTTGTGTCTCTAGCTAGAAATAACACTACTCTCACCTTACCAAATGTCGTGTCTTATAGCTAGAAAAAACACACTCACCTGTACCAAATGTTGTGTCTTAGCTAAAAATAACACACCACCTGTACCAAATGTCGTGTCTCTAGCTAGAAAATAACACAACCACCTGTACCAAATGTTGTTGTCTCTAGCTAGAAAATAACACACCACCTGTACCAAATGTTGTGTCTCTAGCTAGAAATAACAACACTCACCGTACCAAATGTCGTGTCTCTAGCTAGAAAATAACACACTTACCTGTACCAAATGTCGTGTCTCTAGCTAGAAAATAACACACTCACCTGTACCAAATGTCGTGTCTCTAGCTAGAAAATAACACACTCACCTGTACCAAATGTCGTGTCTCTAGCTAGAAATAACACACTCACCTGTACCAAATGTGTGTCTCTAGCTAGAAAATACACACTCCACCTGTACCAAATGTCGTGTCTCTAGCTAGAAAATAACACACTCACCTGTACCAAATGTCGTGTCTCTAGCTAGAATAACCACTCCCCCTGTACCAAATGTCGTGTCCTAGCTGAAATAACACACTCACCTGTACCAAATGTCGTGTCTCTAGCTAGAATAACACACTCCACCTGTACCAAATGTTGTGTCTCTAGCTCGAGAAAATAACACACTCCCCTGTACCAAATGTGTGTCTCTAGCTAGAAAACACACTCACCTGTACCAAATGTCGTGTCTCTAGCTAGAAATAACACACTACACCTGTAACCAAATGTCGTGTCTCTAGCTAGAAAACAACACTCACCTGTACCAAATGTTGTGTCTCTAGCTAGAAATAAACACTCACCTGTACCAAATGTTGTGTCTCTAGCTAGAAAATACACACTCACCTCTACCAAATGTCGGTCTCTAGCTAGAAAATAACACACTCACCTGTACCAAATGTCGTGTCTCTAGCTAGAAAATAACACACACTCACCTGTATCAATGTTTGTTGTCCTAGCTAGAAAATAACACACCACCTGTACCAAATGTCGTGTCTCTACTAGAAAATAACACACTCACCTGTACCAAATGTTGTGTCTCTAGCTAGAAAATACACCACCTGTACCAAATGCCAGTGTCCTCGCTAGAAAATACACCACTCACACCTGTACCAATGTGGTGTCTCTAGCTAGAAATAACACTCACCTGTACCAAATGTCGTGCCTCTAGCTAGAAAATACACACTCACCTGTACCAAATGTCGTGTCTCTCAGCTAGAAATACACACTCACCTGTACCAAATGTCTGTTCTCTAGCTAGAAAATAACACACTAACCGTACAATGTCGTGTCTCTAGCTAGAAAATAACACACTCACCTGTACCAAATGTTGTGTCTCTAGCTAGAAAATAACACACTCACCTGTACCAAATGTTGTGTCTCTAGCTAGAAAATAACACACTTACCTGTACAAATGTCGTGTCATAACACACTCACCTGTACCAAATGTTGTGTCTCTAGCTAGAAAATAACACATTCACCTGTACCAAATGTCGTGTCTCTAGCTAGAAAATACACTCCACCTGTACCAAATGTGTGTCTCTAGCTAGAAAATAACACACTACCTGTACCAAAATGTCGTGTCATAACACACTCACCTTACCAAATGTTGTGTCTCTAGCTAGAAAATAACACATTACACCTGTACCAAATGTCGTGTCCTCTACTAGAAAATAACACTCACCTGTACCAATGTCGTGTCTCTAGCTAGAAATAACACACTCACCTGTACCAAATGTCGTGTCTCTAGCTAGAAAATACCACCTCCACCTGTACCAAATGTCGTGTCTCCTAGCTAAAAAATAACACTCACCTGTACCAAATGTCTGTCTCTAGCTAGAAAATAACACACTAACCCTTTACCAAATGTCGTGTCTCTAGCTAGAAATAACACTCACCTGTACCAAATGTCGTGTCTCTACTAGAAAATAACACACTTCACCTGTACCAAATGTTGTGTCTCTAGCTAAAATAACACACTCCCTGTACCAAATGTCGTGTCTCTAGCTAGAAAAAACACACTCCACCTGTATCAAATGTTGTGTCTCTAGCTAGAAAATAACACACTCACCTGTACCAAATGTCGTGTCTCTAGCTAAAAATAACACTCCCTGTACCAAATGTTCATGTCTCTAGCTAGAAAATAACACACTCACCTGTACCAAATGTTGTGTCTCTAGCTAGAAAATAACACTCACCTGTACAATGTTGTGTCTCTAGCTAGAAAAACACCTCACCGTACCAAATGTTGTGTCTCTAGCTAGAAAATAACACACTCACCTGTACCAAATGTCGTGTCTCTAGCTAGAAAATAACACACTTACCTGTACCTAATGTCGTGTCATAACACACTCACCTGTACCAAATGTTGTCTCTAGCTAGAAAATAACACACTCACCTGTACCAAATGTCGTGTCTCTAGCTAGAAAATAACACACTTACCTGTACCAAATGTCGTGTCTCAGCTAGTAAACACTCACCCTGTACCAAATGTCGTGTCTCTAGCTAGAAAATAAACACTCACCTGTACCAAATGTCGTGTCTCTAGCTAGAAAATAACACACTACCTGTACCAAATGTCGTGTCTCTAGCTAGAAATAACACCTCACCTGTACCAAATGTCGTGTCTCTAGCTGAAAATAACACTCACCTGTACCAAATGTCGTGTCATAACACAACTCACCTTTTACCAAATGTTGTGTCTCTAGCTAGAAAATAACATACTCACCTGTACCAAATGTGTGTCTCTAGCGAGAAAATAACACACTTACCTGTACAAATGTCTGTCTATAACACACTCACCTGTACCAAATGTTGTGTCTCTAGCTAGAAAATAACCATTCACCTGTACCAAATGTCGTGTCTCTAGCTAAGAAATACACACACTCACCTGTACCAAATGTTGTGTCTCTAGCTAGAAAATAAACACACTTACCTGTATCAAATGTCGTGTCATAACACACTCACCTGTACCAATGTTGTGTCTCTAGCTAGAAAATAACACATTCACCTGTACCAAATGTCGTGTCTCTAGCTAGAAAATAACACTCACCTGTACCAAATGTCGTGTCTCTAGCTAGAAAATAACACACTCACCTTTACCAAATGTCGTGTCTCTAGCTAGAAAATAACACCTCACCTGTACCAAATGTCGTGTCTCTAGCTAAAAAATAACACACTCACCTGTACCAAATGTCATGTCTCTAGCTAGAAAATAACACACTACCCTTTACCAAATGTCGTGTCTCTAGCTAGAAAATAACACTCACCTGTACCAAATGTCGTGTCTCTAACTAGAAAATAACACACTTAACTGTACCAAATGTTGTGTCTCTAGCTAGAAAATAACACACTCACCTGTAACCAATGTCGTGTCTCTAGCTAGAAAATAACACACTCACCTGTATCAAATGTTGTGTCTCTAGCTAGAAAATAACACACTCACCTGTACCAAATGTCGTGTCTCTAGCTAGAAAATAACACTCACCTGTACCAAATGTCGTGTCTCTAGCTAGAAAATAACACACTCACCTGTACCAAATGTTGTGTCTCTAGCTAGAAAATAACACTCACCTGTACCAAATGTTGTGTCTCTAGCTAGAAAATAACACATTCACCAGTACCAAATGTTGTGTCTCTAGCTAGAAAATAACACACTCACCTGTACCAAATGTTGTGTCTCTAGCTAGAAAATAACACACTTACCTGTACCTAATGTCGTGTCATAACACACTCACCTGTACCAAATGTGTGTCTCTAGCTAGAAAATAACACATTCACCTGTACCAAATGTCGTGTCTCTAGCTAGAAAATAACACACTCACCTGTACCAAATGTCGTCTCTACTAGTAAAAACTCACCTGTACCAAATGTCTTGTCTCTACTAAAATAAACTCACCTGTACCAAATGTCGTGTCTCTAGCTAGAAAATAACACACTTAACTGTACCAAATGTCGTGTCTCTAGCTAGAAAATAACACACTCACCTGTACCAAATGTCGTGTCTCTAGCTAGAAAATAACACACTTACCTGTACCAAATGTCGTGTCCATAACACACTCACCTGTACCAAATGTTGTGTCTCTAGCTAGAAAATAACATACTCACCTGTACCAAATGTTGTGTCTCTAGCTAGAAATAACACCCACCTGTACCAAATGTGTCTCTAGCTAGAAAAAAATAACACCTCACCTGTACCAATGTCGTGTTCCTCTAGCTAGAAAATAAAAACACTCACCTGTACCAAATGTCGTGTCTCAGCTAGAAATAACACACTTACCTGTACCAAATGTCGTGTCATACACACTCACCTGACCAATGTGTGTCTCTAGCTAGAAAATAACACACTACCTGTACCAATGTCGTGTCTCTAGCTAGAAATAACACACTTACCTGTACCAAATGTCGTGTCATAACACACTCCCTGTACCAAATTTGTGTCTCTAGTAGAAAATAACACCTTACTGTACTAATGTCGTGTCTCTAGCTAGAAAATAACACACTTACCTGTAACCAAATGTTGTTCTCTAGCTAGAAAATACACACTCCTCCTTACCAAATGTCGTGTCTCTAGCTAGAAAATAACACACTTACCTGTACCAAATGTCGTGTTCTCTAAGCTAGAAAACAACACTCACTGTACCAAATGGTTGTGTCTCTAGCTATAAAACAACACCTTACCTGTAACCTAATGTCTCCTGCTCATAAACACACTCACCTGTACCAATGTTGTGTCTCTAGCTAGAAAATACACACTCACCTGTACCAAATGTCGTGTCTCTAGCTAGAAAATAAACACTCACTGTACCTAATTCGTGTCATAACACATCACCATGACCAATGTGTTTCTCTAGCTAGAAAATAACACACACCTCACCTGTACCAATGTCGTTGTCTCTAGCTAGAAAATAAACACACTTACCTGTACCTAATGTCGTGTCATAACACACTGACCTGTCCCAAATGTTGTTGTCTCTAGCTAGAAAAATAACACACTCACCTTACCAAATGTCGTGTCTCTACTAGAAAAAACACACTTAACCTGTGCCTATGTCGTGTCATAACACACTCACCTGTACCAAATTGTGTCTCTAGCTAAAATAACACATTCACCTGAACCAAATGTTGCTCTACTAGAAAATAACACACTCACCTGTACCAAATGTCGTGTCTCTAGCTAGAAAATAACACACTCACCTGTACCAAAGTCGTGTCTCTAGCAAGAAAATAACACTCACCTGTACCAAATGTGTGTCTCTAGCATAGAAAATAACACACTCACCTTTACCAAAGTCGTTCCTCTAGCTAGAAAATAACACACTCACCTCTACCAAATGTCGTGTCTCTAGCTAGAAAATACACACTACCGTACCAAGTCGTCATAGACACACCACCTGTACCAAATGTGTCTCCTAGCAAAAATAACACCTCACCTGTACCAAATGTCGTGTCTCTAGCAGAAAAAACACACTCACCTGTTACCAAATGTCGTGTCTCTAGCTAGAAAATACCACACTCACCTGACCAAATGTTGTGTCTCTAGCAGAAAATAACACCCTCACCTGTACCAAATGTCGTGTCTCTAGCTAGAAAATAACACACTCACCTGTACCAAATGTCGTGTCTTCTCAGCAAGAAATAACACACTCACCTGTACCAAATGTCGTGTCTCTACAAGAAAATAACACACTCACCTGTACCAAATGTCTGTATCTCTAGCTAGAAAACACACTCACCTGTACCAAATGTCGTGTCTCTAGCTAGAAAATAACACACCTACTGTACAAATGTCGTGTCTAACACCTCACCGTACAAATGCTGTCTCTAGCAGAAATAACACACTCACCTGTCCCCATGTCATGTCTCTAGCTAGAAAATAACACACCTTACCTGTACTTAATGTTCGTATATAACACACTACCTGTTACCAAATGTTGTGTCTCTAGCTGAAAATAACACCTACCGTACCAATGTTCTCTAGCTAGAAAATAACACACTCACCTCCATAATGTTGTCTCTAGATAACTCCACCCCAACGTGTACAAATTTGTAAGTACTAGAAATAACACCACACCTGTACCAAATGTGTCTCTAGCTAAAAAATACACCACTCATGTACCAAATGTGTGTCTCTAGCTAGATAAAATACCAACTCTACCTGTACCATTCAATCATGTGTCGTGTGTGGACCCGTGCGGCGTCTCTAGCTAGAAAATAACACATCACCTGTACCAAATGTTGTGTCTCTCTAGCTGAGAAATAAACACAACTCACCTGCCTACCAATGCTGTGTCTCTAGCTAGAAAAAACACTCACCTGTACCAATGTTGTGTCTCTCAGTCTAGAAAATAAGCACACTCACTCTGTACAACAATATGTCGTGCTTGCTCTAGCTAGCAAAATAACATCCCTCCATCTAACTCACCTGTAACCAAATGTTCTGTGTCTCTAGCTAGAATAAACACTTCCACCTGACCAAATGTTGTCTCTAGCTGAAAATAACACACAATCACTCTGTACCAAATGTTGTGTCTCTTAAGCTAGTAAATAACAATTATGTACCAATGTTGTGTCTCTAGCTAGAAAATAACCATACTGTACAAATGTTCTATTCTCTAGCTAGAAAATACCACTCCACCTGTACAAATGCTTGTCTCTAGCTAGAAAATAACACTCACCTGTACCAATGTCGTGTCTCTAGCTAGAAAATAACACTCACCTGTACCAAATGTCGTGTTCTAGCTAGAAAAATACACACTCACCTGTACCAATGTCGTTCTCTAGCTAGAAAATAACACACTCACCTGTACCAATGTCGTGTCTCTAGCTAGAAACATACACACTCACTGTACCAAATGTCGTGTCTCTAGCTTAAGTAAAAAACACACTTACCTGTACCAACATGTTGTGTCTCTAGCATAGAAAATAACACCTTACCTGTACCAAATGTCTGTCTCTAGCTAGAAAAACACACTCACCTTTACCAAATGTTGTGTCTCTAGCTAGTAAAATACACACAACTCACTGACCAAATTTGTGTCTCTAGCTAGAAAATAACACACTCACCTGTACCAAATGTTGTGTCTCTAGCTAGAAAATAACACACTCACCTGTACCAAATGCTGTGTCTCTAGCTAGAAAATAACACTCACCTGTACCAAATGTCATGTCTCTAGCTAGAAAATAACACACTCACCTGTACCAAATGCTGTGTCTCTAGCTAGAAAATACACCTCCCTGTACCAAATGTTGTGTCTCTAGCTAGAAATAAACACACTCCACCCTGTACCAAATGTTGTGTCTCTAGCTAGAAAATAACACTCACCTGTACCAAATGTCATGTCTCTAGCTAGTAGATAACACACTGACCTGTACCAAATGTTGTGTCTCTAGCTAGAAAATAACACACTCACCTGTACCAAATGTCATGTCTCTAGCTAGTAGATAACACACTGACCTGTACCAAATGTTGTGCCTCTAGCTAGAAAATAACACACTCACCTGTACCAAATGTTGTGTCTCTAGCTAGTAGATAACACTCACCTGTGACCTGTACAAAATATAGAAAGAGCAGTAATTTGTTTTTCGTTTTTGACAGGAAGGATCATAATTGGATTATCCGTGGTTCTGTCCCTTTTTTTCAATAGGTCCAAGGATGTTACATCCCATTGTGGAATCTCTGCTATGTAGGTGGTACACCCATGGTAGGTGTGTCCATTTGTCACGTGGTCGTTCCGTATGGTTTTGGTTGCATTCTGGATAACGTTGGCCGTGAAGCTACATGGGACATTATATATTAAAGGAAATACAGCAGAGGCAATCTTGGCTTTCACACAACAAAAGGATATTGTGACTCATAGTTCCCTTCCTTACGCTACGTTCAGCCTTGACTAAGAGCATTATAGGAGGAAGGGGGGGGGAAGCCGGAGGATCTGTCCCAAAGTTTTAGGTGCAGCAGATGGTTTTGATGATACATTTGCAGAATGAAGGCCTGTGTTTAATTACCAAGGAACAGAGTCTTACTGAGAAACTCTCGTTATTTATCATGCAAGGGACACGATGCAATTCCAATAATCACGAACAAACGTCTATTTTAAACTATTACTTTTCCTTAAAAAATGGAGAATGAACTTGACATATGATAATATTTAGAGGATTAATGGAGTTTATCCGCAGACATTTCTACATTAACATATCATACAGGAACCTCCAAAATGAAACGTCCTGTACATTTACAGCACCGCTAAACCCTGAAATACAACTGTCCTTAAAGGATAACTACCGTGTACTGTAAAAAAGAACTTTTTAGAAAGGAAAAGTACCTGGGGCAGGGAGGTTGTATTGATTATTCCTACCTCCCAATATTGTTAGGACAATTATACTTACCATTTCCCCGATCCACTCCTGCAAAGTACCCAGGGTGCGGACCTAAAACGCTAAGTCCTCACCTCTGGGTACTTTACAAAAGTCCTGCACTACTTACTTGTAATCTCCCTCGTCGCTCCGGTCGGATCCTCCCCACTGGCACTGTCAGTGACAGTCCGGGGGGCAGCCAATGGGTGTCTTCCCATTGGCTGCCTTGCGACATGTCACTCAAAGTGCCGATGGGGAGGATCGGACCGGAGTGACGAGGGAGATTACAAGTAAGTAGTGCAGGTCCTCACCCTGGGTACTTTGCAGGAGTGGGGGGAAAGGAGCGAGGGGGAGGTAAGTATAATTGTAGCTTTAAAGAAGCTACAGCATATAGTTTTCATCTGCCAGGTTATGGCCCTGGGGCGGTGTGTGCGGCGGTGGATTTACAATTCTTTAAAGAATTTAGGGTTTGCTAGTGAATAAATAAAAAGGAAATAAACGTACATAGTAACCTATGTATCCTTCTCCACCATCTCGTTAACTTTAAAATCTTAAAAACAATCCGATGATTGACGCTCTGTGTCACCCGCGAGATCAGAACCAATGAATTCTGTGGGGCTTGTGCCAAATGGGGGCGTAGGCAGATGCAGAGGAGCTTTGGAAAACAATCAGTAGCAAAAAAACAACCAATCAATATGGAAATAAATCTTTGCAGTTGTGAAGTAAAATGAAATAATTATATATACATATATTGTGGTTCAGATTTTTTTTTTATACCATAACTATTGTGGTTCAGATTTTTAACTGTTTAAGGGAATCAACTGAACTTAATTTATTTTTAAACTTTTTCATTTAATGTCAATTTTCAAGATCGTTAATAGTATTTTTTGTAAACTTCCCCTTTAAGTCTGCCCATTGTCACGTAAATATGCTATCCCAGCATGCAGCAGAGCATATGACAGTGTAATAATTAAAAGGCTTCTGGTACTTGAATTCAGAAGTTAATGGTGCCAATTGGTGGGTAGATATATTAAAGGGCAAATTGACATTGCTTTGGAATTTACCATATTTTTTTTTATAAAGAGCTGAGTTTTTGTCATTTCTTTTTTTTACTTTTACACCACTTGTTAGTTTCCTGCTTCCTTATGATCTTGTAACACAAGTTATTTGGCAAAAGTCCCATGTCGACTTTAAAGGGGAACTGTGGTCTCCAATCAAGTTAAGTTTAAATGAAAGGCCAGTTTCCTACCTTTAAAACGAACCATCAACCACATCTCTACATGCTCCAGAGCCCAAGATATACAGAAATGACTGACCAGAAAGTTAACGGGTGGGAAGCTGACATGTGACATTCCTGAGGCTTCTCCTGCACAGTGCCGCTGGCGAGCACAGTCTCAGACTCCCTCAGTGTGTGAGGGAGACAGGAAGTCCCTCCTCCTCTCTGCTGTGTGAAGTCCTGACAGAGAAGGTAAGGGAATCTACGGGGGGGGGGGGTCAGAGTGGCCCACAGCACCTGTGAGTTACAACTACAACTGGAGGGACCATGGGGTCCATGAGTGGGAGGGACCAGGGGGGCTGCAAAGGGGAGGAGACACAGGGCAGATTGACTGACAGGTTTCAGATTAGGAAGCAGGAAGTGCAGGGGACCTGGTAATGCTGCTGCCATATCACACACAAAAATGTAATTATCTTCAAAACTATGTAAAATAAAAAATGAAAATAAATTGCAAAAATTCTCAGAGGAGCAATTCCTATCAATTTACCTAAAGTCATTTTTGGACCACAGTTCCCATTTAAGTGTAGATCACTGGTATGCACAACCCTAGGAAACAACCCTTCCCTCTTCCAGTAGACAGAACACCAAGTGGGTCAGGTTGAGGGGTTGTGCTGTGCCATTATGGGGGGGGTCTGTGAGCAATGGGGGTTGAGTCTGTGTGATTGAAAGCGGCAGTTTGCATTTACCTTTGTCAATACAGTCAGGTTAATCATCATTCTACCACTCATTATTAGGACTTCTCTATGCAACTGGTCGTATTTGAATGACCTCTGCAATAAAACATCCCTGTAAATAGTAACAAGCACGGTTCTAATTGGCTGCACCAGTACCCTGAGGTTCTGAAATCCAGTAAGAGGCTACAGTAGTACAAGCTGGATTACTGCAATCTGCTGTAGGGGTACACCTTCTCTCTTCTGTTCAGGACTAGAGAAGTGGGACTGGATTGCAAATGGCTGGGCAGTTGGGAAGACTTCATTTTGTAAATTTGGGAACATTCTTCTTGGTCTACTATGGGACATGTTACTATGGGACATATACCATAATAATTAATTCTGTTAGTTACAACACTGCCTCTTCATGCTGATGTGTATATATTGTGAGCAGAATACTGTGGTCTTGGCCTCTCTGGTATAGTTGAATGTCATGTTTTGGGGTTTCCACGGGCACTAAATGTGCTCTAAACCAAATGGAAGTCTCAGTACGGAGCAGGAATGTCTAATTTTTGGTGGTTGAAATTGAAGGAGGACGAGGAGCAGCAGAGTTAGGAGGAATCACTGGGCCCCCCGCAAAACTATGATGGGGCCCCTATCCGTAGTTCATCCAAAGTGGTTTTCTGGGAGGAGGCTATATCTGTCATAGGAAAAATAAGAAGATGGGGCCCCCTTGGCTTCCAGGCCTCCCCGAGGTTGCTCCCCTGGAAGTTACGTGCCTGGCGGGGGAGATTGTGCCTTCCTTCGATAATGGAGATGGAGGGAGGTGCATATTCAGTACACTGGGTTGCTAGTTAGGGACTGAAGCCCTGAATGTGGGATTTGTCCTTTGTGGTCAGGGCAGTCCTACACAAATTGGTCAGCCCACTCACTCTGTGTTCTCCTTTTAACATATCTGCAATCAAACATGATTTACCAGCAGAACCAACCGGCCCCGGCCAAAGAATTCCCCAGTCCGTATGTACACCCTTCGAGAGGTGACCTAGAGTCAACATTCTAAACTCAGTACACATGCTGTCTGATGACTATCCGATCCTAATAGATTGGACGTTCACATACACAAACATATTTATAAATATTAAATTGAGACTTACCAACTGGTCCGATCAGACTCAAATATCAGTCGGTTCTGATTGGTCAGCCCTTTGGTTCACTTCTGATTCTTTAAAAAAACCCAATAATTTAATTGAATCGGAAATCGGTTTGAAATCTGATCAGCCGCTGCAGATAAAAAGCGCATGCGAATTTATGGTTTAGTTCTAGGTTTATAGAACGAGACAGTAATAGGAGATACTGCACCACTAATAGACCAATGATCGCCTACTATTGCCCAACTCCTTACCCAGACCCAAAAGACCATTGCTCCATCTTGTACACAGGCCAGCAGTCTCACCTGGCATGTTTATATTCTTTCATTGCGTTTATTTTTCTACTCAGTACTTCAGGAAAATCTGCAACTGTGTCACTATGTCAATATTATCCAGAACAAGAATTTCCTAACCTTTCCTTAGAGGACCACCTTATTTCCCCCTGGGATCGGGGATATTGGCCAATTCAAAATAAGTCAGTCAATCCAAAGCACCTGATTAACAACTTGTTGCACAAGTGTTTACACAAGGCTGCTCCATATTTATAGCCAGACTGAAGAGCACATGCATAATCCCTGATGTAACACTGGGCAATGCCCTTCGTTAACTATGCAGTACACACACACACATAAACACACACACATATACACGGACAGTTGGCGAAGATTTCAAGGGATTCCCAGTTACAGAAAATGACTTATTTTTCCAGTGCCCCTAATATGGTGGGATGTGCTGATCTGTGTTGACAGGGGCACGTACGGTTCAGTATTCCAAATAGAGCAACATCTGGACAGAGTCCATGGAAAAGACGGAGCAGGTTACAAGTAATTAGCAGGTCACATAAGGCTTCAGGACATGAAACATGATTTTAAGGTAAACTTAAGTAATGAATCTAGAAACCCACCTGGTCTCTGCTAACCATCTGATGTAGAGCACTGAAGGACTTTAACACAATTTGACCCTTAATGAAGATGCCACGTGGCTACCTGGATCTATAAAGCTGCTAAAATATCATTTGTAGTTCATTATGGATGGAAAGAACGCACTGCTATGCAGAGCTTTGGAAACTTCCAATGATGTGCAAGTGCTGCAAGCAGACCTAGATAGATTATCAAAATGGGCAGCAGAATGGCAGATGAGATTCAATGTTGATAAATGTAAGGTGATGCATTTGGGATTTAATAATCCCTGTGCCCCCTACACCATAAATAACTCTGTGTTAAGTGAATCTGTAATGGGAAAAGATTTGGGGGTTCTGGTAGATAACAGACTTAGCTGTAGCAAACAATGCCAGGTAGCAACGGCTAGAGCTAGCAAGATATTGTCTTGTATAAAGAGGGGAATGGAATCAAGAGAGAAAAATATTATTCTCCCTCTTTACAAGGCACTGGTAAGGCCTCATTTGGAATATGCAGTGCAGTTTTGGAATCCCATATACAAAAGGGACATCTTGGAAAGCAGTTCAGAGAAGGGCAACTTAATTAATAAGGGGAATGGAGGGGCTTGAATATGCAGGCAGATTAGACAAGTTAGGGGCCAGGGCTGTTTACATTGGAGAAGCGACGTTTGCGTGGGGATATGATAACCTTATACAAATATATTAATGGGCCATACTATAAACTCTCTGGTGCATTGTTCACTAATAGGTCATATCAGAGGACACATGGACATCCTTTAAGTTTACAAGAAAAGAAATTTCATCTTCATGTTAGGAAAAGTTTCTTGACAGTGAGAACAGTGAAACGGTCTTCCAGCAGATGTGGTACTGGCAAGTTAAAAGTGGTCTGGATAAGTTTCTAAAACTAAAAAATATTGGTAATTACTGGTTATTCATACAGTACATATACTGTACTTCTGGTGGATCCAGGGAGACTTTCCGATGGCCGTTTGGAGTCAGGAAGGAATTACCCCCCTCATTTTTATCTTTTTTGGGGGTGGGTGGGGGGGAATTTGCCTTCCTCAGGATCAACTGTTAGGTAGGGTTAAAGAGGAGGGTATAAAGGTTGGACTAGATGGATGTCTTTATTCAACCTCAATTACTATGTTACTATGTAACTGTTAGACATTATGGGTAGGGTATAAAGGCCGGACCAGATGGATGTATGTCTTTATTCAACCTCAATATGTAACTGTTAGTTAGGCATTATGGGTAGGGTATAAAGGTTGGACTAGATGGATGTACTGTATGTCTGCATACAACCTCCAATACTATGTTACTATGTAACTGTTATACAGACATTATGGGTAGGGTATAAAGGTTGGACTAGATGGACGTATGTCATTATTCAACCTCCAATACTATGTTACTATGTAACTGTTATACAGACATTATGGGTAGGGTATAAAGGTTGGACTAGATGGACGTATGTCTTTATACAACCACCAATACTATGTTACTATGTAACTGATAGACAGACATTATGGGTAGGATATAAAGGTTGGACTAGATGGACGTATGTCTTTGTACAACCTCCAATACTATGTTACTATGTAACGGTTACATATAGGGGGAAAAAAGAGCAGACTACAACACTATTGATACAGCTAAAATGTAATTGGGATATACATATCAAAATTACACAAAAAGGAAAAACTATGCAACCCTCCTTAAGTGCAAATGAGTAAACTAGTTCCCCTCAATCGACATATTTACCCGTCAGTAGCTAGAATCGGTCAGATACAGATCATCCTACAGAGCAGCTGCACAGTGAAGCAAATGGCAGTGGGACGCATTTCGCGGCAGTCGGGCTAAATAATTCGCCAGTGTGTACCCAGCCTAAGACCCTCCAACAATTCAAGACCCTAAGGCTGAGGCCACACTACAATGCACAGGAATCGCGCACAAAATCGCGAGCGTTATCGCACGCGATAGTGTGCGCTTTTCTTGTGCGTTCGCCTTTGCGTTTTGCGCATGCGTTTTTGCCATTTCGCGTTATGGAAACGCTGCGTTAACGCACCAAAAATGGTGAACGCATGCGTTACCAAAACGCGAACGGATGCGCAATCGCATCGGAAATTGCGGGAATTTTTGCGTTCCCGCGATTTCCATTTTAGCAAAAATCGCGTGCGCAATCGCGAGCGCGAAACGCGTGCGCAAACGCGCTAGTGTGGCCTAGCCCTAAGGGCCAATTTAATAAGAAAATGTTTCCGTGTTCTTAATCTTCTACAACTAATCAGATATCTCCTTTTTACTGGTCTACAACAGTCAGAAAGTATCTGTTAACATCCGATTGGTCGTGGCAGATTAAGAAGACGGGCAACATTTTGCACCTTTTATTGAATAACCCAGCAAATCTCTGCAATGCCTTCATCTTGAGAATATAAGCTGCAGCACCATTGAAGTTTAAATCTATAGGTTAATAAAATAAAATATTCCTTTATACGGGGGTACGATGCCCAGTTCAACTGTATTTGTTTGAGCCCAACAAGCCTACAAGCCACCTACTATGAGGCTTGGACAATTCTTTGTTGGTTTGGTTTACAGGGGTGATGAAAAGGTCTTGTTAGCAATTCCCATATTAGTGTACAGTTGTGTATCTTGAGAATTACATAGCATGGCCACAAACTACTAGCTATGGTACACCGCACAATGCAGCTTGTTTGACCGTTGGATGTATCTTTCAGTATAGGGATGCAGTGACCATGAGCTCATCATTCTTGCAGGACGGAATACTAGTCACCAGATGGCTTTACATCCAAGGCAAAATTCAAGCCACTTTGGCCGACATTTATCAAAAGTGTGTTCAGTCCTTAAAGTTGGAAATTCCCAGGAAAGGATCTAATGAAATTCTAGCTATATATGGGAAGAAACTCGGCCATAGAAGGCCAAACTGTGATGTAGTGGCCGAGATTATTCTAAAACGGTTATTTAAAACAGACATTTTTTTTTTAATTATTTACAATATATATCACATACATAGGTGTTCTATATATAGTGAAATGTGTATAAGAAATCCACACCTACTGTAGGGAGCTCATCACAGATCGTCATCACTTACGGCATCCTCGGTGAGCACCATACACCTGTAAACTGGTCGCAGTATCTCATCTATGGTAGGAGGGGCTCCAACCAGTAAAGGGCCTCTCAAGCCGGGTAAATTGTTAAATCTACCTGTGTGTATCCAGCTCAACTTGGTTAAAAACGAATGGTTATAGCTTCGTACACATGTACTATTTTGACACAGACTCATAACCGGGTTTACACGCATTGAGCGTTCGTTTCTGACAATAATCGCATGTATTGGTTCGGACGGGGGTCACCAACTCATACACACGTGCGACTATCGCCCGGAACGACCGTTCGTCGTGAGTGTGCATCGGGGATCGCGGGTCAAAATCGTATGTCTGTACGAAGCTTAAGTTTCGTGCTGTGGGCGCTCAAGCAGAATGGGACCATGCCTAGGAATTGCATGCTCTGCAATGATGTGGTTTGGGGGCTTAAATGACCCTTTTAACTTAACCAATCAAAAACATTCCTACAGATTTACTTTTGGCAATCGATCCCTTTCCTCAATCAATGAAGATGTGTCATGTTCCCCTGACCAGTGTTAACCTTACCCCAGTGTTTTTAAAAATATAACCTGTGTGAATGAAAAACTACCTACAGTTCCTCCCAAGATCAGTACAATAACTTCACTGCTTTGTGTAGAATGGTGATGGCAGTGCCAGTAGGATTTAGCATGGTAACCAAATAAGTCCAGGTAGGGTGGAGAAGTAGACAAACTGTCCACGCCCACCTCTATACCGTATTTTATTATCGGACATGGTAACCGCAGTCAATAAAAAAACAGATTTACAGAAAAAGGTTTATTTTTCGAATGATAAAGATATATATATATATATATATATTTAAACAGGCCAACGTTATTTAAGAAGAAACTTTTATAAATTATAAACATCCCCAACACCCATGATGAACATAAAAAATAAAATTATTATTTAAAATAAAAATACACAACACTTTGGGTTTTCATCTGTAGAAAGGGAAGCACACGTTTACAGTAATGTTAGAACCAGCAGCGGACAGGAAACACCAGTCTTACTGCACTAGAACTGGACAGCAGCAGGCACTTTAGACATAGAGATAACGGGGGATGGCGGCAACCGTCAGTTGGATCATTAACAGGCACAAGAAGCTGGATTACAAAAAATATATTTGAAGAAGCTCTCTGTAGTACCTCATACATGTGCAAGGTCCAATAACAAGTTGGGGAAAAAAAATAAATAATAAAAAAAAAAGCCCCACCGCGCCATATTGGAAGTAGAGATTTCAAATCTGTGGCACCGACACTTAATGTGCAAAAATTCACGGTAGAAGGGTTTTTTTGGCGGGAAGAGGGGAAAAAGAAAATTTCCCAGAGTTCCTATACTGTTGCTTAGTTCAGAACGGGAGCCATTTTGCTTTTATTGCTTTAATTCACCAATCGGCGTCACCGTGCTGAATATAAAAAACACTGAATTTAAAATGAAAATTAAAATCTCCTAAAACTGCGACTATACGGGTAGGAGAGTTATTTACGCTGCATTGGGGGAGGGGGAATTCCGACGCAGTTGCAGCTTCGTAAATAAACCGCTATACGGGCAACAAGGCACTGCATGCCACAAACGGCATGGTCTGGATTTAGTGACCGGGGTCGCAATACGATACCAGGTCACATACTTTTTGCTTTGGCTACAAGAGAACATTGTTCATGGTATTTTTTTTCCCACTTGCACAAGCCATTTAATTTAACATATACATATAATAATAGGATTTATGTATGTATATACATATATATGTTATAGATCTGGTAAGCATGTCTCCGTAGAAACAAGCCCCACATCAAACACTGCACAAGGGACTAACACAGAGGATCAGACGTCGGTGACCGGTAACGTGTCGTCATCGATATCCAAAACCGTGAGATCTCGAACGTTGTTCTGCCCGGGGACAGGCGCGGACGTCATTTTGTGAAGCTGGTTTCCTGGAGAGAAAGACGGGACCTTGCTGTGCCCTGGCTGGGTCTTGGTTGCCGCATTGGATTCTTCCCTCTCCCGGTAAGGGAGCCCTGGGTCGGAGTGCTGAGTTCGGGCGGCTGTGTGATGGAGACTGAAGGAGCGAGAGCCATGTTCATTGGAGGGAGCTGGGGCCTCCTGCAAAGAATCAACAGTGATTGGTGAGACGGTCACCGGAATGGCGGCATGTTAGTAAGATGTAAACGTGTTTAATGGTCTGGGAAATAAAGTGGAAAGTCATAGACAAAGCTGCATCACAAAATCACAGTCAGCCACATCATCCCCTAGGGACCAGAACGGAGAGACAGTGACTGCCTAGGAGAGCTGCCGGGAAGTTAGGAACTTTACCAGGCTGCCTGTACTAGATATTATCTAACTGCAAAAAACAGTAAAAAGCCAACATCTGATTGGTTGATGCAAATTAAAAGAATGGACAAACATTTGAACCTCTCATTGGATCATTCTTTACGTTTAAGGACCTGAACAACTAGATATGGACATTTTACCTGTATGGACATTTCAGTCAAATTGCCACAACCAATTTTTTTCTCCCGATTAGGTGGCACATTTTGATTGTCTGACTATATTTAAATGCTCAAACAATAGAGCCAAATATTGGCCCCTTTCCTGGTTAACATAACTGTTTAGATGTCTGTTGGGAGCTACATTTGGCTGTGATCATCAGGCGTGTATTAGTCCAAACACTAACTAGTAATGGCTATTAATTATTATTACAGCTTTTCATTTGAGGAGTGGACTTGCCCTTTAACAGTCTGTTCATGCGGTCATTGTCTGAACACTTATCATGCAAATAAACCAAGTTATTGACAAACGCTGCACTGACGAATGAAAGTGTTAAGGTGTGTGAATGAGAATAGTGCACATGTGGGTGGTTACATGGAAGGGAAGCTATTGGTCAGTGAGAGTGACATGCACTGCTGCCAGGGTACCTCAGAATACAGGGATTTGAAAGGCGTCTGACCTGACGTATCTGCAGGGAGACACGGTAGGGTGGAAGTTAGATACCACTTGAAGGGTAAGTTGAACACAGAGTAATAAACAGACCAACACCAAGTGAAACACACAAGGAGAGAGAGAGAGAGAGAGAGAGCGCGAGCGGGGATGAAGTACATCTTTCTTAAAGGATATCTATACTATAAAAATCATTTTTTTTAAAAATGGAAAGTTACTGGGGCAGGGAGGTCGGACTGATTATTCCTACCTCCCAATATTGTTTCTTTGAGGAGCTACAGTTTTCATTTGCCAGGTTAGTCCTGGACTATTCCTGTATTAAAGATAGTGCTGAAGCCAGGAGGAAGACTGGCAGAATCAGTTTTGATTGGGCTGGTGCTCCTCACAGAAACAATATTGGGAGGTAGATTTCCCAGTCCTGTATCCCTGTCCCAAGTGCTTTTCATTTTAACTGTTTTTTAAATAAACTTTATACACAAGATAGTTCTCCTTTAATTGTGATATTTGCTTTAACAAGGAGAAGTAACAGACAGATTTTAGGTATAAAGACTTTAATCCTGTAAAGTCACACTGCACACGGCAGTAAGACAAGCAGGTTCTGGACCAGAAGCTGCAGTTCTGCACCAGCCAAAGTAAGGAAACCGCCAAGCTGGATACTCAACAGCCCATTACGGTAACAGACACCCAAAATGTATTTACAGTAAATTACACCTGCCCCATGGCTCAGCACAGAGGTAAGGGCTGTGTTAAGCAGCAGCATAAAGACAGCAATGCACCGGAATGGCAGGACTGGTGACTTGGCATAGTTACTGTGCCACGAATAGGCAGCTACACAAAAGGACGATTTGAGTGCTAAGAGTATTGAAAGCCATTGTGCATAGCAAATAAACTTCATTCACAAAACTACTACCAGGGTGTCTCCCCCATGCTGAGCTGGCTCGTTTATAGCTCACAGTGATAGTCCACATTCCTGCTAGTATTTGTAAAGCCAGTGCTCTGGTTTTACCCATAAGGCTTGCATATGGCTGGCAGTGTTTTTCCAGTTATAGACAAAGTCATAATAACTATAGCAGTTGAATACAGTGTGGACATAACATATTAACCCGGAGACCCAAGATATCCAATCACAGTATCACCATGTAATGTGGATGGACGGGTAAACAGATCGCCACCCTCCTGCATCCTACAGTGAAATTTACCTCCAGTGGTTGTGCGAAGTCGCCCATTACACCGAGCTAAGTTGCCAGGCTGAGTATTGTTATAGATGATACAAATTCTAGAAATGACAGTCTATCCCCTCTGGGGTGAAAACAACAGTCCGCAAAGCAGACAGACTACAACCATATTCACTGCGATTAGTCGGTACGGATAGGAAATGTCCATTAACAGGAATCAGCTTGCATTATAACAGGTAGAGGGACGAGATTGGATGGAGGTTGGTTAGGCCCCCTTACACAGGACAGACCATGTAGAGCATGCGGTTGACACCACGCCTTGCCGACAGACATCCAACAGCAATCACATGAGCATGGGAACGTCTTCATTGGAACTCACGAGCCTGAGCTTGTAAAAAAGATTCTGCCCGTTCTCACTACAACACGTGGTAAATGTCAGCTTAATCCAAACAGCAACCCCCAGCTATTCTGTGTATTAAATTATAGCCCTGTTAAAGGGTATGTTCACCCCCAATAAAAAATGGACATACCCTTTAACATTACTTTATATACATAAAGGTTCTTATTCATATTGGCATTTTCAGTGACTAGGAGTCGCCCTTTAGACACTGAAATGAAAGTCCTTGACTCCTACACAGGGGCATCTCCAAGAGGTGGTCTTAGAAAGCTTTGTTTATGGAAACCCAGGGGTGAGGACCTAGCGGTTTATCCTCCTCACCCTGGGTACTATTAGGGGAGGGGGGTTTAGGAGGGCAACGTTACGCTTTACATTGAGGAATGAGGAACAATCGATTTATGTTAACTGGACATACCAGACTGTACATGTGAACACATAGGCTAAATGGCTGTAACGTTTCCCCTGGGAATTAGACCAGAAGGTCACATTGGGCATGCAGGGAACATTACAAACCACATTGTCTAACAGGGGAATGCAGGAATTGGTGTCTGAATGGCAATACATAGCCAAGCACTGAAATGAATCAGCAATACGTTAACTTGGAACCAGTTCATGCTCAGAAGCCACAATGCTACTTTGTACTGCTATAAATGTAGTAATACATAATGGAAGAAACCTACAGAGGCTGCAGACCTAGCAGGCCCACGCTGTGCCACAATTGCCCCAGAAATGGCTCGAATCCAGCTATGCATATCCTCCGGACTGTCGGCCTACAAAACAGAACAATATATAATGAGTAAAATACAGTTAAAGCAAAACATGTGCTGGTCGTCATGCTCCATTTATCTTCAACCTAATCAAAAAGCTACATCTGGTCTTGTTCAGGAGTTACCTGCTGGGAATCTCCCTGTTTATGAACAAGCTCTGATAAAACCCTGTCCATCTCTCCTTATTTGTATCGCAACTTCCCAAAGTAAAGCTGAATAACCTGCTGGCATTCTACCCACCAAAGAGTAATCACATGTCCATGAAATTAGGTCCTACTACCGTTATTTGTTCCTTTGATGCACTAAGGCTGGTTACACATCATCCAATATTTCAGACTGACCAGCTGACATTTCAGTGTATTGGTCGAGTGGGCTGAAATACTGGATTATTTTTTTATGGGCGTGGCTAATTTTGCCGCAAACCGGCATTGCTTTGATCAGGCCGCTCGCTAGTGGCGAACGGTCAGAGCGAACAAATTCCATGGTGTGTTCCCTGTGTAAGATTTTATACAGGGGTAGCAGAGCTGAGTGAAGTATAAGGGCGGCACTTTAACAAGTAAAAGGGATGTTCCTGGTAACTCCGCCCACTTCTAGACTCCGCCTGCTAAGTGGATGCAGAAACGATCATTCAGGCCGCATGTTGGACACCCATGTAACATATAGAGTTCCAAGTAACATAAATCAGAATACCTGTACAAAGAAGGTTCTCGAAGTGGTTACAATTTCAAACAGGTTGTCCCTCATCATATTATCACTACAAAGGGAGATAGAAAAAAATATTTATTTATCCAGTAAGTTTCATGTTTTATCGTCGGTCACTTAAAAGATCAAGTTACAAGGTTTCTTATCGCCCTGTACATTTAGAGCTTCTATTTCAGTAGTTACTGAGGACTAACAGAATAAAAAGGAAATTAAATCAGATGCTAATCTATGAACAATCCTTTCAAAGTAGATAATCAGGTGAAATCAAATTTCTGGCTTAATTAAAAAGGATGTATAGGAATTCCAAAACAAAGATCCACCAATGTAAAACTAGTCAAATCTTTCATTTCAGTTACTTCTTCAGTTCTTCCCTTTAGCACAAAAGGATTCAAAACAATTCTCTTTATCTTCTTCTAGGTGCAAAAAAATAACAATTGAGTTTGTGCCAATGCCAGAGAATATAAAGGTAGGCTGGATGTAACCAGAAGGATTGCTTTTGTGTCTTTGTGCAGCAATTATAAATAATATTTTATTTTAAATCAGCAGATTCTCGGTGCAAAGTAAACAGGGTACCATGGTCTCCATCCAAGTGCCTCTAGTAAAAAGCAGGGTCGGATTTATACTTTTTTCTCCCCTTGGCCAGATAACTTGACCTTTGTTCCGCCCCTCCCTCTCCCCCATTGGCAAAGATTAATACTTAGTTGATCAGAACTGATCACCTTATATTGATCTGTGCCTTTAAAATGTTTTAGTCTTTAACTAGCAAAGACTTAGAAAAAAAGTCTCTATTTGTGAATGGATCTCTTTGATCCATTCACAAATACTATAGCGGCAGCTTACTATATAGCAGGTACTGACCTGTGATCAAACAGCTGATCACAGTGCAGTACCTCCACTCACCAACAGGGTACTCCTGCTCTTTTTGTGAATGGATCTCTTTAATCCATTCACAATTATAGTAAGCTGACATTGTAACATAGTACTGAACTGCGATCTGAATGGAGATCGCAGTTCAGTACCTTACACTGGACCACCAGGGAAGTTTCATTTGTGAATGGATCAAAGAGATACTATAGTAAGCCGGTGTTCATTTTAACACCGGTTTACTTTAGCAAGAAGTGAACTTGCAATTAGTGGTGATCGCAAGTTCACCTTCTCCACTAGACTACCAGGGCTGTTTGGGAAAAGAACAGGGTAGTTCCCCAGGGTCAGAGGAAGTCCTCTGACGTTACAGGGACCCCCTTACCGCTAAGGCTCTGCTCTCCCTATACAATCTGGCAATTGAGGGATTAAATACCACCAATCCCCACATTGGTTTCTGGGACAGCCAATGGGGGATTAAAGGGGGAAAGGGCATGAATGGTGCCCCCCAAGCGCACACGTGACTGTTTTTTTTTTTTTGAGTGCTGACTGCTAAGTATTACAAGGGGATCCGAGGATGCCTGCACGTTTTTGTGCTGCCCCCAGCAACTTTGACGCCCTAGGCCACAGCCTATGTGGCCTGGTGGGAAATCCAGCCCTGGTAAAAAGGGCACACTACTACTTTTAAACTGAATCCAGGATGATACTTCTAGCTGCAGTCTATGCAAAGTTACTTCAGTATTAGGGCGGTGCTTCCTGCTTACACTGCAACATCACCAACACCATTGCTCTGCCCCCTCTTGCTGGTTTGAGCATGCCTACCTGTATCCTAGTGCTGGGACAGAGCATCAGCAGCTGCACCATAAGATTCATCCCTGAACTTCTTTCATTTTTAAAGCTAGCTACAAAGCCCTAGGGTGTCCATGGGCAGAGGAAAGGACAAACAATGGTTTCAGGTTTGTATCTATTTTACTCTATGTAAAATATCAGTTTTTGGGGGTATTGAGTCTTGGAGAGTGCACATGGGGAAGTATACATTTACAAGCATATAACTTAAGATTCAAAACAGCTGGCGACATCATCCTAGGCAGCACCTTTCAATATTCATTTTATCAAGGGCAACTATACGTAACAGGTATTGGTCTGCAGATATAACGTCTGCTCCAATAGCTACAGTAACAATGCACTGTGCGCGCTCACCTCTGCTTGCATTCCTGCACCTTCTGCACTTCTCTCAGCTGTATCACACGGAGAGGATCTCTCTCCTATAGCACGAGCAAGCACATAAAGTTGTGTTAGGGACACATAATGAATTTCACAAATCTCTCCTAGAGGGTAAGAGAGCGAAGAACAAAGAGAAGAGAAGACCGATATGAATGGATCTCCCATTAAAAATCAAGAATTACCCACAAAGAATCAATCTAGAAGAAAGAAGCTGAAAAAATCCTACCAGTTCAGATTTAAAATATCCTATTGTGTTCTCATCTAGAACAAAATATCTTCTCTTCCAGTTCTTCATCTGTAATGAGAGAGAAAGGAGAGTTGGAAGACTAACCTGTAATTCTGCCCAATGTCCCCCCCCCTTTCTGCTTCCTGGTTCTTCTGATTAGCAGCTGTCAGTCATGGTTTGACATCACAGACAATAAAGAAGGCTATTCCCCTAGCTGTCTCCTCTAAGCACCTGCGGGTTTGTACACAGAAACCTAGTAATGGAGGTTAAATAAAGACCTACATCCATCTAGTCCAACCTTTCTTGCCTACGCATGGGCCCTACCTAACAGTTGATCCAGAAAAGGCAAAAAATGTTTTTTAAAAAAATCATCAAGAAAGGGGGGGGGTAAATTTCCTTCCTGACTAGAAACAGCAACGCAAAAGGATCCCTGTGTCAAAAACTAACAGAGGGATATATGAGGAGCTGCCCAGGAGCTTGATCACTCGCTTTAGGGGTTAAAGTCGCACTAAACTATTTACACAGCCAGTGCAAGCCTATTTACCAGGGGCTTTGCGGCTGTGCGTTAAATACTTATACGAGGGCAAGATTCACCGGGAGATTTGCCCACAGTGAATGCTGCTCTGGATGAATCTTGTAGGGAGCACTAGATAAGTATACATTAAAGATCAGGCAGTTGGATTCTGGGAAATCTGCTCAGTCTTGACTTTTCAGACCAAATAAAGAGGTAAAGGGGAGAATTTCTACACATTGCAATATATAAGATATTGGGGTCATCAAGAAAACCAATTACAATATAAAAAGGGCATGGCTATAGGCCAAATTCTTTTACACCATTCATGAAGTAAATGGAACATTATTTCCCAGAATGTCCAAGGTTTGGTCATGTGACTTGAGGACATAGATAATCACCATTAATAAGATATTGGATGGTCCCTAACCATCTTACATAAAACATTATTATAGAATATATAACGGGTTAATAAACAGGCGAGATATAATTAAAAAAACAAATATTAAGTGGGGAAAACTATACAAAATGAATTTAACCAAACAAGATCCATGTCTTATGGAAAGAATGACTATAACGGTTAACTTCCATTTGTGGGTAACGCTTACCACAGCTCCCTGTTTAACGCAGTACCCTGCTTTTATCACACTGTTCTCTGTGTGCCGAGAGGGGGAACATGGCAGCTGGCTCTGGGAACGTTTCAGATTGCCCCTGTCACCGGTGTTGGCATATTCACTGATTTCTTGCTGCATGAAAAAGAGGATTATTTAGGGGAGTTTGTAACAGAGACAGTTGTGTAATAGGTTATAAGGCCTTCTTGTAGAAAGTGTCTTGCCATTCGTTAGGCCCTGAGCCACAAGGGAGGGTGGAGCAACAACCTTACAGTTGTCCATTAACCTCACAAAATATTTTAGCACCATTACCCCACCAACGCTACATTGTCATGAGTATAGGTACCTACCTGTGTCGGGGTAATAATGGGTACACCTCCCACTATGTCAGTGCGATAAGAGATTTGCTTTTTGCCCCCCGCATTTTCTATCTGGTTGTTTAGACTGTCAGTGAGACATGGCGTGTCTGAAGATTTTGGTACCTGCAAGGCAGAAGGAAACGTAACTTTATAACATAGGTAGGTATTTGTAGTTATGTATAAAACGCCACTTGGGTACACAGCGCTGAACAGTATAACAACATGGAATACGGACAAGGGGATAATTAAATAATGATTAGATAAATAAACAATGTATAGCTTACAACCTAACTAACGCAATATCTATGTAGCTGGGACCATGGAGCACGTTGTGCATGATATGAAATTTAAGACAAACCCGATATAGCCACATTCTGCATCATAAATCCTTTACAAAATCCCACAGACTTGCAAAATGCTCCCTAATCGGACAAGACCCTAGAACTGATGGAAATGGCTTATGGAGGAAATTACACTTTACAGTAAGTAAAATGGTAGTAAAATCAAATTCCATAGGCGGGGGGTCCTATGTGTGTCAGGGTAGGTGGGATTTATACTAATTAGGGCTGGCCATATAAGGATTGGGGTGGAGCTTACCCAGCTTCTTTATGCAGCCCATTCTTTTGGAAAAAGAGGGTGCAAAAATACTAGTTTTGCAAATGGCTGCAAAAGACTGTGCCAAAGTTTGCCCATGCTATCAGTTTGCTACAACCAATCAAATGTTCCCCATTAGTAAGAACATCTAATTGGTTGCTGCCTACTAGCACAAAAAAACTTTTATTATTAATATTGTAGATTTATACAGCGGCAACATGTTACATGGCGCTTTACAGTTGCATTAACATACAGGAGGAAAAACTACATGTTACATACAAGAGTAGTGCAAGTAAAACCAGGTGCAAATATTTCAAGTGCTGGTACAGCAGGATTCAGTGTGGTAGGTTACAGAGGACAGAGAATCGTTAGCGTTTATATCATTGTGTAGTTCATACAGTCAATGCATTGTGCACGCAATCTCATATCGTAAAGGGGAACAATAGTCTATAAACAAACAATTACCCTGTCTCTATTGCTGTTAATCCAGTGCTAGGCTTGTTAAAGGTGCCCATACATTAGAACTTATCCGCCAACCGATTGACGCCATTCAATCAATATTTCAGGAACCGCCTTCCCAGTTTTTACTTCGCGACCGACATACGAAAAATGAATGGGCTAGGTGGAACCTCACAATCGTAAAAACAGGAAGGGTCGGTTCTGGAAATTTTACTTGGGGGGGGGGGGCGGGCATGTGTTATAGGCCCCCAAAAAACCCAATATTTTCTAAAGATCGTTACGGGCTTACAATCAATATCTGTGCTCTCCTCGGCCTATGGACACCATAACAGGAAGACATGGTCTCTGTGGAAGGCAGCACATTTATCTGGCTGCTATGAAGTGGATCACAAGCAGCCAATCTCTCCATGTCTGGGATACCAAATACAGAGCCTCTGTAACAGAGGTGGGCTATTTAAGCATTGGAAATGTAGATGAATAAATGTTCAGGATTGAACAGTAATATAAGCTGTAGGGAAACAAGGTTTTTTTTATTCAAATATATAAGAAGCCTATTCACACTGTATTAAATACAACACATGCAGGCAGCACGGTGGCTCAGTGGTTAGCCCTGATGCTTTGTAGCGATTTAGTCCTGAGTTCGAATCCACCCTTGGACACAAGACATACTGATAGGTTGTATCTGTCAAATAAATGTGCTTAGATTGTAAGCTCTTCGGGGCAGGGCCTGATGTGAATGTATAAAATGTAAGTGTGAAGCGCTACGGAAGATAATAATAATGCTGCATATATATTCAATATTGCATACATTTACCATCCCTGTGTTACAAATGGACTTTCTCTTTATATATATTGATATTGATGTACAAGAGCAATGCACCCTTTAACAACCGTATGTCTGTCCTGCACCCAACCCTGCAGAAGACTGGAACCAGGGAGGGGTGATAACTCGGGGAATGCGATATTTTAAGATAAACTTATATTCCTTCCTGTGTGGTTGAGACCAGTTTCACTGTTCAGTGTCTACAACCTGATGTACCAGTGAGCGTGTGACTAAGCAGGGGGATTAGAACTCTCACGGCCTCATTGTGGTGTCGTTAAAGCTTCTCTCACCCCTGCAGGTGTTAAAATAATAAAAAAATAAAAAAACACGGGCATCAGAAAGTAACGAAGAGGCGTGAACATCACTGCGAATGTTCCATTTCATATCCCTGTGTGGGTAGTGGGAGACTTGTCTCTACAACGGGCTGAGGCTTTATAAGAAAGTGCTTATTTTGCAGCCTATCGGCGTTATGTGCGTGGGAGGATAGAGCCCTTCTGGCAGGAAACCCAGCTTCCCACAGTCCTGTGCTGTTAATAAATACTACCTTATGTCTGAATCTAGGGGGAAGGTTAAAAGACCTTTTATTAGATGAGCAGGGAAGGGCTACGGCAACGTCATTATTACAACAACAACAACCATTTTGCAAAGCCTTTCTGGTGTTGAACTAGATTTAAAAAGGTTTTTTTTTAGGGAGAATACGGTACTTACTGTTATTTTGGTAGCCGTGTTGAGCACATTGATCCATTCTACCAGGTCCTGCTGGTCATTAGCCTGGAGGTAATACTTTCTCATTCCTGCATTCATCACTAGAACAGGGAGAGGGTAGAGCAGTGAATAAATCATCTCGGTAAAATCTGTTCGAAAACTCACAGCTTAACAAAAGCAGCTGAACTGAGAATTACGGTAGTACCCGTCCTTCTAAACTGAGAATTACGGTAGTACCCGTCCTTCTAAACTGAGAATTACGGTAGTACCCGTCCTTCTAAACTGAGAATTACGGTAGTACCCGTCCTTCTGCAAGGAAAAAGCCTCCTGGTTTAGAACAATGTTCCTAAGCACGGGAATTACCATAAAGAACATTCCACCAACTATAGTGGATTTAAGCTGGGTACACACCATAAGATTTCCAACCGACCAGCGAGTGCTCGGAACCAAGAACGGTCTATCACGGCAAAAGCAGACTTGGCCAACAGTGCCCAAGATAGAGAGAGTGCGGTCCTCTATGTATCGCCCATTTGGACGAACAAACGGTCAGACACCAGATGTCCAAAATATTGGATGGTGTGTACCTAGCCTTAGAATCCCCCGTGGAGGTGCGTACCTAGCCTTAGAATCCCCCGTGGAGGTGCGTACCTAGCCTTAGAATCCCCCGTGGAGGTGCGTACCTAGCCTTAGAATCCCCGTGGAGGTGCGTACCTAGCCTTAGAATGCCCCGTGGAGGTGCGTACCTAGCCTTAGAATCCCCCGTGGAGGTGCGTACCTAGCCTTAGAATCCCCCGTGGAGGTGCGTACCTAGCCTTAGAATCCCCCGTGGAGGTGCGTACCTAGCCTTAGAATCCCCGTGGAGGTGCGTACCTAGCCTTAGAATCCCCCGTGGAGGTGCGTACCTAGCCTTAGAATCCCCGTGGAGGGGCGTACCTAGCCTTAGAATCCCCGTGAGGTGCGTACCTAGCCTTAGAATCCCCTGGAGGTGCGTACCTAGCCTTAGAATCCCCGTGGAGGTGTACCTAGCCTTAGAATCCCCCGTGGAGGTGCGTACCTAGCCTTAGAATCCCCCTTGGAGGTGCGTACCTAGCCTTAAATCCCCCTGGAGGTGCGTACCTAGCCTTAGAATCCCCCTGGAGGTGCGTACCTAGCCTAGAATCCCCCGTGGAGGTGCGTACCTAGCCTTAGAATCCCCCGTGGAGGTGGTACCTAGCCTTAGAATCCCCTGAGGTGCGTACCTAGCCTTAGAATCCCCGGGAGGTGTACCTAGCCTTAGAATCCCCGTGGAGGTGCGTACCTAGCCTTAGAATCCCCCGTGGAGGTCGTACCTAGCCTTAGAATCCCCGTGGAGGTGCGTACCTAGCCTTAGAATCCCCCTGGAGGTGCGTACCTACCTTAGAATCCCCGTGGAGTGCGTACCGCTAGACCTGAGTGCTACCTAGCCTTAGAATCCCCCGTGGAGGTGCGTACCTAGCCTTAGAATCCCCCGTGAGGTGGTACCTAGCCTTAGAATCCCCCTTGGAGTGCGTACCTAGCCTTAGAATCCCCCGGAGGTGGTACCTAGCCTTAGAATCCCCCGTGGAGGTGTACCTAGCCTTAGAATCCCCCGTGGGGTGCGTACCTAGCCTTAGAATCCCCCGTGGAGGGTGTCCTAGCCTTGAATCCCCCGTGAGGTGCGTACCTAGCCTTAGAATCCCCCGTGGAGGTGCTTACCTACCTTAGAATCCCCCTGGAGTGCTACCTAGCTTAGAATCCCCCGTGGAGGTGCGACCTAGCCTAGCCCCGTGGATGTGCGTACCTAGCCTTAGAATCCCCCGTGGAGGTGCGTACCTAGCCTTAGAATCCCCCGTGGAGGTGCGTACCTAGCCTTAGAATCCCCCGTGGAGGTGCGTACCTAGCCTTAGAATCCCCCGTGGAGGTGCGTACCTAGCCTTAGAATCCCCCGTGGAGGTGCGTACCTAGCCTTAGAATCCCCCGTGAGGTGCGTACCTAGCCTTAGAATCCCCCGTGGAGGTGCGTACCTAGCCTTAGAATCCCCCGTGGAGGTGCGTACCTAGCCTTAGAATCCCCCGTGGTGGTGCGTACCTAGCCTTAGAATCCCCCATGATGGAGTGTACCTAGCCTTAGAATCCCCCGTGGAGGTGTGTACCTAGCCTTAGAATCCCCGTGGTGGTGCCTACCTACCTTAGAATCCCCCATGATGGAGTGTACCTAGCCTTAGAATCCCCCATGATGGAGTGTACCTAGCCTTAGAATCCCCCGGGGAGGTGTGTACCTAGCCTTAGAATCCCCCATGGAGGTGTGTACCTAGCCTTAGAATCCCCCATGGAGGTGTGTACCTAGCCTTAGAATCCCCCATGGAGTGTACCTAGCCTTAGAATCCCCCGTGAGGTGTGTACCTAGCCTTAGAATCCCCCGTGGTGGTGCCTACCTAGCCTTAGAATCCCCCATGATGGAGTGTACCTAGCCTTAGAATCCCCATGATGGATGTACCTGCCTAGATCCCCGTGAGTGTACCTAGCCTTAGAATCCCCCATGGAGGTGTGTACCTAGCCTTAGAATCCCCCATGGAGGTGTGTACCTAGCCTTAGAATCCCCCAAGATGGAGTGTACCTAGCCTTAGAATCCCCCGTGGAGGTGTGTACCTAGCCTTAGAATCCCCTTGGTGGTGCTACCTCCTAGAATCCCCGTGGTGGTGCTACCAGCCTTAGAATCCCCCATGGGGTGTGTACCTAGCCTTAGAATCCCCCATGATGGAGTGTACCTAGCCTTAGAATCCCCCGTGGAGGTGTGTACCTAGCCTTAGAATCCCCCATGGAGGTGTGTACCTAGCCTTAGAATCCCCCATGGAGGTGTGTACCTAGCCTTAGAATCCCCCATGATGGATTGTACCTAGCCTTAGAATCCCCCTGGAGGTGTGTACCTAGCCTTAGAATCCCCCATGATGGAGTGTACCTAGCCTTAGAATCCCCAGTGGAGGTGTGTACCTAGCCTTAGAATCCCCCGTGGTGGTGCTACCTAGCCTTAGAATCCCCGTGGTGTGCGTACCTAGCCTTAGAATCCCCCATGATGGAGTGTACCTAGCCTTAGAATCCCCCGTGGTGGTGTGTACCTAGCCTTAGAATCCCCCGTGTGGTGTACCTAGCCTTAGAATCCCCCGTGGTGGTGTGTACCTAGCCTTAGAATCCCCCATGATGGAGTGTACCTAGCCTTAGAATCCCCCATGGAGGTGTGTACCTAGCCTTAGAATCCCCCATGATGGAGTGTACCTAGCCTTAGAATCCCCCATGGAGGTGTGTACCTAGCCTTAGAATCCCCCATGATGGAGTGTACCTAGCCTTAGAATCCCCCTGGAGGTGTGTACCTAGCCTTAGAATCCCCCATGATGAGTGTCCTAGCCTTAGAATCCCCCATGGAGGTGTGTACCTAGCCTTAGAATCCCCCATGGAGGTGTGTACCTAGCCTTAGAATCCCCCATGAGGGTGTACCTAGCCTTAGAATCCCCCCTGAGTTGTCCCTACTTAGAATCCCCATGGAGGCGTGTACCTAGCCTTAGAATCCCCCATGATGGAGTGTACCTAGCCTTAGAATACCCCATGGAGGTGTGTACCTAGCCTTAGAATCCCCCATGGATAGATCGGTTTTAGATTGAATCAGATTGAACTGTAATCCAAATCAGAAGAAACTTTGATAGGACCCGTCTGTAAATTCCGGTCTTAATGCACCATGCAATTGGTCACTTTATTCATCAGTAGTCTGCCGGGCCAAAAAATAAACCTGAATGGGAAATTGCCTCTCACAGACTTAACCCACAACCAGCATGGTAATTCACGATTATGGATAGTAAGGGCTAGGCCCAACTTATGCGGTTTCCGCACTCGATTTTGCTCGCGATTGCACATGCGTTTTTAAAATAACATTGCGGGAAAGCCAAAATTCCTGTGATTTCCGATGTGCATGCTGTGTTTTATTGAAAATAGCGAAATCGCATGCGCAAACACGTGATAACATACCGAAATCACACACACGATAATGCGTGGGTTGTAGTGTGGCCTCAGCCTAAAGGACAGGCGGATCGCAGGTGCCAACCCGCGTTGCACGATGTGTTTGAACGGCCATTTTGTCCGATAATCGTGCCATGTATGGGAACTTTAACGGCCATTTCAGGCTATAAAGTGCCCACACACAGCACGATTATCTCCTGAAACAGCCATTCGTACACATTGTGCGTCTGTCTAACGTGTGTACGCACCTTTAGCTCCTACAAACATTGGAACATATGGAGAGGAAAATGCTTCTGGGAAAATTTTAATAGGAAAACGACAAAATCGGTGATTAAAGTGTAAATTGTGCCATTTCCATATCATTAGGCAACCCGAGTGATCACACTGATTTCTCTGTCACATTAAATAGACAATAAAAGTCTATTACTATTCCATGTATGTTATTATTTCTACTTTCATTTCTAGCCACCCACTTAGATTGTAAAGCTGTTTGGGGCAGGAACCCAGGGTTCCCTACATCAATAGCAGATTCATTTCTAAACCTTCTCAGTAAAGAGATTGCACTGTATTAATGAATGGCTACTATGATACGCTTTGTTGATGACCCTGTAGGTTTAGATTTATAGTAGACAGGCAGCAGGCACTTTCAATTAGAACTCTACTATATAGATCTAGGATTCTATTCAATGAACACAATATTGCTAATTGAACAGACGTTTGCCAAGGTAAACTTGACCTTGGACTCCAAGTCATGCAGAATAATGAGGAGTAAAAATAACAGAACCGGTCTGAGACCACAATGAGGTCACTTCTAATTCAGCTGCAATTTAACCATTCTTTATTTCTATACCTAACCTGTGGGTATGGGGAGTACGAAGGCTCAGCAAGGATACGTTGGGTTCATATCCACCCTTGGCTACATCTGCAAAGCGTTTGCATAGGTTTCCCCCACAAACATAAAGACAAACCGATAAATTGTGTATTGGAGAGGGAACTTAGGATGGGTACACACCATCCAATATTTTGGATTGACCTACCCACGACCGACCGCCATTTAAGTGCAGTAGGTCTTTCGACGTCCAACCGCTTGCCTAAAAATGGGAAATCGGGACAGGTCAAAAAAAACACAGTCCTTTGTCCTGGCCGACCAGTCGCACGTGTTCGGTGGGCGATCGGGAGGAAGGATCCCTTTGAATGTACCCAGCCTTAGATTGTAAGCTCTTTGTGCCAGACTGGATATGAATGTATACATTGAATATAAATACCAGGCATGGCTGGACCACTATAAACATTATAGAGGGTAACTAGAAAACACCACTCAATGAAAATTCTCATAAGAGAAATTGCATTGGTGATGGCAATAGCCCAGTATATGAACACAGGGCAGTGTTGGTCTACAGCATCCGATGTTCGCTTATCAAGCTTGTCCAAAGAGGATATCCAAAGCTTGCCAATGAAGAAGAAAAGGACTTCGATAAGGAGGAAGCCAGTCAGGAAAGTAGGAAAGAAGTTGCATCTATTCAGGAAACAGACTAAAAATAATTCAGAGAGGAGAGAGGCGGCAGAACAGCACAGCATTACTGTCTGAATAAACAATCCTCCCCAGAAAGGTCAGTAGGAATATTACAAACCAACCCCAACGTTTGTAAACCACTTTAAAGTCATATAAATAAAAGGAAACACTACTTCTAAACGGGGTCGGTGAAAGATATTCAGATACTAGCGTGGATCAGCAGAATGTGTGCTAAGTTCTAACCGCCACCTCATTTTTTGACCGGGTTCCCAAGTCATTTTGGGCATAAACTACAGAGGCCTTACCACCTACAGAGCACAACTGACAATCGAGTGCTATAATGATGAACCTTCCAGGTGGCAAAATGACACCACAGCCGGTGTCATTGACTTTAGTGGGAAACTTCTCTTTGATTTCTTTTTGGAGTTACTCTACATATCCAGTAACTCTACATATTCTCATTTTAAAAATTATTTTGTCTCTTTACTATGCCATGCTATGGTGAGCTGGTAATTCAGGTCCTACAACGGTCCTTCTTCCCAGGATGCTCTCTTCCTTGGAACAGTCATTTCTACCTCATTGGCTGTTGGGCGATTCAAAACATGCTCAGATTTCTACTGAGCAACTGATCACCCAGTGGGTGGAGTAAAAGGACAGGGCAGTAAATGTAGACACTATTATGGATCCTTCCAAATGGAAGTACGTCCCCTTTAAGAATTTCCAATTTTACACTAGTAAGTGGATTCTGTCCATAAAAAGATTGGAGGTTTTCCATTCACAAACCAAATGATTTTGTCTGCTTCTTTATAAATGACTCGAACCTTAAAAGCAAATTTAGCTCCCAACTTCCGTTTCATAAAGACTAAATGAAAGTGACACATTATCTGCTTATTTATAAAGCTGTAAACAGACTTTATGTTGACATTTCTTTTACCTGGCATTTTCCCAAGATTAACTCGCCAACTCAGACCTAGTAAAGTTCAGCCATTTCTAGGTGGCCCTTTACTATTTCCTAGCAAACAAAGGGCCTATTTTTCAGGTTTTAAATTTCAGCAGAAAACATAAGCAGATATTTACAAAATATCTAAATTATGATTAATAAAAAGAGATGGATAACTTTCTACTTTTTTGTTGTTAAGAAAGCAGGTTTGTGTATTTGTTTTAATTTGAAGGGGGAAGCTATTATTAATATTATTATTATGGATTTATATAGCGCCAACATCTTCCATGGTGCTTTACAATGACAATCATAAATTACATACAAGGGTAATACATATTATACAAGTTCAGCACAAATAGATATGCAATTTCTCGTTTCAATGACCATATTGTGCCAATTCAGCAATTTGAATAAATAAATGCTTCCGAAATACTGACTTCCTGTTTGCAGGACCCCTAGTAGAGACCGTTATGGTCTTGACCTTGACCCAGCGTCTGGGTTGATTCAGTTGCTCAGTGGAGATATGAGCATGTCTGACCCATCCAACAGCCATTCAGTAGAAATTACTGCTAGGAGCATTCCAAGGAAGTGATGCATTCTGGGAAGTACTGCTGCAGAACCAGAAATGGCAGCTCACTACTGACCACAGCAAAGCATAGAAAACGGAATGAAATCAATTGATTTTCAGAAATGTAGACCATATATAGAATTTCCTAGGTATACCCAGGTAAAAGTAATATAGACAATCTAAATGACAATTTTCCCTTTAAAAAAAAAATGGTTTGTGAAGCCTTTTCAGGAAGGTGTTTAGTAAATCTGTATGTTTTCTAACTCTCTCAACCAATGTATTAGTCACTTATTAACTACCTGGCAAACGTAGTTTAATAGTTGACAGAAATTGAACCTAATCTGTTTTACAGACCATTACCATTTCCAAAGTTGCATGGTTCATACACAATGTTTTTATACAGCAAACACACAACAGAAAGAAACACATTTACAAAAGGAAGGAAGAAAACGCCCACAGCAATACAGAAGAGAAGCGCAAGTACATTGAGATAACCATCAAGACATATTTATGTGTCAGGAAATAAGGAGATCTAAAGATGAACACAGAAGATATGAATGGAGGAGAGGACACATTGTTATTGCTATTAGAAGATATAAGGAGGCATATCAGTACCTAATCATTTATACAAAGGGAGTTGATTTATCTACCTTTGCATCAAAAGAAAATCTTATGGTTGAAACCTTCATTCCTTTTTATAAAATGTCATCTCCCTTGACTTCTAAGGACTTGGCCCACTTTTTCTACAGTGGTTTAATCCCTTCAGAAGAGAAGGTTTGATCTTGGTCCTCAAGTTTATCCATAACGACCTTCTTGAGGTCATCATTATTTAGAGATCACGCTGTAGATATTGCTAATCTGTGGTATGGCCAGGTCTGGACTAAACTGTGGATGGTTAAGGTCTATGAAGCCACATTCCCTGACAGCAGCCTTTGATTTTTAAGAATTTGTTAAATGGTATGTTCTTGTAAAGCGGCAAGAAGTCTATGGACGGTTTACCACATTATTTCTCTTTGATGGCCTCACAAACCAACCTCAATGGGAGAGTGTATGTTTCTCCAAAAACTTAAAACCATAAGCACCTGTAAAATTATCCATTTGTGGGCTATTACAGACCAAGATCATTTACTTTTAAATTAAAGGGCATGTGCAACCCCCTAAGAAAACCTTTAATCCCATAACCAGGACCCCCCCATAAAGCTATTTCACAATCCTTACCTTTCATTTTGGCCCTACTCTAACTAGATAGGGCCCACGTGTCCCTTGAAGCTCTCCAGGGTGCAAGCCTTCAGTCACGGACAATGGGTTATGACAGATGCACGAGCTGCCTGCTTTACGGGCGTGCAAGCTCTTGAAGAGCTTGTTTTTTTCTAAATATATTTATTATATCAAGCTATTGCATAGCAGTTTCACAGGGAAATATAAACAATCGATAAACAATTATATGTAATGTTATTCATTTTAGGCAGAAATGATTGACTGGCGGACTTTGAGGTAAATATCGGGTTTCAGGAGCACCAGGGAGACTGGTAATTATTGCAAAATAGCTTTATGGGGGGTCCTGGTTATGGGGTTAAAGTTAAAGGGAGTGGACATGCCCTTTAAATTTTAGACTAAATTACAAAAGAGGGTTAAGCAGTCAACGGAAGATTATCTGATCTGCATTATTATTTTGTATTAAAGTAGTTTAGGTGATCATAGGGGTGTAGTCAAGTTGCATTACAGAAAAGCATAAAAAAAAAAACCAACCTAAGGCTATGTACACACGTTAGACAATGATTGTTGGACCAATCATCTTAACGATTGGTCCAACAGACTTGTTACAGACAGGATGTGTGGAACCAGCTGAGCAGCCCGTTCTATTGAGAGAGGAGGGGGAATGACCTTGGAGCCCTCCCTAAGCTACCTGCAGGCTGGATGATTTAATGTTGTAGGGAGCCACCAAACACCTTATATTGTCAGCAAAAATGGCTATTTATCATCAGTTAGCCTGATAATTTTGGCTTAGTTCCCCTTTAATGCGATAGGAGAACATAGTTTTCCTTCATTGTGGTTCACCTGGTTTAGAGAAAATGTAAAACAACACAATCCAAATATACAGAGGTTGACGTGGTGAAAAGCTCGATGCGTGTGTTCAGCCTAAAGGGAGTCGAAAACTGCCAAGGTGCAAACCACGAAAACAGCAAAATATTTGGACACGTCCAAAAATATCCAAAGCCGATCTCGACCCTTTTAACACCAATAACAAAGTCTGGCCACAGAACCTCACGGATAGGGTAAGAATACTGCTGATCACACACATCTCTCAGTGGTAACTTCGAAATGTCACAGCAATTCAGTTTAATCACCGGTATATTATCACAAAGCGTAAAGTTACCACGCGGCTTTTTTATTATTTATTGGTTTGGAATCATCTCCTTTAAATAATTCCTTTAAAGATGTCATTCATTTAAAAATGGTAAATTTCTGATGGTAAACGAGAGTAAATGTTATCAATATCTTCATAATTTGCTCTGCTGGGTTTTAACAGGAATCCAGCAGCTACTTCCTGTTCTACAGAAATAGAGGAATTTAAAATCTAAAAGGTTTCAATCCCAACATGAACATAGGTTAGTTACAGCAATGAATGGCAGCTATAAAACAGTGTTAGAATAGGAAAATAACAGACGTTTGCTAAGAACAAAACAGGGTATTATCTGGTTATGGGGTTGTGCTATTTCTGAATGGGCGATATCCTGCTTTTATTTGTCTTCTTACCGATTTCTTTTGATCTAATGTGACAACTGAAGACGCTTTGTAGACAAAGGAAAACTAAACATAATAAGACTGTATCCATGGAAAGAATGTTTACTCGCAGTCTGACGGTGTCGGCCCACATGGCCCTATACAATATTTGCCAATATTTTAAGTAAAACTAAAATCAGAGGAAAAGAGTAATTATTGTGTTTTTCTTATGAAACAGAAATATTGTAAGTACTGTTTTAATTCCCATCCGACTACTGACCAGGGTTTACCGATCGGCAGTTTGACATAAGGGAATATCGTACGTACACAGCCTATGGGTGGGCGGAGCTTAAATTAGGATGGGACCTATTGAAAAGTGACTGCATGTTAGATGCCCCTTCTCTGATTAGGCCGATTAGACCCGCGACGCACGATATGTCCGAACGTTTGTTTCGGACGATAACCGGCACATGAATGGGCACTTTATCGTCCAAAACGGCCATTCGGTTGGGGATCGTTGCCCGACCGAGCGGATCTCCAAACGACCGGCAGCTTCGGCTGATAAAGGGCCCATACATGGGCCGATTATCGTCCGAAACGAACATTCGTACACATCGTGCGTCGCCAGTCGGGAAACGCGATCACATGTGTGTACGAGGCTTTATTGTAACTGGTCTATTTTTACTCTAAAGCCGTGTACACAATATTTCAACCATTAGTTCAGTGTATCGGTCGATTTTGGGCACGACCAACAGTTCATCCACCCGAATTGGACGAATGGATGCATCCAAAAACCAAGGCCAATTGTGTGGTCCTCTTCGGACCACACATTCTTGTCACCACGACTGACAGTCTTTTGTCCTGCCCGACCAGAAAAGGTTGAAGGATCTCATAGTGTGCACCCAGCTCTAAACCTACACATAGGACGATAATTTGGCCGAATTATCCAGACTCCACAATATCGGGGTAGTTGTACTTGTATTCTAATGGATAGAATGTTCTATCAGGCATGTCCACTCTTTAATGTGCTGCCCCATCATCCCCGGCAGTTTATGGAGATACGTACAATATTGTTCCATGGGTACCAGGCCTTAGTGAAAACCAATAAACACATCTATAATTTCCAATGAACACATCACACCCTTTCCCTGAAATATTTTGTTCAGATGGCCTTCAGCTAATCATCAACATGTCCAACACATGGCCCACAGCCCACTGGACAAGGGCTAGTGATTACAGCTTGGAAAATGCAAGTCACATTCCTTCCCAGGTTACCACTTGTCATATAAAACTGTTTGTACTTTAGCCAAAGTTTGTACTTTCTCTAGAACTAATGGATCTGGTTAAATGAATATAAATATTTTGCAGGGCTTTCCATAACTTTATAGAAATGTGACTAACTGCAGATTTAGCTTTTACTCATTAGTAATGCGCAGAGTTAGGGTTGATTTGTTACCGGCACCAATAGTTTCCCTTTATTAGTTCAATGATTTCCAATTCTTTAGCTTTTCAACTAATGCAAACTGAGAAAACATCCGGTTACATGAAGCCACACTCACCAAAGCAGAATTCAGCCTTCGGACGGAGTTTGGTTGCATCACTAACCTACAGAATAAAACGGTTCGTAATTTAGGACCAAAAAAAAAACCACAACTACTATTTTTACCTGTTTATTACAACCAGATATTTAATAATAAATTCTATTCCTTTCTGGAAAAGGTATCTGCCTCCTCCCTGTGCTCTATGAGCTATTTATAAGCTTGAGCATGTGCAGAGGTGGTAGCAGGTTAAACAGCAGTCAATCATTGGTTGTGATGTCAGTTGTCACAGCCTTGATTGACTGTATGGAGGGAGGGGCCAGTCTACTCTGCTATGGGGACACTAATTATCCTTAAATGGCAACTGTGGTCTCTAAACAAGTTGATTTCCAATGAAAGTCCAGGTACCTACCTTTAAAATGAACCATCAACCACCTCTCTTCCTGCTGCACAGCCCAAGATATAAAAAAAATCACTGATCAGAAAGTTAGGGCCAACTGTGGTTGGCACATGCTCAGTACAGGATATAGCAGAAGAAACCAGGAAGAGATCGAGTTACGGTGACTGAGGAGGGGGGGGGGGAGGAGGAAATAACAGCACAGCAGAGAGGTGTGTCTTTTTTTTATTTTTTTTAAATGGAGGAGGAAGAGACACATGGTTTCAGAGCAAAAAGCAGTTAGTGCAGGGGATCTGGTTAATGAAAGTAAATTGCAAAAATTCTCAGGAAGGCAATTCTGGTCCATTTACCCTAAAAGTCATTTTTGGACCACAGTTACCCTTTAAATATTTGATGCAGGTTAATAACTTGTATTGTATTGTATTGGAAATGTATAACAGCATGTATTATGTCAGCAGTGACTAATGATAGACATTACTTACCTTGGAAATGTAGGTCAGTTTAAGAGATCCCACACAAGGGGATCCCGCAGGAAGGTTCTAGACGGAAGAAGAAGAAAAAGAAAAAAAAGACTCATCTAAAAGTTTCAGCCTACCATAACAGGAAGTAAGAAAAAGGAAAGACTTCTGAACCCACAGCCGGACAAGATCATGTAAATATTATGAGGATTTGTAAATGACTAATCTGCATTTCATGCCAGCAAAATGTGACTGAATACACGCTGAATAAACCAAACAGGGAGACTTGTAAATATTTGTGCAGAGTTTAGATAAGAGAAAATGCTTTATTATTCTGGATATTCAAACCGTTTACCTGGGGATTGTCCATGTACCAGAGGAGGCTGTCCTGACTGGTGTCAAGGATAAAATAACGCCGGAGGAACTTGCCGCTCTGCTCATGCTCCTCAATGTCCAGGAAGCCACAGTTACGATTTTGGCGATCTACGTACGGCATGTCTGGCCTGGAACATTACCCTGTGTAATGACAGAACAAGGAATGACTTTTCTATAATAATGAGTTACTACGGGCAGATGTATCATATATAAACTAATGTCAGTCATACACAGATCAATCTTCTTAGACTGAAATGGACAAAACTCAATCCCTGTCCTAGATTTTGTTAATCGGCTGCTTTCCAATATCGAGCAGGCAAACAGATAGTGATTAGACCAGCTGGAAAAGAAGGTGGGTTTGCCCTCTAAGTACCAGAAATCGTGTGAGTTTAGTGAACACAGCTCGACGGACAGACCCGAAGTTGCCTCCACTGCAGCATATAGATTACAAGTACAGCAGCAGAGGAGTCTAAATGTTAGCAAAAGGACTGTGCTTTGTAATTCAGGAAATGCCTTTTTGGGGTCGTCTTCGCAACACACATACGATTGCGAGGTCCTGCTGACCCATTTATTTTGCGATCGTATGTCGGTCGGGGAAAAAAAGCCGCAAAGGCAGTTCCTGGAGAACTGATTAAATGTCACAGAATCAGTCGGCAGGTAAGTTCTAATGTATGGGCACCGTAAAGTTTAGAAGCATTTTTGGCTAAAAGGTAAGAATTGGCTTGATGTCTGCCACCGAACCAAGGATTCGTTGATCGTTTTTACTATTGACCATACCTTATGGCTACATTTATAACAAACATATAAGAATGGGAAAGAAGACAATGTTCGGTGGGTACAAGTCATAAATAGCCATTTTATCATTTAAATTAAAATAAAGAGAAGATAAAACATGTTTATAAACAGACTATTGTGTCTTTTTATAAAAAACAAATCCTTTGAAGGACTTCACTGCACTTCCCTCTATTGGGAGGACTAGTAAAAGAATTGCTGTATTGTGTGCCCCACACTGCATCGGATAAACTTTGAAAGGCTTTTGTTACATATCAGGATTAGTTTTGCATTAGTGCAGAAAGGTTGATAAGTAACCGTTTAATTCTCTGTTGCCATGATGGCCTGTGTGTTAGATTGAAAGGAAAACAATAATTAGTCCAGTAACTTGTATTAAATGCATTGCCTAGAGGCCCGTACATGTGCAATTGTGAGGCCTGACCAAGCGCCCATACACTTACCTATAGTTGGCCTGAAACGGCCATTCCTATCGATGAGCGTGTAGGAAGCTTAAGGCTACGTTCACACTACACAACGCGAAACAAATGTGTGGAATGAAAAACACAAACTGCATAGCAATCTAAACCATTTTTGCCATGCTTATCTGCATATAAAATCAACACAGAACAGGGATTTTACAGTATAGTATGTTTGCTATTGCAAAAATTCTTCAAAACTCCAGTCTCTCCAACTATAGATTGTTAGTTTTAATATAAAACAGAAAAGTAATATTTTTCAGTTAGTTTCCAATCCAGCATGGAGGCCGAAAGAATGCTTGGGGAATTGAACCTGTAATCTCAAGGATTAGGTTTTAGGAAAACCTAATTTTGTGCCACTCATACATGTACATAAATGCGAAGGTGTAGTTTCTTGCAATGCCTTGGTGATAGGGGAAAAAAAAAAATTCTTTAAATAAACAGATAAAGATACGTGTGGGTCTAATACCAGTTGCACTGCAGGTCCAGATCCCCACATTAGCTAAAGGGCACTATAGTCAAATAGGTCTAAAAAAAAATGCAATCTGCACCATGAAATAAAGAATGACGATAATCTCATTTCTGAATGACATTAAAGTTGGCTCATACTGTGCAGGAAGACTCAAGAATTTGGTTACCAACAAGTTTAAACAGATTCTGATTGCCAGTACAGGAGAGAACGAAAATACAATGAGGACATGTTTCATCCTTTGCTCACATTCAGACAAGGGCATAGACATGTTAATATAGGATCTGCAGTCGGCATAACAGACAGCATGATGATTAAAGGACAACAATATCAAAAAAATAACATCACCCCCCTTACATGTCCACACTTCCAGCAGCTGAACTCACTCATATTTACAGCCATGCTGCCCTCCCTTAGATATCACAAAGATGAGTGCTAAAAGCCCACCTCCTAGACGGCTCAGGGCCGCCACGGTTAACATAACACTTGTCATTGGCTGGTGGGAATTCCAGTTACATCTTCTTTCCTCCTCCTCTGCCAGTCAAACAAACTGTTTAGGATGTTGCTAGGATACAGCCTACATAATCAAGCTGATCAAAAATAGGTGAAGGAGAGTTTTCTCGCATGTTAGCCTTGAGTGACAGTTAGAGGCAGACAGAATTGTTACGCCCCCCTTCACAGCATGGCTAATTGAAGGCAGAGAGGCTCGAAATCAGGGGGGGGGGGGAATGTATGGCGAGGGCTGCATACCTTTACTCTTTTTAAAGCAATTTTTAAATTTTTAAAAATGCATTGAGGCAATAGAGTTATCTTTTAACTAGCAGCTGCACAGATTGTATTGAAACATTCAACTAGATAAGAACCGCTAACCGTCAGAATCTAGTGTACAGACACTAGAGTAAAAGGTATGCAGCCCCCCCCATACATTTTTTTCCTGATTTTGAGCCTCTCTGGCAGATGAGGAGGAGAGAGGTTGTAACAGATGTTCCCACCAGCCAATGACAAGTGTTATGTTAACCATGGCCCTGGGCCGTCTAGGAGGCGGGCTTTTAGCACTCATCTTTGCTGTGTGATATCTAAGGGAGGGCAGCACGGTTGTAAATGTGAGTTAGCGATTTTAGCTGCTGGAAGTGTGGACATGTAATGGGGGTGATAATTTTTTTTGATATTGTTGTCCTTTAAAATGTAAAACTGGTCAATGACCTGCCCCAAACCCCAACAGATATATTTTGCACTTTACTACCTGCATTACTGAACAGATATTTAATAATTGTCCCCATTCTGGCAGAGTAAGCTGGCACCTCCCCCCATGCAGTCAATCAAGGCTGTGACTGCTGACATCCCGTCCAATGATTAATGCCGTTTCACCTGCTGCCTCCTCTGCACAGGCTCAAGCATATACAAAGCTCTTAAAGCAGAGGAAAGGGGCAGATACCTTTGGCAGAAAGCAATAAAATGTATCATTAAACATCTGGTTACAAATGCGTGTAATAAACTGGTAAAATAGCAGTTGGGGTTGCGGTCAGATGACTTGACAAGTCACCAGTTTTTTGTTTTAAAGGATGGACATGCCCTTTAAGGTCTTCTAAAAACGACAGCTTGTATCTAAAGCTTTAGTTCTACAATGAGTTTTGATTATTGTTATCAAGGACAATATGACTTCCATCCATCCATCTGGCTAAAATTTGGTCATCTATCCAGACCCAACATGGCAGACATCCATAAAATGCAGTCACCAAATGAGAGCACATTGGAAATAGAGTAATTTTACAGAAAAAGGACTTTCCTATAACAAAATAATTAACTGACCAAGAGCCAAGTTGGGAACTGGTTAGTTAAAGGTAGCGACATTTTTCTTTGTTATAAAAGGAAAGTGAAAGGCTAAGCCTGAGGCCACACGGTAACAGATAGGAATGTGCGTGCATGCAAATAAAGTGCTGATCACAGTGCATGCAATGTGGCCACCCAGATTGGCATGAACTGCGCCGCATTAAGCACCAAAGCGTGTGAAACCGTGCTAATGTGTCCTGCTCCTAATGGCTCGGTCAAACTAGTTGGGGAAAATGTTGAATTTTTGGAACATGTAATGAGTAGTGCGCCTTTGTAAGGATTACATTTTTGGAACATGTAAGGAGTAGTGCGCCTTTGTAAGCATTACATTTTTGGAACATGTAAGAAGGAGTAGTGCGCCTCTGTAAGGATTACATTTTTGGAACATGTAAGGAGTAGTGCGCCTCTGTAAGCATTACATTTTTGGAACATGTAAGAAGGAGTAGTGCGCCTCTGTAAGCATTACATTTTTGGAACATGTAAGGAGTAGTGCGCCTTGTAAGCATTACATTTTTGGAACATGTAAGAGTAGTGCGCCTTTGTAAGATTACACATTTTGGAACATGTAAGGAGTAGTGCGCCTTTGTAAGGATTACATTTTTGGAACATGTAAGGAGTAGTGCGCCTTTGTAAGCATTACATTTTTGGAACATGTAAGGAGTAGTGCGCCTTTGTAAGGATTACATTTTTGGAACATGTAAGGAGTAGTGCGCCTTTGTAAGCATTACATTTTTGGAACATGTAAGGAGTAGTGCGCCTTTGTAAGCATTACATTTTTGGAACATGTAGAGTAGTGCGCCTTTGTAAGGATTACATTTTGGAACATGTAAGGAGTAGTGCGCCTTGAAGATTACATTTTTGGAACTGTAAGGAGTAGTGCGCCTTGTAAGCATTACATTTTTGGAACATGTAAGGAGTAGTGCGCCTTTGTAAGCATTACATTTTTGGAACATGTAAGGAGTAGTGCGCCTTTGTAAGATTACATTTTTGGAACATGTAAGGAGGAGTGCGCCTTGTAAGGATTACATTTTTGGAACATGTAAGAGTAGTGCGCTTTGTAAGCATTACATTTTTGGAACTGTAAGAGTAGTGGCCTTTGTAAGGATTACATTTTTGGAACATGTAAGGAGTAGTGCGCCTTTGTAAGCATTACATTTTGGAACATGTAAGGAGTAGTGCGCCTTGTAAGATTACATTTTTGGAACATGTAAGAGTAGTGCGCCTGTAGGATTACATTTTTGGAACATGTAAGGAGTAGTGCGCCTTGTAGGTATTACATTTTTGGAACATGTAAGAAGGAGTAGTGCGCCTTTGTAAGTATTACATTTTTGGAACATGTAAGAGAGTAGTGCGCTTTGTAGGTATTACATTTTGGAACATGTAAGAAGGAGTAGTGCGCCTTTGTAGGTATTACATTTTTGGAACATGTAAGAAGGAGTAGTGCGCCTTTGTAGGTATTACATTTTTGGAACATGTAAGGAGTAGTGCGCCTTTGTAGGTATTACATTTTTGGAACATGTAAGAAGGAGTAGTGCGCCTTTGTAAGTATTACATTTTTGGAACATGTAAGGAGTAGTGCGCCTTTGTAAGGATTACATTTTTGGAACATGTAAGGAGTAGTGCGCCTCTGTAAGGATTACATTTTTGGAACATGTAAGGAGTAGTGCGCCTTTGTAAGGATTACATTTTGGAACATGTAAGAAGGAGTAGTGCGCCTCTGTAAGGATTACATTTTTGGAACATGTAAGAAGGAGTAGTGCGCCTTTGTAGGTATTACATTTTGGAACATGTAAGGAGTAGTGGCTTTGTAGGATTACATTTTGGACATGTAAGGAGTAGTGCGCCTTTGTAGGTATTACATTTTTGGAACATGTAAGAGGAGTAGTGCGCCTCTGTAAGCATTACATTTTGGAACATGTAAGGAGTAGTGCGCCTCTGTAAGGATTACATTTTGGAACATGTAAGAAGGAGTAGTGCGCCTTTGTAAGGATTACATTTTGGAACATGTAAGGAGTAGTGCGCCTTTGTAAGGATTACATTTTTGGAACATGTAAGAAGGAGTAGTGCGCCTTTGTAAGTATTACATTTTTGGAACATGTAAGAAGCAGTAGTGCGCCTTTGTAGGTATTACATTTTTGGAACATGTAAGAAGGAGTAGTGCGCCTTTGTAGGTATTACATTTTTGGAACATGTAAGAAGGAGTAGTGCGCCTTTGTAGGTATTACATTTTTGGAACATGTAAGGAGTAGTGCGCCTTGTGTAGGTATTACATTTTTGGAACATGTAAGAAGGAGTAGTGCGCCTTGTAAGTATTACATTTTTGGAACATGTAAGGGTAGAGTGCGCCTTGTAAGGATTACATTTTTGGAACATGTAAGGAGTAGTGCGCCTTGTAAGGATTACATTTTTGGAACATGTAAGAAGGAGTAGTGCGCCTTTGTAAGGATTACATTTTTGGAACATGTAAGAAGGAGTAGTGCGCCTCTGTAAGGATTACATTTTTGGAACATGTAAGAAGGAGTAGGGCGCCTTTGTAGGTATTACATTTTTGGAACATGTAAGGAGTAGTGCGCCTTTGTAGGTATTACATTTTTGGAACATGTAAGGAGTAGTGCGCCTTTGTAGGTATTACATTTTTGGAACATGTAAGGAGTAGTGCGCCTTTGTAGGTATTACATTTTTGGAACATGTAAGAAGGAGTAGTGCGCCTCTGTAAGCATTACATTTTGGAACATGTAAGGAGTAGTGCGCCTCTGTAAGCATTACATTTTGGAACATGTAAGAAGGAGTAGTGCGCCTTTGTAAGGATAACATTTTTGGAACATGTAAGAAGGAGTAGTGCGCCTCTGTAAGAATTGCATTTTTGGAACATGTAAGAAGGAGTAGTGCGCCTCTGTAAGAATTGCATTTTTGGAACATATGTTATTCCCAAACACGCAGCAATGCGGATTTCACAAAGGAAACAGTATTGCCACTTTGCTGTGCAGTATGCTGCTCGCATTGTAACCAGAAACGCTCCCTTGTATTGGAAAAAACGTAAAGGAAGATTTTGCCAGTGCGCTTGCGTTCCAGTACATTTGCTAGCATGAAAGAGCCCCGTATGGAACCTTTGGTGCAGTCTAAGTTTAGCTAAAACAAGATGAGCCTTTGCATTACTGTATCTTTAAACATGACAATTAAAGAAAAATGATTGTCAGTTTCTGTGACACCTAATGAATGACTAGTATTAAGGGCAAGTTATTTAGCACTGGGTTTTTATTACATAGTTTAGGATCCCTGGGGCAGGAAAAACCACCTCCTGGGGTGAACTGCGAGTTTGGGTAAAAATTCCAGGGTTGGAAATGTGTTCATGGTTGGTCTGTAACTGAATTCAGATGAGATTTGATACTAATTGGGAGAGAAACATTTTTTTGCTGAAAAAGAAATTTGAATGTTAATGTTTCCATTTATAAAGAGACAAGTAAGCCCAAGGCTTGGATATGTTTATTAAGAGAATCAGATTTCCAAACAAGCAAGTAACCAGAGTGCCAGCTGTGATTTAAACACCGACCTCCAGCAATCCACACACAGTCACGAACATCTGATTTTGAACTCCTCCATGATACTACTGTATCCTCACATCACCCCATTCCAGGAAAGGTTGAAATCTATAGTGCCAAATAGGACATTTTAAAAAGCATGCACCTGTAACGTATTATAGTATGGGAGGTAGGACCGAGTATTCCTACCTCCCGATATGCTTTCTAGAGCGATGTACATGTTAGATAAATCTCGTTGGCAGCAACCATTAGACAATCACTCAAAGCAGGATTTATCGAATGATCCCCATACAAGATACAAGCCTAGCAGCCTTGTTCTGTACTATGGGGAGTGATCTACACAGAAGAAAATTGCCCATAGCTCCCCCAGATCTTTATGATCCAGAGTTCCAGCAACATGGATCGCTTACTGATGTCAGCTGGACATATGTTTCAACCAATGAAAATCTAACATGAGTTTAGAGCTTTTGAAAATTTGGACAGTGTTAAAGTTCACAGCAAGCACTTCTTACCTCCCATTCTATAAAATGCTCTGTGTATGCACAGGGATGGGAAGCAGCCGAGAGACCATCTGAACCGCTGTGAAAAAAAGGGTTTTACAGAGACTATCCACACAGTGTTCTCTGCACAGTTCCAGGAGGTAGGAAATACTCTCTCCTATCCAAGGTTCCCTCTAAACTGTGCAGAATAAATAGGCACATGCTGGAATATAATTTGGTATCTGCACAGACGTATATCTGAGCTGCAGCTGTGTGGGTACAACAGACTTTTTGTGTCCCCCAAAGATTCCATAATTCAGCAGTTCTGGTTAAATTAGGAAACTCGTATGTTCCTCTGAGCCTCAGCTGGACAAAAGCCTTAAACTAAAGCCTCCCAGCCTCATACACTCTATTGATATTTTTGAGCGATCCGGTAAATTCTATTGAACCGAGCAAAAATAGAGAATTATTTTCATCTCCGCAATATCGAGCGCTTTATCGGAAAAAGGAAGATCGGGCCTGGCGGGAAAAAGGTTTTTGGTTTTTCCTGCTAGTACTGTGACCTGTGACATCACCAGCACCATGACCCTGCCCCCAAGTCTCAAGTTTGAGCATGCCCACTATCATCAGAACAATAGCAAAGAAAACAAGCTGTGGTTTGCAAAAGTATTCATCCCCCTTGAAGTTTCCCACACTTTGTCACATAACTGCCACAAACATGAATCAATTTTATTGGAATTCCACGTGAAAGACCAATACAAAGTGGTGTACACGTGAGAAGTGGAACGGAAATCATACATGATTCCAAACATTTTTAACAAATCAATAACTGCAAAGTGGGGTGTGCGTAATTATTCAGCCCCCTGAGTCAATACTTTGTAGAACCACCTTTTGCTGCAATTCCAGCTGCCAGTCTTTTAGGGTATCACTCTACCAGCTTTGCACATCTAGAGACTGAAATCCTTGCCCATTCTTCTTTGCAAAACAGCTCCAGCTCAGTCAGATTAGATGGGCAGCGTTTGTGAACAGCAGTTTTCAGATCTTGCCACAGATTCTCAATTGGATTTAGATCTGGACCTCCAAGAGGTTTTCTTCCAAGATTGCCCTGTATTTGGCTCCATCCATCTTCCCATCAACTCTGACCAGCTTCCCTGTCCCTGCTGAAGAGAAGCACCCCCAGAGCATGATGCTGCCACCACCATATTTGACAGTGGGGGTGGTGTGTTCTAAGTGATGTGCAGTGTTAGTTTTTCGCCACACATAGCGTTTTGTATTTTGGCCAAAAAGTTCCATTTTGGTCTCACCTGACCTGAGCACCTTCTTCCACATGTTTGCTGTGTCCCCCACATGGCTTGTGGCAAACTGCAAACGGGACTTCTTATGCTTTTCTGTTAACAAAGGCTTTCTTCTTGCCACTCTTCCATAAAGGGCAACTTTGTGCAGTGCACGACTAATAGTTGTCCTATGGACAGATTCCCCCACCTGAGCTGTAGATCTCTCACCATGGGCCTATTGACTGCATTTCTGATCAGCGCTCTCCTTGTTCGGCCTGTGAGTTTAGGTGGACGGCCTTGTCTTGGTAGGTTTACAGTTGTGCCATACTCCTTCCATTTCTAAGTGATTGCTTGAACAGTGCTCCGTGGGATGTTCAAGGCTTTGGAAATCTTTTTGTAGCCTAAGCCTGCTTTAAATTTCTCAATAACTTTATCCCTGACCTGTCTGGTGTGTTCTTTGAACTTCATGGTGTTGTTGCTCCCAAGATTCTCTTAGACAACCTCTGAGGCCGTCACAGAGCAGCTGTATTTGTACCGACATTAGATTACACACAGGTGCACTCTATTTAGTCATTAGCACTCATCAGGCAATGTCTATGGGCAACTGACTGCAATCAGACCAAACAGGGCTGAATAATTACGCACACCCCACTTTGCAGTTATTGATTTGTTAAAAATGTTTGGAATCATGTATGATTTTCGTTCCACTTCTCACATGTACACCACTTTGTATTGGTCTTTCACATGGAATTCCAATGAAATTGATTCATGTTTGTGGCAGTAATGTGACAAAATATGAAACTTCAAGGGGGCCGTGATATACCGGTATATCCTGAGCGGGTGGTACTCAAGCGTTACATAGTGGCATATCCCAATTGTATATGCATCCGTGTATGCTATAAAGATTACCTAACCCAGTAACTAGTCAGAACTCTGAGGTAACAGATCACATAGTAGCCAATATAAATACAGTAATGCAATGTTAGAGCAAATATTAATAATACAGTATAGCGTATAAATACTAACACACATCCTAGATAGTGTGGCAGATAAAAATGAAGCCTCAGAGCAAGACAAAAGTAATGATACTACACCGGATCGAAGTATTGAGGGTACATCTGGGAAGAAAGTTAAAAGTCTAAAGCTGGACGCGTTTCGTCTTAAGCAAGACTTGTATCATCAGCTCAAGCAGGTAGAGGAATGGACAGGGAATGCTTACTAATGCTGTAACTAGCTTCAGAAAAGATTTTTTTTTGGTGGGGGTGCTTTTTGCACAGTCTATCATGTGCCTGTCACAGACTCAGACAGACAAGGAACTTTACAAGCCAATAATTTAAGATGCAGAGAAGCTAGGGACATCATTCTAGGCTTGTTTGAGTAGGCACTGGACGGAGATAACGTTAGTCTAACTGTTGAATGTAGTTTTTAATCTACAGCCACTAGTACAGTCCATTTGCTGTGTATCAGCAGCTGGAGAGCAATGAGCTGTAATTCTCAATTTAATTAGCTTTTGTATTCTAGTTGGGGTACAAAGCCTTCATATATATCTCTTCTGTCCCCCAACCCCGGACTGACAATATACTATGAATTATTAATGAGCCTAATAAAGAGACCACATATTGCCTTTCTGGGAGCGTATAACCCGTGTACTAATTATTCACATAGAGTCATCTTAAGCCTTTGTCATCTTTAGTGCACTGTAAACAGACTCTCATTGACATGGCAGCTTTTCATTTCCCTGTACACGTGGTCCCGTAGAAAAGGCCACACTTAGGGAACAGGACAAAGACTTTCCATCAATGCAACGTTCTGTGCAGCAAACATTGGCTTATTGTTATATCCCAATGGAACAATGGCAGGACACACAGAGCTCTCCCTCCCGCTCATAATTACCCCTCGGAGACAAGAGCAGTCAACTCATGAACAAGTACTGTGGGAGGGAGCAGAAACGGGGGCTTCTGGAAACCTGGCAAACAGTCACTTCCTCTCATTCTGCTCCCCTCCAAGTTCTAAAAAACCCCATTCACAGATCAACATCAATATTCATAACATAACGTCATTTCTGCAGAGCTCCAAAGCCAAATGCCAGTTAATCTCCCAGATTGGTATCCTTTGCTGTAGTGCTTTCTAAGAATAACCATTCATTTGCTGTTGATACAGGTTAAAAGGTACTGGAACAGATATATAGTAACCAACATGTTAAAGGAGAATGAAATCACCACCCTTTTTACGCTGTACCCATCTTAAAACTGCTAGCTCGTCACTGCTGGGGGTACAGCGGTTTAAATTATTCTATATCCAAGTTAAAGGGCACCGATGAATGTTGCTTTCCAGTTGAAGCAAAAAAAAATCACCCCCGTATGTTGTACCCTGAGACCTTCCCTTGGGGTACAGCTAGTACTTTGAAATCTTATCTAGGTGAGAAAGCCTTCTCATTGACATTTTAACAGATGAAGGCCACTAGAAAGTAACATATACCAGCTTGGTCTGTGTCTATTCATCCTGTAATTTAACAGCTTTCTATCTGCTATGGTTTATAACCCTGAGGGCACAGCCACACTGCAAATGCGTTTTTTCATTAACTATTGAAAAAAACGCATGCAATTGAGATTTAAAATGCGGAACGCAAAAAAAAACAAGCGCAAACGCAAAAAAAGCTCAGCAGCGTGGCCTAGCCCCGACTTAAAGAAAAAGCTTCACCAACAGATCTGGAAATAAATAAGACACGACCAGAATAGGACGTGGATAAAAATAACAGCCCGATTGTTACAGCAATGAATGAAACAAATGTATTAGAGTGGAACCTCAGCACAAATACATATAAGTTTTTCCCAATAATCTGTCCAGATCCAGGATTTTATGTGTTGACCGTTACTGTCTTGACCTTTGACACAGCACCAGGGTTAAACCAGTTGCTCAGTAGAGATCTGAGCAGGTTTGGTCCATCCCACAGCCAATCAGCAGAAACTACTGTTCGTTGGAAATGGTGCACCCCGGGAAGATGGTTATAGGACCTGAAATGGAAGCTCACTACTGACCGCAGCAAATTATAGCAAAGGGCACAAAATCAATTGGTTTTCCAAAAATAAAGAAAGGCATTACGTGGAATACCTAGGTATATGTAACAGACAAATAATTTCAATTATAATTGTATTTTGCACTAAGCCTCCCCTTTAAAATGATATGTGGGAGATTCAATAAAAGTTCTTATTGAAAATGGTGCTAATTTTGCCCCAACCAATCAGATATTTAACACTTGAAAGCCAACATCGGATTGGTTGAGGCGAAATTAGCACCATTATTAACAATAAGAACTTTTATCGAATAACCATGAATTACAGGGCACATTTGGCAGCACAATTTGTCAACTAATTCCATTACAATGTAACAAAAGTGACAAGTGTAATGTGATTTGTATTGTTTATTTACACACAATAACCATTCATTAGAAAAGTTTTCCCTTAAAAAAGGAAACTATTTGTATAAATTAATGTGCAAATGTCCATCCATCAGAATCCCCACCAGCTTGGCAGCCATTGATCTCTCCTTTGCAGCATCATGATCCAAGGTGAGATTGTTTAGGTTGGAGGGGATTCTGTGTACCCTGGAGGGTTATACAGGGAAGACATCACCTCTCCTGAATGGACCTTGAAGGACTGTATTCATCAGAGAGAGACACAGATGGACAAAGGACAAGAAAAATGAATGGTTCTACCAGCGACAGTATTTTAACTTTCAAAACAAATATTATTATGGATCTAAAATTACATTATTTTATGAAATTGTTTTTCCTCTTTGAATGAACAGTCTTTGTGTAACTTAAGGTCAACTACATTTCTAGTAATCTACAGTATGTCATACAGTACAAATATCTACAGATTATATAGTATATTATACAGCATCTATATTACATTATACAGTATATCATACAGTACTAATATCAACAGATTATATAGTATATTATACTGTAGAAGATTCTGTATAATGTAATATACCGTAGATGCTGTATATCATACAGTACCAATAGCAACAGTTTATATAGTATATTATACAGCATCTACAGTATATTAGAGAATCTTCAACAGTATCTTAAACACTATCTTCAGTATGTCATACAGTACCAATATCTACAGATTATACAGAATATCATACAGTACCAATATCTACAGATTATAAAGTATATTATACAGCATCTACATTACATTATACAGAATCTTCTACAGTATACCATACAGTACCAATATCTACAGATTATATAGTATATTATACAGAATCTTCTACAGTATATCATACAGTACCAATACTAACAGTTTATATATTATACAGCATCTACAGTATATTGGAGAATCTTCAACAGTATCTTAAACCCTATCTTCAGTATGTCATACAGTACCAATATCTACAGATTATATAGTATATTATACAAGCTCTACATTACAGAGAATATTCAACAGTATCTTAAACACTATCTACAGTATATTACACAGTACCAATATCAACAGATTATATAGTGGATAATGCACCCCAACTGTAAATTCTAAGTATATTAGAAGTCACAGAAGAGTTTCGTGACCGTATAAAAGCACAACGCCGCAGGCCGAGAACCTTTTATACAGGGCACAGAACTCCAAGGTGACTTCTAATATCCCTTTAATTTACAGTTCGGGTGCATTAGTTATTATAACCTACCCCTTTGTGGCTTCTGGTTTCCTTCTCCTCCTGGAACTGTAAGATTATAAGGCTATTATTTTACAGTTCCTCCCACAGAAATCCACTACAGGGGTAGGTTATATAGTATAGTATATTATACAGCCTCTACAGTATATTAAAGAGAATCTTCAACAGTATCTTAAACACTATCTACAGTATATCCTACAGATTATATATGTTACACAGCATCTACAGTATATCATACAGAATCTTCTACCCTATCTACAAGATATCATCAGTAGTTTATACAGTATCTACAGATTATATAGTACATTATAAAGCATCTACAATACAAAATACAGATTCTACACTATCTACAAGATATCATCAGTAGTTTATACAGTATCTACAGATTATATAGTACATTATGAAGCATCTACAATACAAAATACAGAATCTTCTACACTATCTAAAGTATATTATACAGTACCTTATACAATATCTACAGATTTTATAGTACCGGTATATTATAAAGCATCTACAGTATATCGTACAGTACCTTTTACAATATCTACGGTATATAATACAGAATCTTCTACAGCATCTGAAACAGTATTTTATACACTACCAACAGATTATACATTGTCTTCTAAAGAATCTTCAGTAGAATTATCTAGAAAGCCATGGGCTGAATTCCATTACACAATATAAACCAAGGAACAGATCTGTCAAAATGTAAAAAGGTGCCCACACACTGGGCCGATATTCTGATCAATCCAACGCGCAAGATCATTTAAAATGATTGTAGCACTTTGACATTCCGATTAAATGTAACCTCATAACAGACAACATTAATTGCCAAATGAATTGAATGTGGAACAATATGTATGGTACATCTATGTACAATTAACATTGTATATCTATCAAAGTATCGTCATGTGTGGATGTTTCCCGTGCAATTTAATGTGCCAGAACCATCTATTTTTCATAGTCAGTTATCCATCCTACCAGGGTAGGCCCTTTCTATAACAACGCCAAACAGAAGAAGATTATAGGCTAAACATGCCTTCAAAACATTGGAAATAACCCAAATATGAAGTTATGGGATATGTTCCAAGCCTCTAAAATTCCTTTATTAGACTCACAAGCAAATATGGCACAAAAATATTTGTCACTACAGACAGGGAAACAAAAACCAAAATCGCTAATTTACCAGACTGGAGCTGCCAATCTGCTTGTAAAACAGCAACTAGCATTCAGACTGCACAGAATGCCAATAGTTCACAACAAGCAAACGTATATTAAAGGGAATGTTCCCCCTCTGAGAAAAAATTAAGTATGTAATGCAAGAACCCCCTAAACCTGGACTTCATTTTCTTTCCAATGTTAAAATCTGCTTCCAGCAACAGATCGTATACTTACAAGCTCCACGATCCACCGCCGCGGCTCTGCACTCCACTCTCCACTTCCGGGTAAGGCAGTCAGTGTCAGCCATGACAGTGACATCACGGCCAATCACCGACTGCCATTCCCAGACAAGCCTCCCCTGCGGCTGCTCGGGAACAGAAAAAGAACACAGCAGCCCAGTGGAGACAATGAGCAGAGACAGGAAGCGGCAGTGGATCGTGAACTGGAAGCAGATTTAAACATTGGAAAGGAAACAAGGTCTAGGTTTAGGGTGGTCCTGCATAACATACTGATTTTTTCCCAGAGGGGTGGACATGCCCTTTAAATGGGCCACACAACCAAGCAAATCCATTATCCATGAGTTAACAATATAAAACACTGTAAGCAGGAGAGCTGGATAAATCCCAGAAGCCAGGAAGCAAAATGCGGATATAAATTCTTCACCTGTGACTTTTTTGGGGGCCTGTTTGTGCCAGGAGGTAATTGCTGCGTATTCGATAACCGGGCATTTAAAAACACAGCCACATGGATGTCACATAGGGAAGGAATCCCGGTGTAATGCGTTCTATAGGTGACGCGGTTCAGCACATTTCAAAAACACGTTGCTGCACACATTCACATCCCGTGTATCTATCTTTCTATCTGTGGATCAAAATGCAAAACGCACTATGAAGAACCCACAGAAAAATATATTTAGGACCCCCTTATAAATTCCCTTGTGGTTTGAGTCCCTGGGTTGATTCAGTTGCTCAGTAGATATCGGAGCATGTTTAACCTAACAGCCAATCACAGCCAAATAACTGTTTGGAACATTCCAAGGAAGTGGTGCATTATGGGAAGAAGGACCGATTCAGACTAAAACATCCACTCACTACTGACCACAGCAAAGCATTGGGGTATGACTTTCAACTGAACTTCCCCTTTTAATACAAATGTGTAGTTACAGATAAATGCTGGGGGGGGATTTAATTTTAGCAAATTTAGAAAATGACAAGTGTAATGTGATTTGTATTGTTTATTTACACACAATAACCATTTATTAGGAAGTTTCCCTTTTGAAAAGCATATGCATTTGTACTGAACTTCCCCTTTAAAAAGAAAACTATTTTTATAAATAAATGTTCAAATGTCCATCCATCAGAATCCCCACCAGCTTGGCAGCTATTGGTCTCTCCTTTGCAGCATCATGATCCAAGGTGAGATTGTTTAGGTTGGAGGGGATTCTGTGTACCCTGGAGGGTTATACAGGTGAGACAGTTGCTCAGTAGAGATCTGAACATGTTTGACCCATCCAACAGCCAATCACAGCTAAATGACTGTTTGGAACATTCCAAGGAAGTGGTGCATTATGGGAAGAAGGACCGATACAGACTAAAATATCCACTCACTACTGACCACAGCAAAGCATTGGGGTATGACTTTCAACTGAACTTCCCCTTTAATACAAATTTGTAGTTGCAGATAAATGCTAGGGCATTAAATTGTAGCACCATTATTGTTTTATTGCATTAATCAGATAACACTTATAGCAGGGGGATTTGGGAGAATTCTATGCCATTTAGGGTAGTTCAGCAAAAAGAAAAAATATTTGCAGAAGCATTTTTTCATAGGAAACATGCAACATGCTTTAATAGACAATCAGAAAACACATTCCTTATAAATTGTCACTTTCCCTTATAATTACAATCGACTACCTGTTTGTGCCTAGGCACCTATTTTAATTCTGTACAAAAAAAAAATGGTTGTTTGAGTGTTTAAATTATTGAAATATCAGAAACTTGCTGCAAAATAAATTAAACATAAATAGGAAAGATTGACAAAAATTATGAATGGGATGTACTGTATCAGACCAGGATCGCAATCACCTCTGGATGGCAAGACGCATTACATAGCTGTTAAAATTATATACGGTTATCTTTTAAAATTATATACATGCCCAGTAGACCAAATTTAAAGGCTTTAAAGCTCACCCCTTTAAAATTAAGCAGCCATAAAATCCTTATTCATGCGTCCAGGCTACTTGGTAGATAATTTCGATGTACTAGCAATGTTACCTTTTAAAACAAAACTAGGAAATATATACAACCCTGGAACCCAGCACAGTCTGCAGAATCCATTTGAGCCTTTTAGAATCCTAGTATGTGCTTATATCCATTAACAATGTGTGTATATGGCGAATATTTTAGCATTCTAAGCGTCCAAGAAACAAAAACAGAAATCCAAAGCAACTGAACATGTGCACAGCTCACCGCAAGAAAGATGGCGCCTGAAGTGAGCCAAGGGGCCCCAAATATAGCCTAATCCCAGAAAACGACTATGGATGAAGCATGGATAGGGGCCCCATCATAGTTTTGCAGTGGGGCCCAGTGATTCCTAGTTACGCCACTGGTTGTAACATACAGTATTAGGTCTGGCACATAAACCATTATGTATTTTAGTATTAGCCGGTCCCTATTACAGTCATTATCCTAGGTATGTAATAGAGGGCGTAGTTAGCACCTGAATACGCAGACTACACTGATGTAAAATCATGATGCTTTGACAAAAAACACTGTATCAATTAAAATCCCACAAGTGGCAACAAGTCAAGTATTCCCAAAGCACAAGATCGCAATACCTGGGATGCAAAATAGATACCAGTAATAGCAGTGAAATAAAACTGCACCAATACACTCAGATTCCAGAATCCCCCAGCCAATCAAAATGTATTTTGTTAAGTTTGAGAATTCCAAGCACTACTAAACAGCATCAAACATTAACAGCAAGAAACCCAGGACATTGTCACATTAATCCAAAGAAAAATAAATGAATAAAAATCCCAAAGGCTGCAATCAACATTCCAAAAACCCACAACCAGCTCATTTTAATGCAGTTTGGGGTTTTATCAGGCAACCTGCACTAACTGGCCAAGCCCTTATGGGGCCCATTCACGCAACAATCCCCACCGTACCGTAATGGGGTATTCCATCATCATACATCTGTGTTGATCATCTGACATTCTATTTTCCTCTACATCTGTGTTGATCATCTGACATTCTATTTCCTCTAGTGTACACTCGGGCCACCCCGATCGTTGTTGTAGCATGAGTGGGACACAGCACTGAGCTCTGTTATCGGTAAACATCTCATAGAGCATAATAAGTATGCTCTTTATATGAACTTTTCTTTTATCCATACGGACATGTGCAACTTTACCATTATTTTGCTGTGAGTGGCTTAAAGCAGGTGTACAGAGGTCAATTAACCAGCAGGTTTGATAATTCCGATTGAATTGACTAAAAATAAATATTCCACCCATATGTAGCATCTGTTCGATAGACTGATTACCAATATCAGCAATATTTGACGTGCTGGTGTCAAAACAATAACCGGATTATAAATTCCAGTAAAACTAAAGAAATGGTTGGCAATTTTCATAAAGCTCACAAACGTTTAAAATTATTTCCTGGTATTTATAGTATAAATGGTTTTAAAATTTGAATAAGTCACTAGTTTTAAACATTAACAGGGAGATTCAATAAAAGTTCTTGTCGTTTAAAATGGTGCTAATTTTGCCCCAACCAATCCGAACTTATTTAACATTTGAAAGCTAACATTTGATTGGTTGTGGCAAAATCAGCACCATTTTAGCTTTCAAATGTTAAATAAGTTCGGACTGGTTGGGGCAAAATTAGCACCATTTTAAACGATAAGAACTTTTATTGAATCTCCCTGTAATAATGTTGATGCTGTATTCTAAAGAGCAATGCATGGTCACATGACTGTGTGAACGAGGCCCAACGGTCAAGCATTTGTAGGTGCCTAGTCACTTTTTTTGTGGATCTGACCGTCAGATTTACGAACGACACCGAACTGAGTGGCCACATTCATGCGACAATCAGCAAAAGCCTTGCTCACACGGTCGTTCAGACAGTCGCGCCAGGTCAATATGTAATCGGCTGTGAATTATCAACTTTGGATAAATTGGGTTTTTTTTCCAGCATCGTTTTAAAGGGTAACTCCAGTGAGAAAATAAATTTTTGGTATTCAGTTTTATTGAAGAACAGGAGCTGTGTCTTACCTCCCGTTCCTCAATAAAATGTTCGGGAGCCAGAAACGAACTTACCCGCCACATCCTCTGACAGCTTCCTGACTCCGTATTCTATGCGCATCGCACATAGAGTACTAAGTCTGTCGGGACCTGTCATAGGATGCAGCGGAGGAGCGAGCGTTCGGGTAAGTTCCTTACCTTCGTTCCTGAACGTTTTATTGAAGAAGGTAGGGGGAGGTAAGACAAAGCTCCTGTTCTTCAATAAAACTGAAAATACTAAAAGATCTGGTATGGTCTCCATATGGAGAGGATTCTATTGTTTGATGGTCTATGGACAGAATTCGAAAAATGTGATGCTGTCCTATACTTAACCGTGAGAGGGTTTTAAACCATATATCAGTGAATGCCTCCTGGTCAATCTAAATCTGCTGGAGGCCAGTATGAATCACTGCAGTAATTGGAACACAATGGGACGTTACTGTTTCAGCTAAAACGTTCACGCACGTGTTTATGATATTCAATCTGCACTATAATTATGGTTTGTTGATCCGCTAGGTTGGACCACCAATCACACCCCATTGAACGGACAAACACGCAAGTCTGGTACGGCCGTCAGTCAGTGGTCACAAGCAGAATTCCATGTGTGTACCCAGCGTAATATTTAAAAAGCTTAAAAGGTATTTTACAAACTGAAACTGGCAAAAGACACAGATTTCGTTCCAATGTTCCCTGAACAAAAATCAGACTCTCAAGTTATTAGAAAAGTTGTATGTGGTTCATAGGCACGTCCATACATGTATTAAACACTGGAAATATGACCGGTGTGGATGTAGAATACACAAGGGATTAGTCATGGCTATTGGTACAACAATCTGCAGATAGATGGACAGCCTGAAACATGATCTCTGGCAAGAGAAATCTTAAGGACAAGTTCGGGCTAAAAACATTATCCTTTTAGGGTGTGCACATACGGGACAATACTCCTCCACTGCTGCAACCAACACTTTTGCCATGGTACACACAAAGAGATCCTTCGTCCAGACCGAACGTTCGGCTCTTCCGACTGGCCAGCCAGGACAAAGGACCGTCAGTCCATAGAGGGCCACACAATTGCCAGTAGTTTTCAGACGCGTCTGATTGGTCAGTCAGTCGTGGACAAAACCCATGCACTTATTCCGTCCCGATCGACCAACACATTGATCTATCGGTCGTTCTGGCCGAAATATTGCACTGTGTGTACACAGCTTTAGGAACCTGCAAAAGGAGAAGATCTGATTGTTGGGGGCAAATTAACAGCCTCTAATGCATAGCCAGGAACACTGGGAGGCTCCTTATGAGAATAATTACATGGACCACTAGCACTCCAATAGCTTAAGGCCTATATCCAGCATTAGCAGGAGCAAAACACATTAAATAACACTAAAACATTGTAAAAAATGTTCCATAGACAAAGAGAAAACCATCTGAAAAGCGAAATCACTCTGCGTAAACAGGCTACGCGGGATCTCTCCATCAGGCCAATTTACTTCTTAAAGGAAAAATACCTGGGGCAGGGATGTACGATTGATTATTGCTAACTCAATATTTCATGGAGGAGCACCAGCATGTACAGTTTCTAACTTCCAGGTACCGTAAGTGCCCTGGTTCTGAAGCCAGTAGGAAGCAGTTTTCTACATGCTGGTGCTCCTCACAGAAAAGAGATTATAAATCCTACCTCCCTGCCCCAGGTATTTATTTTAACAGTTTTCTTTAAAAAAAAAAAACTTTATATCCACTATAGTTTTCCTTAAAACGTAAATTCCAAAGGCACAGTATTGATCCTATAACCATAACACCCAAGGCTAATTAATCCCAACAGTATGGGCTCTAATCGGGACCGGCAAGCCTCAGTCCCCATCTTTCAAGATCTAAGCCTCATGGTGGGGAACTTTGATCATTGCACTGGCAAAAAAGTATCAATTTTTCTCAGTTATTATATATAAAAGGTTTTAGATAAATTAGAGCAGGAAGTGCCAACATAAAACTGGGCAATGAGGTAGAAAGAGGACTCCATAGGAGAGCCAAAAGGCTTGCAGATAAGGGAGGTTTGGTTAGCGGCACCCAGGAATTGTGTCATCATTTCTTAAAGTGCCTCTTTTCTTCTTGGCCACATTATTGTGTCACGTCATACTGATCCATCCCACCACCCACTATTTTTAAATTCCTGTAAGTCTATATAGTGATTTGCAGACCAAATTCTCTTGGGACCCTCAGTCTGTACCCCCTGCATCTGTAGTTCTGTCACCCCGCTGAATTCTCCGTTTCCCAAGACAATACCCAAATTCTTCTAGCAGATGATGGTCCGTGATGAAATTGTTCCTTTTACAGGAATGTGCAAGCTTTGTTTTTATACAGCGGTTCATTCAGACAAAACTTCACGGGATCGAGATATTTCCCAAGTCAGACTGACTGGTTAATAAATATCCCAACAAATGGACATTTATCATTTCAATCGGAATGAAACATAAAAGGAAATTGAACTTCTTGAAATGAATGACAGAACAAAAACTAAACTTTTTCCCCCCTTCCATTCCCAGAATATCAGCGCATAGTAAGGTATTACACCAGCAAGTTGTATTTACATACATGCAAGATTCTTGATTCTATAACCGAGAAGGCTTCCATGTTACCAGTAGAGGTCTCTGTTCATGTAGCCATCAAATAGCCTTGTGAGCATGTCCACCAGTTTGCCACATCCCGACTGCAGTACTTACGGTCTCTATGCCCATAGTATTCTTTATACAGATATGGGAGCTTTTTTATAAGACTGCGGATATCCTATAATTTCTTTTTCAGCCAGCATGAATTACAGGTAAAATACCAGGAACACTACAAAACACCTGCCATTACATTGATAGGTTAGTGGACAATTGCTCTACATTTAGAGGGACAGAATCCATTATGTTACATGTTTAAATCCCCAGATTTAAATCGTAAGGGTTAGGCCCCACTAGCGATATTCGGATTGCTTTTTTGCATCCTGATAGCGCTAGCAATTGCACAGACCCATGTAATCCTTTGAGAGCGGCTCCACAAATTTGCCATTTTACCATTTTTGATGCGCATCGCATGCCCTCCGACTGTGTTAAATTTCGGAAGCACGCGGCATTGTGATTGTACCTTCTTCCATGCTTCCTAGTGGGGCTTCAGCCTAATTCTTTTCCTGCCATTCATGCTGGATAAGAAATACACTGCAAAGATTACTTTTCTTTTTTGTATCAAAGCATAGGAATTGTTAGGGAAGAACTGTATAATCCCTGTTCAGACAGGATCTCTATTCTATAACATGATTGGCTGTAAGCATCTAGGGTAGGGATTCTCAAATAGTCTGCCTCAAGTTGCCCAGAATTCCTTGGCTTCCCTCTGTAGTTGAGGAATGCTGGAAGCTGTAGTTTTCAAACTTCTGGAGGGACACAGTTTAAGAATCGTTACTGGGAAAATGTTGTCTGGAGACTTTAGTTCCCCTTTAAATTAAAAGAAAATTTTGCAGAAATGGAATTCAATAGCCTGGAGGTACCAATAATTCTCACACTGAACAATTTGCTGCTGCAAAACATTTTCTGTTTTCATTATATTTCCTTGGGGGTATCTTTTTATAACGAATTTAAATACTGTAGCTATATTACCTATACAATGATAATTCACAAAGCTATCATGCATTATACATTCTCTTTGGCCTTTATTATAGAAGAAAAATAGCCTAATAAATCGAGTTCTGGTGATTCCCTGTGTAATAAGATCGGCCTGTATAATAAGATTATCTAATATAGGGTTCATTTTTCATTTGTAACAAACACTTTAAAATTCTTGATTATTGTTCCTTTGTTAGATGTTTCCCATGGTCCTATGCTGCTGGTAAGTTTATGGTACCAAATTAAAAAAAGTGTCTCACAGGGAAGTGCTACTAGAAGCAGAGGAGCTTGGGGAAAAGGGAGGAGCAGCAATTTCAAACAAATCAAGTTTGGGGCAACTACCGTTAATCACATAAATAAGATTTCAAATATAGCATCCTAAATCCCCTGAACTTAATTTAAGATTAAACTTTCATTCTACTTTGAAGAATAACTAAGGTCTAATCCATTAAACACAACTTTAGATAAGGACAGTATGTTTGAGGTTCTCTGGCACTCCAGATGTTTTTTCTGCCAGGAAACCTCTGCATGTAGTGGTTTCCTATAATGGGAATAACAATTAACTGATGTTCCTTTGAGAAGACTTTGACGTTGAATTGGTGGTAAAATTGGGACAGGTACCGCTGACTTTGCAACATTTACAGTTTTTCAGAACATCGCAGGTAACTCTTACAAGTCTGTGGTCGGCATAAAGCTGGGTACACAGGCCAGTATTTAGTACCAGAACAATCTCAGATCTGATTATTCATCCAACAGCCTGGGGATCAGTAGGAAAATCATCAGCAATCGGCCATTTGTAAACAATTAAGGGTGTTAATATCGTCTGCCAAACCATGCAACCAATTGCTACAGAAATGTAATTTCCTCTAGATCAGATATTTTTACATGTGAGAGTGGAAGTGCCATTAATGTATTTAGCATTGTAATCTTAATTTTAAGATATCCTCTGCTTGACTCCAGCACTTATACCCATTCCATTGTATCTGTGTGTTACCCGCCTAACTAGATTGTAAGCTCTACGGGGCAGTAGCAAAACGGAAAAATGAGAGAAAGGGAACCCCACTGGTTGTACAGTATAATGACACTAACAAACATGTAAACAAAGTGTTATACGAGAACTGGGATATCATCGAGAGCGATAAAAAAATCCACTGGAGGGTGAAAGAAAAACCCTTCACGGTATTTAAAAAGAACAGGAGTATCAGGGATATACTAGTGAATGCGGACCCACAAGAAAAATATAAAAAAAGAGAGAGCACCAGAAATGATGAGAAAGGGTGCTCGGAACTTTTTCGTTTTTTGACTTGTTGTATGGACAGATTTAAGGCATCTGTGTTCCTTGAAGCACCCGCTATATATAATAAAAAAAAAATAATAAATACCACATAGATAGTATATACAATCCCCATTAATAATATATCACATAGATAGTAATACATCCCCATTAATATATACCGCATAGATAGTAATGTTTCCCCCATTAATATATATCACATAGATATAATACATCCCCATTAATATATATCACATAGATAATAGTACATCCACAATAATATATATCACATAGTATATCTGTTTGTACTTCAATTAGATCAACTGGACTTGAAGGTGTTCTTGAAGACGTTTCGCTAGTCATCCGACTGCTTTCTCAATTCAGAAGACTTGTACAAGAATCTGTGGCAATTATGTACCCTGAAAATCCCAATTAGCATATCACAGCCAGGTGTTAAGGGTTGTGATTAGATATGGCAAAGGTGTTATAGGAACGCCCAAGTAGGTGTTAAAACGCATTGTACATGGCAGACATTTGGGTCGAAACCCCCCACCTCTATTTAGGCTTGGTTTCTTTATTTTCACATAATGGCCTCCTTAACACCTCTCTTGAACCGTCACGTTCCTTCGCCAGTATGTTAACATTACAATCTTCAAAGGTATGTCCTTTATCCTTAAGATGCAGATACACGGCTGAGTCCTGACCCGAGGAATTGGCTCTCTTTGCTGGGCCATACGTTGATGCAGTTGCTGTTTGGTCTCCCCCACATACAAATCAAGCATTCTTCACTGCACTGCACGGCATATATGATGTCGCTTTTCTTGTGTTTTGGTATTGGGTCTTTCGGATGTACCAATTGCTGCCACAGTGTGTTGTTCGTTTAAAGCAGACAGGGATACGATGTTTTTTAAAATTCTTCTTAATTTCTCGGAGACCCCTGCTACATATGGGATGACCATGTTCTTCTCCTCCTGTCTTGCTTTTCCCCTTCACTGTTGGTATTCGTGTTCTTTTCTTCCTTCTACTTCCTTTAACAAAGGCCCAGTCTGGATATCCACAAGTTTTAAGGGCTCCTCTGAGATGTTTCATTTCTTTAGCCTTCGCCTCTGTGCTAGTGGGATGTTCTCGGCTCTGTGTTGCAGGGTTCTGATGACCCCCAGCTTGTGATCTAAAGGGTGGTGGGAGTCAAACATCAAATACTGATCTGTGTGTGTTGGTTTCTGTAAACCTCTACTTCCAGTTTACCATTTTCCTTAACTAATCAATCACACCCTTAACACCTGGCGGTGATATGCTAATTGGGATTTTCCAGGGTACATAATGCCACAGATTCTTGTACAAGTCATTCTGATTGAGAAAGCCATCGGATGACTAGCGAAACGTCTTCAAGAACTACATTTCAAGTCCCAGTTGATCTAATTGAATTTGCACTTATGGAATAATAAACTGTTGTTTGCATAAGGTCACTGACTTTGGCCAACTAAAAAAACACTGCAGACGGCTTTACAATCCGAACATGCAAATAAATTCAAGATTTAGGTCCAGCCTGGCCCAAATTGGTAAAAAGTTTGGGCATAGCATTTGGCACCAAGTCTGCAAAATAGCCATTTTTGACACATTTGAATAAAATAAACTGGTTTTCAAAATAGGTAAACTTGGCGTTGCCACGAACAAACACTGCAGACTACGTTGTACATACCCTGGCACATAATGTACATTGAGTCCCCCGGCCCAAATTGGTTTTGGCCGGCAGTTTGCACAACAAGTCTGCAAAATAGCCATTTTGATAACCATCTTGAATAATACAACTGGTGTAGTGCAAGCATAGGTAAAAAAAGCCAGTTTGGAAGTGAAGGCCCCTGCAAAAAACACTGCGAGACACAGACTGTACAATACCCCTGGCACATAATTCAAGTTGAGGGTAACCACCTGGCCAAATTGGTTTATGGGGCATGCCATTGGCAACCACATTCTGCCAATGCCCTTTTATGTGGCACATTTGAATAGAAACATGTGTAATTGGCAATAGAAGTAAAACAAAAGTGCTTTTGGGCACAACATCAACAACAACACTGCAGACGGAACTTGTAGCCGAAAGATACCCCTGTGCACATAATTCAGAAAGCAGGGGTATGAGTCAAGCCATTGCCAAAGTTGGTTTGGTGTGCATGCCAAATTGTTGGCACCACAAGTCGCAAAATATAAGGCCATTTTCAAGTGGTTATCCATTTGAATACGACAAAGCACTGTTGTGGTGCAAATAGGTAAACCAGTTTGGGCCAAACGTGACAAAAACGGTCTGTGCAGACCTTGTACAATGATCCCCATGTCACCATATATCAGGGGATTGAGTCCCGAAAAATCGGCCCTGGCCCAATTTTGAATTTAAAATGGGCATGCAGTATGGAGTAAACACCGAAATCTTCAAAAATCTGCCATTTTGCGAAAGAGCCATTTGAATCGAAACCGATGTATTGCAATAGGTAACCAGTTTGGGACCCCACTGAAAGAAACACCAGGGGGCAAATAGACCATAAACTTGTGACATACCACCTGGCACCATAATTCATAAGGTGAGTCCAAGCCTAGGCCCAAAGTTGGTTTGTGTGAAACATGCAATAATGGCACCAAAGGTCTGCAAAAATATCTATTTTTTTCACATATTGAGTAAGAACCTGATTTATGGCAAGTGGAGTAAAAAAGCTGCTGTTGGTGGCCAACTGAAAGCAAAACACGGCAGACAGAGTAAATGTAACATACGCGCCTAAAAAAAGAGCACATAATTCCAGGGGGTGTGATGTCGGCCGCCTGCAACCAAATGTGGTATTTGGGTGTATTTAGTGGGCCAGGGGTAAAAATGTGAACAAATATATTGTATGTGTTAGTGGGGTTGGTGCAGGGGTATTACAAAAACGTCTGTGTAGCAGGGTTTTTTTTTTCAGTGGCCCAAAGCAGTGGGTTACCTATTGCATACACAGTTTCCTTATTCAACTTTTGCAAAAATGGCTCTTTTGCAGCTTGGTGCCAACTTGCAATGCCCAACAACCAATTTGGGCCGAGGCTGGACTCTACTGAATTAGGTGCCAGGGGTATGGTACGAGGGGAAACTCATGTTTGCAGTGTTTTTTCAGTGGGCCCAACTACGGTAATGTACCCATATAGCCAGGGGTAACATCAGTATGTCTTATGCAATGTGGCAAAAATAGGCTGATTTTGCAGACTTTGTGACCATAGGGCGTGCATGCCGCAAAACCAATTTGGGCGCATGGCTGGACTCAACTGACATTATTGCCAGAGGTATGTAAACAGTCTGTCGCACGTGTTATGTTTCAGTGGCCCCATAACGGTTTACCTATATGGACTAACACCAGTAATTTCAAGTATTCGCTGGAAAGAGGCTAAATGAGCTATTTTGCAGACTTTTGATGCCACCTGTGCATGCCCAAAACCATTTAGGGCCAGGCTGGACTCAACTTGATTATGTTGCAGGGTATCGTACGAGAAGAATACTGTCTGCGGGTTTTTTCAGTGCAGGCCAACTGGATTTACGCTATGCAATACAACCGTTTCTTATTCCAATGGCTAAAATTAAGCTATTTTGTGCAGACTTGGTGCCAACTTCATGCCCAACCGACATTGGGCCATGTCTGGACTCACTGAATTTTTGCCGAGGTGGGATGTAACAACTTCTGTCTGCGGTTGTTTTTTTCAGTGTCCCAAACTAGGTTCTATAACAAAAAGCCTATATGACACATACACCTATTCTTATTCAATGGCTAAAATGGCTACTTTGCAAGACTTTGGTGCCACCTTTGCATGCCCAAACCAATTTGGGCCAGGCTGGACTCAAACTGAATTATGTGCCAGAGTCGAGTACAAAGTCTGTCTGCAGTGTTTTTTATCAGGGGGCCCTCAAGCTGTTTCACCTATTGCAATACAAAGACATTTCTAATTCCAATGTGCAAAACAGGGCTCTATTGTTGCAGACTTTGGTGCCATTGCAATGCCCAAACCATTTGGCAGGTGGAACCTCATACTGAATTATGTGGCCAGGGGTTATGTACAGTCCTGTCCTGCGGTGTATTTTTCAGTGGCCCAAAACTGTTTACACTCATTGCCAAATACACCAGTATTCTTATTCAGAGGGCTAAAATGGCTATTTTGCCACTTTGAGTGCCAACCTTGCATTCCAACCCAACATTTGTCGCCAGTGGACTCACTGAATATCTGTGCCAAGGGATGTCAGTACATATCTGTCATGCAGTGTTTTTATCAGTGGACAGCCAAACTGGTTTACCTAAATTGCAATACCCAAGTTTTCTTCTTCAAATGTGCTCAAATGTGCTTAATTTTGCAGACTTTGGTTGCCAATGCAGCCCAAAACATTGGGCCAGGCTGGCCTCAACTGATTATTGGCCAGGGGTATGTACAACGTCTGTCTGCAGTGTATTTTTTTTCAGTGGCCAACTGTTCCTATTGCACTACACCATTTCTTATTCACTAGCGCTAAATGGGCTATTTTGCAGAATCTTTGGTGCCAACTTGCATGCCCAAAAAAACCATTATTAAGGGCCGGCTGACATCAACTGAATTATGTAGCCAGGGGTATTCACAATCCTGTTTGCAGTGTTTTTGTAGTGGCCAAACAGTTTATACCTATGCCAATACACTTCTTTCATTATATCAAAACAAATGTGCAAAAATGGCTATATTATAGCGGAGACCTTTGGTGGAACTTGCATGCCCAAACCAATTTGGGCCGGCTGGCCTCAACTAATTATAGTGACCATGGGGTTTCGTACAAGTCGTCATGCGAGTGTATTTTTTCAGTGGCCCAAACTGGTTTACCTATTGCAATACCACGTTTCTTATGGCAAATGGCATAAATTGGCTATTTTGCAACTTGGTGCCAGATTCTTGCATGCCCAAACCAATTTGGACCAGGCTACATGGACCACTGATTATTGCCAGGGGTATGTACAGTCTGTCTGCCGTGTTTTATTTCAGTGGGCCCGAAGTGGTTATACCTATTGCAATACACAGTTTTTCTATAGTCAAATGTGCAAAAGTGTGCTATTTTGGCAGACGTAGTGGTGCCACTTGTAGCCACAAACCCAATTTTAGGGACCAGGCGGACGGGGTCACTGCAATTATTTGCCAAGGGTGGGATGTACAAAAAGACGTCTGTCTTGCGGGGGGGTGTTTTAATTTCAGTGGCCCAAACGTGGTTTCAGGGGGGGGGGGGACCTATTGCAATACCCCATTGTCTTATTCAATGGCTCAAAATGTCTATTTTGCAGACGCTTTGGGTGGCAACTTGCATGCCCAAAACCAATTTGGGACCAGGCTGGACTCAACGCATATATGTGCCAGGTGTATGTATACCAAAACGTCTGTGTAGCGTGTTTTTTTTCAGTGGACCCAAACAATGTTTACACTATTGCAGGCTGAGAGCCCAGTCGTGGGTTCTTCATTCAATGTGCTAAAATGGCTCATTTAATGGCAGACTTTGGTGCCAACTGCATGCCCAAAAACACACTTTGGTGCCCAGGCGTGGACTCAACTGGATGTGTGCTATTAATGTGACCGTGGGTATGTACAAGCTCTGTCTGCAGGCTGTGGTTTGTTCAGTGGCCCAAAGCGGTTTCCCTATTGCATAGCATCAGTTTGCGGTCGGTTTCAATGTGCAAAATGGCTATTTTGCGAGCTTTGGTGGCCCCAACCTGCATGTCCCAAAACCAGTTGGGGCCGAGGCTGGACAAGCGTGGAATTATGTGCCGGGGTATGTCAAAGGTCTGTCGGCAGGTGTTTTTTCCCCAAATGCAACCCAAGCTGGTTTACACCTTTGACCATCACTTTCGGATCTTATTCAATGGCAAAATGTTTTGCGCACTTTGTGCCAACTGACATCCCAAGGCCATGGGGATCGGGGGGCTCAGGTGGTACGGATCAAACGATTATGTGGCCAAGGGGTATGTGGGGTGGTGGGAACAGTACGGTGGTCTGCGGTGTTTTTTCAGTGGCCCACTGGTTTAACCTATTGACCACATACACCGTTGGTCTTATTCAATGGTAAAATAGCTTTTTGCAGACTTTTGGTGCCAACTTGCATGCCACAAAACCAATTAATGGGCCTGCTGGAACTCGGTACGTGAATTTGTGCCGGATTATGTACAGATCCTGTCTGCAGGTGTTTTTGTTCGTGGCCAATGGTTTAGCCTATTGCAATACCCATTATTTTTATTCAAAATGGCTAAATGGCTATTTTGCAGACTTTGAGGCCAACTTGCATGCCCAAACGCAAATGTTAGGGCCAGGCTGACAACTGAATTATGGATTCCAGGGGTCTAGTTACAAGTCCTTGCTCTGCGTGAGTTTTATTATTTGGCCCACGCATGTTTACCTATTGCAATACCCCAGTTTCTATATTCAAAACTGGTAACAACGGACGATTTTTGCAGACAGTTTGGTGGCACACTTGCAAGCTGCCAAAACCAATTTGCGGCCAGGACTGGCTCAACTGAATTATAGATGCCAGAAGAGGTATGATACAAAGCTTGATTTCTGTGATGCCATGTTTTTATAGTGGCGCTGCCGAATCAGTTTTACCTATTGCAGTAACATCAGTTTCCTTATGCAAATGTGCAAAACTGGCTGATTTGCCAGACTTTGGTGCCAACTATGCATGCCACAAAAACCATTGGACCGGCTGGACTACAACTGAATTATGTGCCAAAGGGGTATGTACAAGTACCTAAATCTCAGTGCTTTATTTTCAGTGCACCAAGCAGGTGTTACCTATTGGCAATACACACCAGTTATCTTATTCCAACTGGCAAAAATGCTATTTTGAGTACTTTGGTGCCAACGAATTGCAATGCCAAAAACCATTGGCCAGCTGGACTCATAATTTAGTGCCAGGAGGTGTACAGTCTGTCATGCGTGTTTTTTTCAGTGCCCAAACGGATTTACTTATATGCAATAACATCAGTATTCTTTACTGTACAAAAATGGCATAAAAGATATTTGCAACTTTGGTGCCAACTTGCATGCCCAAAACCAATTGGCACAGGCTGGACTAAACGAATTATGTGCCAGGGGTATGTCCAATCTTGTCTGCGGTGTTTTTTATTCAGTGGCCCAAACTGGTTTACTATTGCAATAACCAGTTTCTATATATCAAAATGGCTAAAAGACTACAAAAAGCTATTTTGCAGACTTTGGTACACAAGCATGCCCAAAACCAATTATGGCCATGCTGGACTAAAACTGAATTATGTGCCCGGGTCATGTACAAAGTCGTCTGCAAGTTTATTTTTCCAGTGCCCAAACTGGTTTACCTATTGCAATACCCAATTTCTTATTCAAATGGCTAAAATAGGCTATTTTGCAGGACTTTGGTGCCAACTTGCATGCCCAAAACCAATTTGGGCCAGGCTTGGACTACAACGGAATTATGTGCCAGGGGTTGTACAAGTCGTCTGCAGTGTTTTTTCAGTGGCCCAAAGCGGTTTACCTTTGCAATACATCCGTTTTATTCAAATGTGCAAAAAGGCTATTTTGCAGGACTTTGGTGCCAACATGCATGCCCAAAACCAATTTGGGCCAGGCTGGACTCAACTGAATTATGTGCCAGGGGTATGTACAAGTCTGTCGCAGTGTTTTTTTCAGTGGCCCAAAGCGGTTTTACCTATTGCAATACCCAGTTTCTTATTCAATGGCTAAAATGGCTATTTTGCAGACTTTGGTGCCAACTTGCCATGCCCAAAACCAATTTGGCCAGGCTGGACTCAACTGAATTATGTGCCAGGGTATAGTAGCATATCTGTCCTGCAGTGTTTTTTTCAGTGGCCCCAAACTGTTTTTACCTATTGCAATACACCATTTCTTATTTCAAATGTCAAAAATGGCTATTTGCAGACTTTGTTGCCAACTTGCATGCCAAAAACCAATTTGGGCCAGGCTGGACTCAACTATTATGTGCCAAGGGGTATGTACAAGTCTGTCTGCGTGTTTTTTCAGTGGCCAAACTGGTTTTTACCTATTGCCAATACACCAGTTTCTTATTCACAATTGCTAAAATGGCTATTTTGCAGACTTTGGTGCCACTTGATGCCCAAAAACCATTTTGGCCAGGCTGGACTCAACTGAATTATGTGCCAGGGTATGTACAAGTCTGTCTGCAGTGTTTTTCAGTGCCCAAACTGGTTTACCTATTGCAATACACAGTTTCTTATTCAAATGGCTAAAAGGCTATTTTGCCAAACTTTGGTGCCACTTGCATGCCCAAAACCATTTGGGCCAGGCTGGACTCAACTGATTATTGCCAGGGGTATGTTAACAACTCTGTCTGCAGTGTTTTTTCAGTGGCCCAAGCAGTTTACCTATTGCAATACATCAGTTTTTTCTTTATCAAATGTGCAAAATGAAATGCTATTTTGCGACTTTGGTGCCAACTTGCATGCCCAAAACCAATTTGGGCCGCTGGACTCAACTGAAATATGTGCCAGGGGTATGTACAAGTCTGCTGCGGTGTTTTTCAGTGGCCCAAACTGGTTTACCTATGCAATACACCATTTTCTGATTCAAATGGCTTTAAAATGGCTATTTTGCAGACTTTGGTGCCAACTTGCTGCCAAAACCAATTTGGCCAGGCTGGACTCAACTGAATTATGTGCCAGGGGTAATGTACAAGTCCTGTCTGCGGTGTTTTTTCAGTGGCCCAAAGCGGTTTACCTACTGCAATACACCGTTTTCTTTTATTCAATGGCTAAAATGGCTATTTTGCAGACTTTGGTGCCAACTGCATGCCCAAACCAATTTGGGCCAGGCTGGACTCAACTGAATTATGTGCCAGGGGTATTACAAGTCTGTCTGCGGGTGTTTTTTCAGTGGCCCCAAGCGGTTTACTATTGCAATACACCAGTTTCTATTCAAATGTGCAAAATACCTATTTTGCAGACTTTGGTGCCAACTTGCATGCCCAAAACTAATTTTGGGCCAGGCTGGACTCAACTGAATTATGTGCCCAGGGGTATGTACAAGTCTGTCGCAGTGTTTTTCAGTGGCCCAAGCGGTTTTACCTATTGCAATACATCAGTTTCTTATCAAATCCAATAAGAAAACCAACTTCAGGTCTGTGAATAAGAAACTAACTGAATAAGAAACCAACTTCAGCTTCGTCGCAACTAATGTCTAAACCTCACGCAAACTGTTCATACATCACCGCAAATCACTTTGCAAAAAGACAAATGATATTGTACATAGCGGCCATTAAAACATAGCCCTGTGTATCTATATGGTCTCTCTGTGATTAAGCTAAAGCCCCCCATACACTGCATCGATATTCTGATCGATTCAAAGAATTTTATTGAATTCTAAGTAAATTATTTCATGATGTTTTCGTTATACCAATTGGCAATATCAATCGGCCTATCGAAAAACCAGAACTTCTGTAGTTGTAGTAGTAATACAGAGCAGAGGCTTCATACAATCAGAGAGCAATCTAAACGGTGCTCATATATTAGTATTTACCCACAACACTCAATGAATATTTCCAGGACAGGCTTCCCCACTGGCAAACGATTGTAAGATCCCGCCTAGTCCCCATTCATTTTTGCCATCCTATGTCAGTCACAAAGAAGAACGGGAAAGGCAGTTTCGGAAATATTGATTGAATGTCACAGTCGGCTGGTAAGAACAGTATATGTCCAGTATCCCCACACTGTCCAATCCTCACACAATCCAAATGTCCAGTATCCCCACACAATCCAAATGTCCAGTATCCCCACACAATCCAAAATGTCCAGTATCCCCACACAATCCAAAATGTCCAGTATCCCCACACAATCCAAAATGTCCAGTATCCCCACACTGTCCAAATGTCCAGTATCCCCACACAATCCAAATGTCCAGTATCCCCACACAATCCAAATGTCCAGTATCCCCACACTGTCCAATCCTCACACAATCCAAATGGTCCAGTACCCCACACTGTCCAATCTCATGCAAATCCAAATGTCCAGTATCCCCACACAATCCAAATGTCCAATATCTCCATACTGTCCAATCCCCATACAATCCAAATGTCCAGTATCACACACTGTACAATCTCCATACAATCTGTGTAAAGCTCCAATAACAATCACATTTAAAAAGATTGCCTCACTTCACACAATGCTTGGTCTGATTGTACAATCAGATTGTATCGCGTGTGCCCCACGGTTGTAGTAGTAACGATGAGACCCCATTACCTGCACAGTGATCTCTCATCGCTCATCCCACGCAGACTCTGTCCGTCTCTGGAGACTCCGGACCTTTCCCTTTTGCCAGTGACCGACACACCCGCTCCCTCACATCAGCTGCGCCCTGCAAACCTCGGACTGACACTAAAAAAAAAAACATGGCTCCTCAATCTCACAACGCCAGCCAATCAGCTCACAGGACTTGCGGGAACGTCACTTAGGGCAACGCCCTTCCTGTTAGTAAACACCGCCCACTCCCATACCTGTCTTAACCCGGGCATGCCTTTCAAATAAGCCTCACTTGACACACACGGACCAATAGCGAGAGGGTAAGTCTATGGCTTGTCACACCTGGAAGAGGGTGCAGGAATGTGTGGTGTGGTGTGTGATATCACATAGATAGTAATACATCCTGGAGTAATAAATACCACATAGATAGTAATACATCCCCATTAATATATATCACATAGATAGTAATACATCCCCATTAATATATATCACATAGATATTAATACATCCCATTATTTTATCACATAGATATAATACATCCCCATTAATATTATCACATAGATAGTAATACATCCCCATTAATAATATCACATAGATAGTAAGTACATCCCCATTGATATATATCACATGATAGTAATATACCCCATGAATATATCACATAGATAGTAATACATCCCCATTAATATATATCACATAGATAGTATAATCCTTAATTATACACATAGATATAACTCCCATTAATAATATCACTAGATATAATACATCCCCATTAATATATATCCACATGATAGTAACATACCCATTAAATATATCACATAGATAGTAATACTCCCCATATATATAATCACATAGATGTAATACATCCCCATTATATATACACACATAGATAGTAATGTTCCCCATTAATATATATCACATAGATAGTAATACATCCCCATTAGTAATACCACATAGATAGTAATACATCCCCATTATATATACCACATAGATAGTAATGTTCCCCATTAATATATATCACATAGATAGTAATACATCCATTAAATATTATCACATAGATAGTATACATCCCCATTAATATTATCACATAGATAGTAATACATCCCCATTATATTTATCACATAGATAGTAATACCCCCATTATATATACACATAGATAGTAATACATCCCCATTAATATTATCACATAGATAGTAATACATCCCATTAATTATATCACATAGATAGTAATACATCCCCATTATATATATCACATAGATAGTAATACATCCCCATTATATATATATCACATAGATAGTATACATCCCCATAATAATACCACATGATAGTAATACATCCCCATTAATATATCACATAGATAGTAATACATCCCCATTAATATATATCACATAGATAGTAATACATCCCATTAATATATATCACATAGATAGTAATACATCCCCTTTAATATATATCACATAGATAGTAATACATCCCCATTAATATTTATCACATAGATAGTAATACATCCCCATTAATAAATACCACATAGATAGTAATACATCCCCATTAATATATCACATAGATAGTCTACATCCCCTTAATATATATCACATAGATAGTAATACATCCCCATTAATATATCACATAGATGTTACATCCCATTAAATACACATAGATAGTAATACATCCCCATTATAAATACCACATAGATAGTAATCATCCCCATTATATATATCACATAGATAGTATACATCCCCATTATATATATCACATAGATAGTAATACATCCCCATTAATATTATCACATAGATAGTAATCATCCCATTAAGAAATACCACATAGATAGTATACTCCCCTTAATAATCCACATAGATGTAATACATCCCCTTAATATATAAACATAATAGTAATATCCCCATTAATAATACACATAGATAGTAATACATCCCCATTAAATTATATCACTAGATGTAACATCCCCATTAATTATATCACATAGATAGTCATACATCCCCATTAGTAAATACCACATAGATAGTAATACATCCCCATTAATTTATACCACATAGATAGTATACATCCCCATTAATAAATACCACACTAGATAGTATACATCCCCATTAATATATATCACATAGATAGTATACATCCCCATTAATATATACCACATAGATAGTAATGTTCTCCCCATTAATATATATCACATAGATAGTATACATCCCCATTAACATATACCACATAGATAGTAATGTATCCCCGTTAATAATACCACATAGATAGTATACATCCCCATTAATATATCCACATAGATAGTAATACTCCCCATTAAGATATATCCCCATTAATATATCTCACATAGATAGTAATACATCCCCATTAATATATATCACATCCCCATTAATATATACCACATAGATAGTAATACATCCCCATTAATTTATATCACATAGATATTAATAATCCCCATTAACATATACCACATAGATAGTAATGTATCCCCGTTATATACCACATAGATATTATACATCCCCATTAATATATACCACATAGATAGTAATACATCCCCATTAATATATATCCCCATTAATATATATCACATAGATAGTAATACATCCCCATTAATATATTCACATCCCCATTAATATATACCACATAGATAGTAATACATCCCCATTATATATATCACATAGATAGTAATGTATCCCCATTATAGATAGTAATACTCCCCTTAATAAATATCACATAGATAGTAATGTATCCCCATTAATATATATCACATAGATGGAATATCCCCATTAATATATATCACATAGATAGTTATGTACCCTTATATATATCACATGATAGTAATCATCCCATATAATCACTAGATATATACATCCCCATTAATAATACCACATAGATAGTAATCATCCCCATAATATATATCACATAGATAGTAATACATCCCCATTATATATCACATAGATAGTAATACATCCCCATTAATATATATCACATAGATAGTAATACATCCCCATTAATATATATCACATAGATAGTAATACATCCCCATTAATATTATCACATAGAAGTAATATATCCCCCATTAATATATATCACATAGATAGTAATACATCCCCATTATATATATCACATATAGTATACATCCCCATTAATATATATCACATAGATAGTAATACATCCCCATTAATATTTATCACATAGATAGTAATACATCCCCATTAATAAATACCACATAGATAGTAATACATCCCCATTAATATATATCACATAGATAGTAATACATCCCCATTAATATATATCACATAGATAGTATACATCCCCATTAATATTTATCCACTAGATAGTAATCATCCCCATTAATAATACACATAGTAGTATACATCCCCATTAATATATATCACATAGATAGTAATATATCCCCATTAATATATATCACATAGATAGTAATACATCCCCATTAATATATATCACATAGATAGTAATACATCCCCATTAATATATATCACATAGATAGTATACATCCCCATTAATAATACCACATAGATAGTAATACATCCCCATTAATATATACCACATAGATAGTAATCATCCCCATTAATAATACCACATAGATAGTATACATCCCCATTATATTTACCGCATAGATAGTAATGTTTCCCCCATTAATATATATCACATAGATATAATACATCCCCATTAATATATATCACATAGATAATAGTACATCCACAATAATATATATCACATAGTAATGTAATACATCCCCATTAATATATATCACATAGATAGTAATACATTCCCATTAATGTGATGGAATTCAGTAAACATAGTATGTAATACATCCCCATTAATATATATCACATAGATAGTAATACATCCCCATTAATATATATCACATAGATAGTAATACATCCCCATTACTATATATCACATAGATAGTAATGTATCCCCATTAATATATATCACATAGATAGTAATACATCCCCTTAATATATATCACATAGATAGTAATCATTATCCCCATTAATATATATCACATAGATAGTAATACATCCCCATTAATATATATCACATAGTAATGTAATACATCCCCATTAATATATATCACATAGATAGTAATACATCCCCATTAATATATATCACATAGATAGTAATACATCCCCATTAATATATATCACATAGATAGTAATACATCCCCATTAATATATATCACATAGATAGTAATACATCCCCATTAATATATATCACATAGATAGTAATACATCCCATTAATGTAGATCACATAGATAGTAATACATCCCCATTAATATTTATCACATAGATAGTAATACATCCCCATTAATAAATACCACATAGATAGTAATACATCCCCATTAATAATACACATAGTGATACATCCATTAATATATATCACATAGATAGTAATACATCCCCATTAATATATACCGCATAGATAGTAATGTTTCCCCCATTAATATATATCACATAGATATAATACATCCCCATTAATATATATCACATAGATAATATACATCCACAATAAATATATCCATAGTAATGTATCATCCCCATTAATATATATCACATAGATAGTAATACATTCCCATTAATGTGATGTGAATTCAGTAAATACATGTAAGTAATACATCCCCATTAATATATATCACATAGATAGTAATACATCCCCATTAATATATATCACATAGATAGTAATACATCCCCATTAATATATCACATAGAATATTCCCCTTAATAGTATCAAAGAATAGTAATACATCCCCATTAATATATATCAACATAGATAGTAATACATCCCCATTATAAATCACATAGATAGTAATACATCCCCATTAATATATATCACATAGATAGTAATAATCCCATTAAATATATCACATGATAGTAATACATCCCCATTAATATATATCACTAGATAGTAATACATCCCCATTAATATATCAAATAGATAGTAATACATCCCCATTAATATATATCACTAGATGTAATACATCCCCATTAATGTATATCCACATAGATAGTATGTATCCCCTAATATATATCACATAGATAGTAATACATCCCCATTAATATAATCACATAGATAGTAATGTATCCCCATTGATATATATACACATAGATAGTAATAACATCCCATTAATATTATCACATAGATAGAATACATCCCATTAATATATATCACATAGATAGTAATACATCCCCATTAATATATATCACATAATAGATAGTATACATCCCCATTAATATATATCACAATAGATAGTAATACATCCCATTAATGTGTGTGAATTCAGTAAATATTGAGTGAATTTAGTGAATAATAGTAAAGCGCTGAGGATTATAGAGCCATATAAGAAATAAGTTACATATATCACATTAATAGTAATGTATCCATTAATATATCCACATCATAGTATATATCCCCTTTAATATATATCATATAGATAGTAATGTACCCCATTAATATATATCACATAGATACTAATACACCCCCATTATGATATCACCCCATTAATGTATATCACATAGATATAATGATCCCCATTAATTATCACATATATGTAATAATCCCCTTTAATATATATCACATAGATAGTAATGTATCCCTTAAATATATCACATAGATAGTATGTTCCATATATATATCACAGGTTATTATCCCTTAATATATATCAATAGATAGTAATGTATCCCATAATAATTCCATAGACTTCATCCCATTAATATATATCAGCTAATACTAATACAATCCCCATTAATATATTCACATAGATAAGTAATACATCCCGCATTATGATAATTCACACCCATTAATGTATATCACATGATATTATGTATCCCATTAATATATATCCCATAGATATAATATATCCCCTTTAATAGATATCACTAGTATATTAAGTATCCCATTAAATATATCAACTAAATGTAATGTATCCCCAATGATATATTCACATAGATAGTAATGTACCCCATAATTTATATCACAGATAGTATGTATCCCCATTAATATATATCAATAGATACATACATCCCCATAAATATATATCCTAGATAGTATACATCCCCATTAATATATATCACATTGATAGTAATGTATCCACATTAATATATATCACATAGAATAGTATTCATCCCATTATATATGACATAGATGTAATGTATCCATTAATATATATCACATAGATAGTATGTATCCCCAATTATATATTATCACATAGATAGTATACATCCCCTTGTATATATCACATAGATATACTGTATCCCCATTGTATATATCAACATAGATACTAATAATCATCCCATTAATATATTCACATAGATGTATACATCCCATTAATATATATCAAGATAGTAATACATCCCATTAATATATATCACATGAGTATATGCATAATAGATATCACTAGAGAATACATCCCATTAATGTATTCACATAGATAGTAATACATCCCCATAATATTTATCACATAGAGATATAATCATCCCCATTAATAAATACACATAGATGTAATACATCCCATTAATAAATACACATAGATGTATACTCCCCATTAATATATATATCTAGATAGTAATACATCCCCATTAAATATACCGCATAGTATAGTATGTTCCCCTTATATATATCACTAGATATAATACATCCCCATTAATATATATCACATAGATAATGTACATCCACAATAATATATCACATGTATGTAATACATCCCATTAATATTCATCATAGATAGTATACATTCCATTAATGTGATGTGAATTCAGTAATAACATAGTAAATAATACATCCCCATTAATATATATATCACCTATATAGTAATACATCCCCATTAATTATCCATAATAGTATACATCCCATTAAATATATCACATAGATAGTAATTAATCCCCATTATATATCACATAGATAGTAATAATCCCCATTAATATATATCACATAGATAGTATACATCCCCATTAATATATATCACATAGATAGTAATACATCCCCATTAATATATATCACATAGATAGTAATACATCCCCATTAATATATATCACATAGATAGTAATGTATCCCATTGATATATATCACATAGATAGTAATGACATCCCCATTAATATATACACATAGATACAACATACCCATTAATATATATCACATAGATAGTAATGTATCCCCATTAATATATATCACATAGATAGTAATACTCCCTTAATATATCTCACAATAGATAGTCTGTTCCCATTAATATATATCACATAGATATATATATAACACCCCATTGATATATATCACATAGAGAGTAATATACTCCCCATAATATATATCACATAGATAGTAATGTATCCACATTAATATATATCACATAGATAGTAATACATCCCCATTAATATATATCAAATAGATAGTAATGTATCCCCATTAATAAATATCACATAGATAGTAATACATAACTATTAATATATATCACATAGATAGTAATGTATCCCCATTAATATATATCACATAGATAGTAATACATACCCATTAATATATATCACATAGATAGTAATACATCCCCAATAATATATATCACATAGATAGACATCAATGGGTTAATCAGTTGTATCTGGATCTATGTCATTATCTGTGGGAACTGCACATTATAATGGAGAGTACGTGTAATAGCTAATAGTTACCAACGGGACTTATAATAACATTATAGTTTACAACGGGATTATTATTATTTTCTATAATACACACGGTTCATTCAGTCATGTGATACTGAAGACTTAGCTAAACACTAATTATAACTGATAATATAGATAATCACTGATTATAACTGATAATATAGATAAACACTGATTATAACTGATAATATAGATAAACACTGATTATAACTGATAACATCGATAAACACTGATAATAACTGATAAAACTGATAAACAAACACTATTAAACTCATAATATAGATAAACAAACACTGATAATAACTCATAATATAGATAAATACTGATTATAACTCATAATATAGATAAACAAACACTGATTATAACTGGTTACAGCTAAACACTGACTATAACTGATGACATAGCTAAACACTGATTACTGATATAGATAGCACTGATTATAAATACTGACTACAATAAACACTGACTATAACATGACATAGCTAAACACTGATTATAACTGATGACATAGCTAAAACATAGCTAAGCGCGATTAACTATGACATAGCTAAACACTGATTATAACTGATGACATAGCAACACTGATTATAACTGTAATGACATAGCTAAGCACTGATTATAACTGATGACATAGCTAAGCACTGATTATAACTGATGACATAGCTAAACATGATTATACTGATACTAGCTAAACACTGATTAAAGGATGACATAGCAAGCACTGATTATAACTGATGACATAGCTAAACACTGATTATAACTGATGACATAGCTAAACACTGATATAACTGATGACATAGTTAAGCATGATTATACTGATGACATAGATAAGCACGATTATAACTGATGACATGCTACAACTGAATAACTGAGACATAGCTAAACACATATTATAACTGATGACATAGCTAAACACTGATTATAACTGATGACATAGCTAAAACACATTATAACTGATGACATAGCAACCACTGATTATAACTGATACATAGCCAACACTGATATAAACTGATAACATAGCCAAACACTGATTATAACTGATAACATAGCCAAACACTGATTATAACTGATGACATAGCTAAACACTGATTATAACTGATAACATAGCCAAACACTGATTATAACTGATGACATAGCTAAACACTGATTATAACTGATAACATAGCCAAACACTGATTATAAACTATACATAGCTAAACACTGATTATAACTGATAACATAGCCAAACACTGATTATAACTGATGACATAGCTAAAACACAGATTATAACTGATGACATAGCTAAACACTGATATAACTGATGACATAGCTAAAAACACAAATAAGTACACAACGATTATAACTGATGACATAGCTAAACACTGATTATAACTGATAACATAGCCAAACACACACTGATTATAAACTGATACATAGCTAAACACTGATTATAACTGATAACTAGCTAAACACTGATTATAACTGATAACAGATAGCTCAACACTGATTATAACTGATGACTAGCTAAACACTGATTAAACTGATGTATTCGCCAACACTGATTATAACTGATGACATAGCTAAACACTGATTATAACTGATAATATAGATAAACATTGAGAAGAATATCAACATCGATATTCAGCCTGCTGCGATCCGTTGATTGGAGTGAACGCAATCACCACCTTTGGTGCGATTTGCAAGCGCTCCGATTCCCGTAAATGACAGGGATCGCAGCACAAGCATGCACCAATCTTCCCTCAACCAATGGCATTGATCCTTTGAACCAGTAGAGAAATGGGATTATTTCAAAAAAGAAAGATTTCAGGTGCTCAGTAAAAGGAAATAATTAACCCTGCCCCCCGCATGCCGCATGCACACACCACCCCCTGCCCTCCCTATCCCGACAGGCTTCCTGCACCAACCTGTGGGCATTGGCTACAAGATGTCACATGGCCAGCCTGAGCAGGTGGATCCAGCGTCTGTGCATAGCTTCTATTAGTATATAGGATATGTGGCCATGTAATAACAGTAGTGTTGACTTGCCCTGCCTAACTGTTCAACCAGAGGAAGGCAAAAAAAAAAAACATCTGGAATTATTGCCCATGAGATAAATGATCCGTACCCGGAGCTCTCTGCAGGGAACATGGTTTGCATTGTGTTTTTGCACCATTTTCTTTGCACTTGCATTCCTATTTCATCTACTAGAATGAAAGGTTACGGGATCCGAACCAATATTGTGGTTTATCAGGTGAAAATATTGGTCATAATTATAATTGTCAGTGGGGTCCGGACCTTTGTTTTAGTTTCTGCCAGGGAAACAGGTTTCATTGTCTTCATTGGAGAGTTAATGTTTGTTTACTTATGTCTATTATCATTCCATTGTTTCTTAAAGGAGAACTAAAGTCTAATAATAGGTTCGGGTGATTTCCCGTGGACTGGCATATTTTTTATTTTAAAAATGCTGATTCATAGAACATATAGAAACAATCTGATGGTTGATTCTCGCTCTCGTCATCATCTCGTCTCGTGGGCCATACAATAAACTCTGTGGTGCATTGTTCACTAATCGGTCATAGCAGAGGACACGTGGACATCCTTTAAAGGGCATGTCCACCCCTTTTTCCAATTTTTGCCACATAGTAGGGCTAGTTCCCCCAGCCTCAACCGCTATAATATATTTTCCAGAAACTCCCCTGATCTTTACTTACCTTCCCTCTATCCTCTGCCACACTGCCCGACCCTCTGCTTGCATGATACTGCAAGCAGGGGGCCGGGACTGGCAGCTGCGTCCCTGATTGGCTAAGAGGCAGCCAATCACGGACGCGGCTGCCGGCAGTTCAGAACGCCGGAGGAGAGAGGGAAGGTAAGTAAAGATCGGGGGAGTTTCTGGAAAATATATTATAGCGGTTGGGCCTCGGGGAACTAGCTCTAATATGTGCCATAGGGATTTTAAACTAGGGGGAGGGAGAGCATAATGGGAGGAAGAGGGGGGGAGGGGAGGGCTGCTCTGAGCATGCCAAAAACCTCTGAGAGGACATCTCAGAGGAGGAAGCAATCTCCCTGATGGCCAGGCTCCTGGTGGTCAGTTGTCTGGACTTTGGAGGGGCATTACAGGAGAACCATTTGGAGCTGGGATGTAAGGTAAGGATTTTTATACATTACAGAGTGGGGGCAGTAGTGGGGGAAATTATAGTTTTGGGGGTGGACATGCCATTTAAGGTTGGAAGAAAAGAAGTTTAATCTTCAGGTTAGGAAAGGTTTCTTTACAGTGAGAATGGTGAAACTGTGGAACTGTCTTCCAGCAGATGTGGTAATGGCAAGTTCATTAAATAGATTTAAAAAGTGGCCTTGATAAGTTTCTAAAACTAAAAAATACTGAGAATTGCTGGTATTAATACATATACTGTAGTTCTGGTTGGTACAGGGATACTATATAATATTGAGAATTACTGATATTAATACATATACTGTAGTTCTGGTCAGTACAGGGATACTATATAATATTCAGAATTACTGGTATTAATACATATACTGTAGTTCTGGTTGGTATGGGGATACTATATAATATTGAGAATTACTGGTATTAATACATATACTGTAGTTCTGGCTGATACAGGGATACTATATAATATTGAGAATTACTGGTATTAATACATATACTGAAGCTATTAGCGTGACTTTAACTCCAAAAAAGAGTGCAGTGGATCTTGCTGGTAGGTCTGGTTAATCCAGGGATACTTTCTGGTTGCCATTTACAGTCAGGAAGGAATTTTCAGCTGTTTTTTTTTCTTTGCCTTCCTCTGGATCAACTGTTAGGTAGGGTTAATGAATACAATATAAAGGTTGGACTAGGTGGACGTATGTCTTTATTCAATCTCCAATACTATGTTACTATGTAACTGTTAGACAGACATTATGGGTAGGGTATAAAGGTTGGACTAGATGGATGTATGTCTTTATACAACCTCCAATACTATGTTACTATGTAATCTGTTTAGCCAGATCACATTATGGGTAGGGTATAAAGGTTGGACTAGATGGACGTGTGTCTTTATTCAACCTCCAATACTATGTTACTATGTACTGTTATACAGACATTATGGGTAGGGTATAATGGTTGGACTAGATGGACATATGCCTTTATTCAATCTCCAATACTATGTTACTATGTAACTGTTAGACAGACATTATAGGTAGGGTATAAAGGTTGGACTAGATGGACGTATGCCTTTATTCAATCTCCAATACTATGTTACTATGTAACTGTTAGACAGACATTATGGGTAGGGTATAAAGGTTGGACTAGATGGACGTATGTCTTTATACAACCTCCAATACTATGTTACTATGTAACTGTTATATAGACATTATGGGTAGGGTATAAAGGTTGGACTAGATGGACATATATCTTTATACAACCTCCAATACTATGTTCCTATGTAACTGTTGGACAGACATTATGGGTAGGATATAAAGGTTGGACTAGATGAACGTATGTCTTTACAAAGTAACATAGTAACATAGCAATTAAGGTTGAATAAAGACATACGTCCATCAAGTCCAACCTATTCACCCCCTTTTTGGTTTTTTTTTGGTTTTTTTAACCCTACCTAACAGTTGATCCAGAGGGTGTCTTTATTCAATCTCCAACACTATGTTACTATGTAACTGTTAGACAGACATTATGGGTAGGGTAGAAAGGTTGGACTAAATGGACGTATTTCTTTATTCAATCTCCAATACTATGTTACTATGTAACTGTTATACAGACATTATGGGTAGGGTATAAAGGTTGGACTAGATGGACGCATTAAATTGACAGTTAGGGCTGAGTAACTGACGAAAGAACTGGAGGGCTGACTAACTCTGGCAAGTAAACTGGAAGGCTGACTATCTCTGGCTAATGAAAGGGAGGACTGACTAACTCTGGTGAATGAACTGGAGGGCTGACTAACTCTGATGAACGAACTGGAGGGCTGACTAACTCTGGCAAATAAACTGGAGTCCTGACTGACTCTGGCTAATAAACTGGAGGGCTGACTGTCTCTGGCTAATAAACTGGAGGGCTGAATAACTCTGGCTAATGAACTGGAGTGCTGACTGACTGGCTAATAAATTGGAGGGCTGACTAACTCTGGCTAATAAACTGGAGGCATGACTAACTGGCTAATAAACTGGAGGCACGACTAACTCTGGCTAATAAACTGGAGGGCTAAGAACACTGGCTAATACATTGGAGGCATGACTAACACTGGCTAATAAACTGGAGGCATGACTATAACTCTGGCTAATAAACTGGAGGGCTGAGAACACTGGCTAATAAACTGGAGGCATGACTAACTCTGGCCAATAAACTGGAGGCATTACTAACTGGCTAAATGGGTCGGGTATAAAGGTTGGGCTAGATGGACGCATGTTTTTATACAACCTTTAATACTATGTTACTAAGTAACTGTTAGACATGGGTAGGGTATAAAGGGTTAGACTAGATGGACGTATATCTTTATACAACCTCCAATACTGTTACTATGTAACTGTTAGACAGACATTATGGGTAGGGTATATTGATTGAACTAGATGGACATATGTTTTTATACAACCTCCAATACTATGTTACTATGTACAGTAACTGTTAGACATGGGTAGGGTATAAAGGTTGAACTAGATGGATGTATGTCTTTATACAACCTCCAATACTATGTTACTATGTAACTGTTATACAGACATTATAGGTAGGGTATAGTATAGTATAGTACAGTATAGTATAGTATAGTATAGTATTTGAGGTTGAATAAAGACATATGTCCATCCAGTCCAACCCATCTAGCAATATCCTAATTTCCTGCCTAACTGTTGATCCAGAGGAAGGCAAAAAAAACCCACCAAATTTATGAAGGGGAAAAAAAATTCCTTCCTGACAATCGGAAATTTCCCTGGATCAACTCTACTTTATGTATCAATACCAGTAACTTGCAACATTCCTTGTTTGCAGAAACTCATCCAGCTTTTTATTAAACTGACCAATGAACCTGCCATAACAACGTCCACTGGAAGACAGTTCCATAGCCTTACCATTCTCACAGTGACAAACCCTTTCCCAACTTGAAGCCTAAACCTTTTTTCTTCAAGTCTTAAGGGATGTCCACGTGTCCTCTGACATGTTCTATTGGTGAACAATGCCCCAGATAGTTTATTGTATGGCCCGTTAATGTATTTATACACAGTAATCATATCGCCATGCAAGCGCCTTTTCTCCAGCGTGCATAATTGTAACTTTTCCAGTCTCTCTTCATATTCAAGCTCCCCCAATCCCCTTATTAATTTAGTTGCCCTTCTCTGAACCCTTTCCATTTCAAAGATGTCCTATTTGTACACAGGATTCCAAAATTGCACTACATATTCCAAATGAGGCCTTATCAATGCTTTGTAAAGAGGGAGATTAATATTTTCTTCCCTTGAATCCATACCTCGCTTTATACAAGACAATACCATGCTGGCTCTGGCTGTTGCCGCCTGGCACTGCTTGCTTCCTTCAAGTTTGTTATCCACCAAAACTCCAAGATCCTGGTTGGACTAGATGGAAGTGTGTCTTTATATAACCTCCAATACTATGTTACTATGTAACTGTTAGATAGACATTATGAGTAGGGTATAAAGGTTGGACTAGATGGACGTATGTCTTTATACAACCTCCAATACTATGTTACTATGTAACTGTTATACAGACATTATGGGTAGGGTATAAAGGTTGGACTAGATGGACGTATGTCTTTATACAACCTCCAATACTGTGTTACTATGTAACTGTTATACAGACATTATGGGTAGGGTATAAAGGTTGGACTAGACGGACGTATGTCTTTATACAACCTCCAATACTATGTTACTATGTAACTGTTATACAGACATTACAGGTAGGGTATAAAGGTTGGACTAGATGTACGTATGTTTTTATACAACCTCCAATACTATGTTACTATGTAACTGTTATACAGACATTATGGGTAGGGTATAAAGGTTGGACTAGTTGGACGTGTGTCTTTATACAACCTCCAATACTATGTTAGTATGTAACGGTTATACAGACATTATGGGTAGGGTATAAAGGTTGGACTAGATGGACGCATATCTTTATACAACCTCCAATACTATGTTACTATGTAACTGTTAGACAGACATTATGGGTAGAGTATAAAGGTTGGACTAGATGGACGTATGTCTTTATACAACCTCCAATACTATGTTACTATGTAACTGTTATATAGACATTATGGGTAGGGTAGAAAGGTTGGACTAGATGGACATATGTCTTTATACAACCTCCAATACTATGTTACTATGTAACTGTTATACAGACATTATGGGTAGGGTATAAAGATTGGACTAGATGGACGTATGTCTTTATACAACCTCCAATACTATGTTACTATATAACTGTTAGACAGGCATTATGGGTAGGGTATAAAGGTTGGACTAGATGGACATATGTCTTTATACAACCTCCAATACTATGATACTACAGAGATTTGTAACAGTGACTGAAGGAGGTATGGGAGGGGCCACTGTGGGTTTCAAGGGGACTACAAGATGAGGGGCCATGGGGGCCCACAAGGAGGAGGAGACACAGAGAAGAGGGATTGTCACATGGTTTCAGAGCAGGAAGCAGGAAGTGCAGGGCTGCACTATGTAAAAAAAATTTAAAAACTTAAACTGCAAAAGAAATTTTTATACCCCAGTTTCCCTTTAATTTTATAAAAATGTAAAATATTACAAACCTTCCATTAAAAAGGGTAACTAATAATAAAAAAAATCAAATCCATCAGTTATATTAGTTTATTATTTTTATAAAATCTAGTTTTGCAATCTCTATAATGAGAATTGAGTTCAACCTACTTTTTCGGCCCCTCAACACAATCCAGGTTTTTCATGCGGCCCCCTGTGAAATTAAATTGTCCACCCCTGGACAAGATGGACTTAAATGTCTTTCTATAAGCCTTCAATCCTATGGTTCCTGACGATGCCGCACCTTTATAAATATGGCCCTATGTAATTGTTAAGCTGGCCATATACTAGGCGGACATTAGATTAAAGATATCTATTTAATGTCTAAAGACTACATTATACAATCAGCGGTTTTTATCTTGCGATAATCCCATGGCCCATTCATTTTATAATCTCAAATTGATTGCATAAAAGAACAGGCTAGGCAGTTCTTAAGGTTCATACACACATGCTATCGAGGGCTGGTGGACTGCAGCGCTGACTAATGCTGGCTTTTAAACTGAAGAGATGACAACACTGGCCAATGAACTTGAGGGCTGAAAACACTGGCTAATGAACTGGAGAGCTGACTAACACTGGCTAATAAACTGGAGGGCTGACAACACTGGCTAATGATCTGGAGGGGTGAATAACTCTGGCTTATGAAAGGGAGGGCTAACTAACTCTGGCAAGTAAACTGGAGAGCAGACTAACTCTGGCTAATGAAATGGAGTACTGACTAACTCTGGTTAATGAAAGGGAGGGCTGACTAACTCTGTCGAAAGAACTGATGGGGTTACTAACTCTGGCAAATAAACTGGAGGTCTGACTTACTCTGGCTGATGAAATGGAGGGCTGACTATCTCTGGCTAATTAAAGGGAGGGCTGACTAACTGGTGAACAAACTGGAGGGCTGACTAACTCTGGAAAATAAACTGGAGTGCTGACTGACTCTAGCTAATAATCTGGAGGGCTGACTGACTCTGGCTAATAAACTGGAGGGCTGACTAACTCTGGCTAATGAAATGGAGGGCTAACTATCTCTGGCTAATAAAAGGGAGGGCTGACTAACTCTGGCGAATGAACTGGAGGTCTGATTAACTGGCAAATAAACTGGATTGCTGACTGACTGGCTAATAAACTGGAGGGCTGACTAACTCTGGCTAATGAATGGGAGGGCTGACTAACACTGGCTAATAAAATAGAGTCATGACTAACTGGCTAATAAACTGGAGGCATAACTAACTCTGGCTAATAAACTGGAGGGCTGAGAACACTGGCTAATAAACTGGAGGCATGACTAACTCTGGCTTATAAACTGGAGGCATGACTAACTCTGGCTAATAAACTGGAGGCATGACTAACTCTGGCTAATAAACTGGAGGCATGACTAACTCTGGCTAATAAACTGGAGGCGTGACTAACTCTGGCTAATAAACTGGAGGCGTGACTAACTCTGGCTAATAAACTGGAGGCGTGACTAACTCTGGCTAATAAACTGGAGGCATGACTAACTCTGGCTAATAGACTGGAGGCATGACTAACTGGCTAATAGACTGGAGGCATGACTAACTCTGGCTAATAAACTGGAGGCATGACTAACTCTGGCTAATAAACTGGAGGCGTGACTAACTCTGGCTAATAAACTGGAGGCGTGACTAACTTTGGCTAATGAATTGGAGGGCTGACTAACTGGCTAATGAACTGGAGGGCTGACTTACAGTCTAATGAGGGAATCCATGTTTTAATGTATTTTTGCAATACGTTTTTCACATGAGACCTTTACCTTTGGAAAAAGACATAGAAACAAGTGTTTTCCCGGTTTTAAGGCACTGAGATACTTTCCAGTAAATCAGTCTGACAGTGGCTGGAGGGAATCTGGATCAACTTGTTCCATATGTGTCATATATCACCAGCTGAACACCTTTACCTTTCCCCTTAAACTGCTAGTATGAGGAAGTTATTACATTTAAAGCTAATGTTTAAACCCGGGACATTTCCCATTATCTCCAGCCTTTCTTTTTTATGATGTTTTCAGCTATATTTGAGGCGAGTAGTGCGCCCTTGTCTTCTACAGGGGTTCATATTGTGCATAATAGGACGTGAACTCTGTCCATTGGGTGGTGTGTTTCCTTATCACTGTCTTTACATTACAAAGTGGATACTGGAAGATTCTAGTTTATTTTTTTAGTTTCTAGGCTGGATACTCACGGCCCAATATTTCTGTCAGTTGGGTCGAAATATTGTTCGTTCATCTCAATCTCTGTTAAACCTTTGTACAAATCAAACAAAATTTTGGACAAGTTTGTCCACCCCTTTAAAAAAAAAAAAAAGTTGGCCCAGTGGGTAAAAAAGGGGTGTAAATCTGAAGAAAACTCTTCATTTTCTGTAGATATCTCAGGAACCATAGATGGCAGATAGGTACGAGATGGATCTAATTAATTAACTCTACGTGGTCTATAAATAGGATGGATATATATTTTTTTGGGGGGGGTGAAGGTTCATTTAAAAAAAAATTTCTCTGTCACATTTTTTTCAATTAACCTGCCATGATAGAAGATTTACTATTCGCTCTTATTATGATAAAACGTCTAGACGGAACCAAACGATTGCGGCTCTAGATACAGTAAATCTCCCTGGTAGGGTTTCAGCACTAATAAATGCACCTGCTATATTGCCCTGATCACAAACATTAGTGTGTAGGCCATTCACCATCCAACATAACTGATATACAACTGCCTTGTCTGATCATTTCGTAATCATTACAATCAATCGAAAATGCAGATTTTAGGGCCCTGTTTATAATGGTGATGTAGCGATACCACGCCTTTAACGATACGCAATTTACGATCACAGTCTTAAAATTACGATCACAGTCGTAATATAAAATCGCGATTGGACACTTACAATTGCAATCTTAACATAACGATAGAGATGTTCGAAACTGTGGAGTTTCGTTGTCGAATTTTTGAAATTTTCGGAAAGTTCAAAAGTTCAATTTTCGAAAATCAGCTACTTTCGATTTTTGAAAATTGGCTATTTTTGAAAATCATCTAAAATCATCTACTTTCGCTTTTCAATTTTCGAAAATCGTCTACTTTCGAATTTTCGATAATCATCTACTTTCGCTTTTCAATTTTTGAAAATCGTCTACTTTCGATTTTCGATAAAAATCAAAAATTCAGGTTCCGAACGTTTCATCGGGACTTCAAAACCCTCAGATTTGATTCTAAACTGGGTTCTAATCGAACCCACATTACATCTCTACATAACGATCATGATTGTAACTGTACCATACAATACCATAGTGGTAGCCTACTACAGCTCGGTATTGTACAGTCATGCAGTCCAAACTTCGCTTATATCAGTTTTCAATAGATTTGAGGTTCACATTGAGTCGAATGTAGAGATGATTGAAATATTTTAACAATGTATGGCCTGTATAACAGCCAAATGGAAAATAGCAAAAACACAAGCCCCATTGTTCAATATTTTATATATACAATAAAGTTATTACGTTCTAATTGTTTATATTGAAGAAAGACAACATTGTTTGATATTAAACATTATTCAGTTATCCAACAATGAATGGCTGTAACTGATTCAATAAGAACCATCCAGGTTTGGTTTATATTGGTGCCATGTTGATGTAGTAAGACTTGGCACGGGTCTAGAGGTAGGTTTAGAATGGGTTTTCCTGTGTTGGTGCCTGTCCTTGATGAGTAATAGTATCATTCTGTTTATATTCAAACTGATGGACGGGAATAACATCCAGCCTTAGTATAAAGACAAATTAAAGGGCAAGTCCACCCCACTCTAATGAAAAATTGTATCCAAGTTATTCAACCTACAAAGCTCAAAAGTGCAATAATTAGAAAGCTGGTAGATGTAAGTCTAACCTGACATGCTGCCCAGTGTTCTGTTAACACTCTTTCTGCTTCTTGGCTCTTCCAATTAGTTTACTAAATGTCATTGCGCATAACATAAGAACGCTGCCCTAAACGATACATTATTGCAAATTGCCAGGTAACAAAATACGCTCAGTCTTCTACTGATGAATTATCGTGGCACACTGCAATGCCTGTGCTTTCTACTGTACAGATTAAAACTACTGAAATTGTCTATGGTAGTTTAAATGTCTGAATCCCAGGCAACCCGTGTTGTCATGTAGTGCGTTTTATTGTGCGCACCATTTTAATGTGTGTGCAGGATTAGTGGGCCAGGGGCGTAACTGCAGGGCCCCGGGGCCCCCCTGCGAGATTGAAGGGCGGGCCACTAACCCAACCCCTTCATAATCAGCTGTTTTTAAGCAGCTAATCGCGGACTCAAACATCCGGTACAGTTTCAGAAGTTTGGGTCTGGTCTTTTAAACAGCTCGTCGCACGTATGTTTCCTTCAAACTCACACCTCATAGCCAGGCAGACATGGAACTGCACAATGCATTCATTTTAGCCACAAGTTTATATTTCTGAGTTTTGGTTCCCCTTTAAGTAACACAACTGTCACAAGGACAAACTGCACAAAGAAACGCACAAGCAAAAATAAAAAAAACACACACACTCTCCTTATTGTTTTCTAATTTCAATCAACAATTTAATTGAATAGAATGATTTTAAAGTAGTTTGACAGCTCAAACAGAACCTGCGTACGTCTACAAAAAGCCACTGGGATTTCTTAACATCACGTTCTATAAATTGATCAACAACAAAACAAAAATTCCATAACAAAAAAGCAACACAGGATTCCCATTCATTAAAGGGACCAGGGTTAAGTTTATTTGAGATCCATTCACATGATTATTTATCTTTATGGCATACTATACATTAGCTGGAATACTTCCCATTGAAAAGTGCTTTGTCGATCCCTTATTTGTCTCCTTTCTTGGATGTTTAAATTTAGTATCGTCCTTTAATATGGAATGTTAGGTCAATGAATGGCCCTAAGGGTTGGGGGATAATCTGTTCCATGGACAACATTGGATTTTGATGACATAGGCCAGGTTATTTTCAGGCATGATCTTCTAGGGTGGATTTGGTAGAGATATTGGTTGTGTCTCTATTACTAGCCTGTTATAATAGGGAACATCTGGGAAAAATTGATTGGTCGATAGCATTAGCAAAACAGGCCCTGAGAAGTAAAAGACAATATCCTGCAGAGAATCTAACTTCAGCTGCTAATTAGAAGGAAGACGCCCAATACAAAAGACAAAAGTAGACGAAAGCAGATGGCATTGAGTTGGGTTCCGGATGATTTGCTGTCACTGTTGCAGTTGTTGGAAAAGCAGCATTGGACCTTAACTCCCGGGGCCCTGTTCCCATCACGCATTGCACGGTCACAGAAGGACTTAAAGGAGCAGGACTTCATGATTCCATCTGTGGACACAAGGAAGTAAATATAACGGTGGGAATTTAGGAACAGACGGTTAGTAATAGGATTGGGATTTAGAAGATTAACATTAAGCAAAAGCTTTTACTGGATTAGCCAATCACATTGACATCACTTTTTAATAGACTTCCAACATTTGGAACACTTGGTTTCCTCTACAGAGGTTTTTTGATGGCAACACGAAAAGTCCCATCAGGCCAGTTATACATTTGTAGACTAGGGACCTTATCTTGAAGGTTTCTACTGGGGTATGCAGAGAGGAAAGCCTTGAAAATGGGATGGAGTAATATGTAAAATGAATGGAATAGATGAAGAGGGTGAGAATAAGGTCTGGTACACACAAGGTGACATGTTTCAGCTGATCAGCTGACTGCAAACCTACCTGAGATCCATTGATAATGTCAACGCGAGACTTAAAGGCCCTTAATGGGATTAGTAGAATTATTGAGACAAGAAAGTAGTTGCTTGGTAGTTAAAAACACCTCAACCCATTTATTTTAACCCTGTTGCCCTTTTAAGATTAAGAACATGTTGCCAGAAATCCCAAAACATGTAAATAACGATTCCCTGGATGTAAACATTCCAGTTGAAACTCATATTTATAAATTCCGATAAAATGTATATTTTTGACTTTTATGTCTTCTAATACTGAGAAATCAAACTGACATTGAAGCCATGGTTACATGTTTTACATATACACCTCCTAATAGCTCGACCACTTGGACCACTGATGTGTAAGCCAATAGAATTGCTGCAGGAACAGACAATCAGTAAGCCAGGGCCATGCGAACGCATGCGCTTTTATAATATTAAATTACAAAAACGCATGCACAACTGCGTGACAGCGCACAAAAATCGCAGACACAATCCCGTGCGACAATGCTTACGATTGCGTGTGCGCTTTGGTGCGTTGTAGTGGGGCCTCAGCTTAAACTAGTGTAATAGTTAAGACCCTTTATAACCTTATATTTACCCCAGCAGTAATTGACGTGTACATTGAGTGCTGTAAATGGGAATATTCTTGCATTGTATTTGACACAATTGCAGACACGCTCTGCTAAAGCTTGTTCCCATTGGATGGATCCCAGACTGAGGTGGGACGGCGCTTGGACACTATAGTTCTCCTATGATGTTGAGTTAATAGCAAAGGTTTGGTGAAAGACGCCATTTTGAAGATTAACCTTTTTTGTTATTGGATGGGAGAGAGAAAGCCCAGAAGCAGTCTAGTAAACCCCTCATTAAAGGAAACCCAGAACACAACATGTAAGTAATTATCATAGAGATGCATTGATATGTCTCTGGCTGGGCGCCAGACGCATGACGCAACCCCAACTGCTATTTTTACCAGTTTATTACATGCATTTGTAACCAGATATTTAATGATACGTTCCGTTCCAATCTGGCAAATGTATCCGCCTCCCCCTTCTGCTCAATGAGCTTTTAATAAGATTGAGCATGTGAAGTGGACGCAGCATGGGAAACAGCAGTCAATGATTGGTTGTGATGTCAGCAGCCACAGTCTTGATTGACTGCATGGAGGGAGGGGCCGGCTTACTTTGCCAGAATGGAGACAATAATTATCCTTAAAGGACATGTAAACTGTGCCAAATTATTTTTTAACTTATCACACAGTAATTAGGATTAATTACCACCAATCTAAAATCTGCTTTTTTCCCCCTTCTCTGTCCTTCCTATCCCTTGATTTTTTTAGCTCTGGGTATTTTACTTTTTAAGGAGGGCGGGGCACAGCTAGCCAGTAAAGAACTATCAATCACCCAGCCCCTCCCCCTGGCACACTACATGTAAAACTATCCATTCTATAAAAGTAAAGCTCTCTGTCACTGCATGGCTAATTGATTCAGCATTAAGAATGCTATTGGATGTACGGGGCACAGATCATCTCCACTGCGCATGCTCCACCCTCATAGAGAGGAGACAAGCATTCTAACTAGGAGTGAGCTGAACAGGACATGAGGAGATCTAGAGACAGGGAGCACTGAGAGCAAAAAGGGATCAAGTTCCCGATAGCACTGAAAATATAGAAAAGGATAAAGTCAAGTCACTTATTTTCACTTTAGTGTCCCTTTAAATATCTGGTTAGTAATGCATCTAATAATGTGCTAAATATCAGTTGGGTTTGCGGGCAGGTAACTGACATGTGACCATTTTTTTGTTGTGGACATTTGCTTTAAGATGGAATTTGCCACAGTGACTCTTGTTGCATTGCCCTGAACATGTTCATAATAAATGAAATGGTGGCCCTAGGCCTTTAATGTTCAGCTGGCCAGCCATACTCACTGGATTGTCCACGTATAATGGCACAAGCATCAGAGTCATGGGGGCATTGCTGGGATCCTTGGCGGTTACAGTCTTGGTCATTGGAGCCTACACATGAATAACATTGCAAGGCTCTGCCTGGAAAATAAAGAAGAAAAAAAATCAAGTCTCAACATTATTATAAGAATGAACCCACCCACCCCATTAAGAAGAATTTTCAAGAGACAACAGCAACCGGTGCATCCAAAAGACCCAATACTAAAACACAAGAAGAGCAACATATTTATGAAGTGCTGTGCAGTGAAGCGTGTATATAAGGGAGACTAATTAGCAGCTGCACCAATGTATGGCCCAGCAAAAAAGAGCCGATTCCTCTGGTCAGGACACATTACACATGTTTGAATACTTATTGGACAAAGAACAATACTGGTATAAAAAATGTGTTGAGGAAGCCATGTGTGTAAAAATAAAGAAACCAAGCTTGAAAAGAGTTGGGGAGTAACATCTATTGTCTGCCATGTACAATGCTGTTTTCAGGCCTTACCCTGGGCAGTTCCATAACACCTCTTGGCTATAATGCAATCACACCTTGCATTCAGGAGGTCCCTATCACATTGTTGTTATATGCTGGTTGGGACATATTCCAGGGTATTTATTGACAACTAATTCTTGTACTGAATTGAAATAGGGCAGTCAGCTAGCTAGTGAAACTAAATTTCAATTCCAGTTGATCTAACTGTATACCACAGACAGAGCATGTCCTGAATGAATAATTATTACAGATATACCATGACCTGGATGAATGAATATTACAGATATACCATGACCTGGATGGATGAATATTACAGATATACCATGACCTGGATGGATGTATATTACAGATATACCATGACCTGGATGGATGAATATTACAGATATAACCATGACCTGGATGGATGAATATTACAGATATACCATGACCTGGATGAATGACTATTACAGATATACCATGACCTGGATGAATAACTATTACAGATATACCATGACCTGGATGAATAACTATTACAGATATACCATGACCTGGATGAATGAATATTACAGATATACCATGACCTGGATGAATGAATATTACAGATATACCATGACCTGGATGAATGACTATTACAGATATACCATGACCTGGATGAATAACTATTACAGATATACCATGGCCTGGATGAATAACTATTACAGATATACCATGACCTGGATGAATGAATATTACAGATATACCATGACCTGGATGAATGAATATTACAGATATACCATGACCTGGATGAATGAACATTACAGATATACCATGACTTGGATGAATGAATATTGCTGATATACCATGACCTGGATGAATGACTTTTACAGATATACCATGACCTGGATGGTTAAACTCTGGACAAACTCCATCGGGACCTATCAGAAGAACAGCAGGGGAGCACAAGACCTGGTAAGTTCCTTTCCTTTGTTCCTAACTCCTGCAGGTTTTATTGAAGAATAGGAGGTAAGACACAGCTCCAATTCCTTCTGTTCTTCAATTAAACCAAAAAAAAAAACCCAAACTCAATTTCCCTAGTGGAGATAGCAGCAGATAACTGTGAAGACCAGGTAGGTCTAGTATAAGGCCCTACAGATGTTTGAAACCCACATCTCCCAATATTCCCTGGCTGCCCTCTGCTATTGCAGAGTTATTGTAGTAGAAAGCTGGGAGTAGTAGATTTTAGTCACCTAGAGGGACACCGGATGGACATCCTTGGGTTGGATTCATTGTAGAACTTGTACAGTCATTTGAAACAACAAACTTCACAGCTGCACCTCTCCACCTAGATTAGGGCCAATATTTCCATGGGGGGTCATCTGTAATACACACAACAGGAATATAATGCAAGTAGTGTGTAGGAAACACAGCAAATGTGAAAATACTATTTTTCAGAGCAGGACCAGAATGTAGAGTAGAGGAGGCCTGAATGCAAAAAGGCAAAAGAAAAATATGGATATGTCGGATCTGCTCTTAGCTCTTCTGTTGTTTAAACCCCCCTTTAACGTGCCAAACACATCTATCCATCTATCCTCCACTGACATACAATCAAGAACTTGCATCTGGTTGAGGGATTCTTATTTACAGGTATCAGCATCTCCTGTGTGCAGCTGGTTTTTAGTGATAACTGACAAAGGTTTCCTGCCACTGCAGAAATGCATTGCACAGAGCTGTGCTAAGATCAGATTCACTTCACTACCCCCCCCCTTTAGCTCTTTTTCTTCTTGTTATAAATGGTGCTAATTTTGCCCCAACCCATCAGATGTTCTGTACCATTTGAAAGCTAACATCTGATTGATTGGGGCAAAAGCAGCACCATTTTTAACGAGAAGAACTTTTATTGCATTTTCTTGTGTGTTAAAAAGAAATGGACCCATTGAAGGGTATACTGTACAGACATGACATCTTCTAGTGCAATTTCTTTTTTATCATCCAAAGTCTTACAGTGAAACCAACCAATGAGACATAATGAAGGACAATTACCAATTAAAGATAATTACTAGTTAAAGGCTGTGTGGCCACTTACCTGCCTGTATGGTGAAGACAGAGAGGAGCAGGAAAGTGCACAGAAGTTGCATTGTGAAGTTGTAATGATTTCCCAAAGCGAAGTCTTGGCGGACCCACGTTAAACTGCGGATTATCATCTTTCTCTAATCTCCTGTAGGGGAGGGTTAAATGCTCACGGGTAAAAAGAACAAATCTTCCCAGTTGAAAGCCTCTGTCATCCATATTATCCCTAAAAAGCTCTCAACCTAGTGTGCAGTGTTATAAATACAGACTAGAAGTCCCACTGTGTAACCCTCTTCCACCAGGTATGTTTCTTATGTGTCTTCCAGGTCCCTTTATAGAAAGAATACACAGATGCTGATAAAGAAAATATCCTATATACACACAGGGTTATTCAATAAAAGTTCTTATTGTTAAAAATGGTGCTAATTTTGCCCCAACAAATCAGATGTTAGCTTTCAAATGTTACATAAGTTCTGATTGGTTGGGGCAAAATTAGCACCATTTTAAACGATAAGAACTTATTGAATCTCCCTGTTAATGCGATATCGCCCGATAACTGGCAAAATTAGTGTAAAACCTTCGCTACTGATGTATTACCTGGTTTGCACAGGTTTTACACTTATTTTGTGGTGGCTGCACTATTTCTAAAACTTTCTAGAAATAGTGCAGCCTATGCTTTATGTTACTCCATGTAGCGCACTTGCGGCAATACAAGATTGACGGATCCCAAGCATGTGCATATGCGTACTACCGTGCGACTCATTTTAATCTATAGTTAAATAAATGTAACTAGCAATTACTCAGAGGTGTGTGTGTTGCTGAATGTCTTCAGTCTAGTACTTGAGCCAGTAATTGAGCCAATACACTAAAGATCGATTGATCGTATTTAAAAAAAATTTCTGTTGAACCGTTAATCAAAAAATCACCCACAAAAGAAATGCCCATCGTACCATATCAGGATTTCCCTGGTGTGTGTATGAGCCCCATAAGTATCCCCCTCCCAATCTGAACGATGCCCACTTTATAAGGCACCAGGATTTGTTTGCAGTTGAGAAAGCTCCAATGTGACTTCTGAGCGGAGCGAAACGTGTCCTGCCACATGGACCTGGACTCGATTTTAGCCCCGACTTCCTCTAATTGCACTGTATCTCCAAACTGACCATTTGACTATTTAGTTATATATGACTGCCTAGTACCTATTACTGATTTTGCACAGTTGTGAATATAGCACTTCATTATACAATTATGGGGAATGATGGGATGTTTTTAAAGGTTTTTAATCATTTGTATCCATCAGAATTTTTATTATGCGCTATCAAGGTTAGTCAATAAAAGTTCTTATCGTTTAAAATGGTGCTAAATTTGCCCCAGCCCTTCAAGTTTGTATCCACCAAAACTCCAAGATCCTGGTGGACTAGATGGATTAGTGTGTCTTATATAACCCCAATTACTATGTTACTATGTAACTGTTAGATAGACATTATGAGAGGGTATAAAGGTTGGACTAGATGGACGTTATGTCTTTTACAACCTCCAATACTATGTTACTATGTACTGTTAGACAGACATTATGGTAGTAGAGTTAAAGGTTGGACTAGATGGTATATGTCTTTAAACAACCTCCGATACTATGTTACTATGTAACTGTTAGACAGACATTAGGGTAGGGTATAAAGTTGGACTAGTTGGACGTGTGTCTTTATACAACCTCCATACTATGTTACTATGTAACTGTTAGACAGACATTATGGGTAGAGTATAAAGGTTGGACTAGATGGATATATGTCTTTATACAACCTCCGATACTATGTTACTATGTAACTGTTAGACAGACATTATGGGTAGGGTATAAAGGTTGGACGTGTGTCTTTATACAACCTCTAATACTATGTTACTATGTAACTGTTAGACAGACATTATGGGTAAAGTATAAAGGTTGGACTAGATGGAGTATGTCTTTATACAACCTCCGATACTATGTTACTATGTAACTGTTAGACAGACATTATGGGTAGGGTATAAAGGTTGGACTAGTTGGACGTGTGTCTTTATACAACCTCCAATACTATGTTAGTATGTAACTGTTAGACAGACATTATGGCTAGGGTATAAAGGTTGGACTAGTTGGATGTGTGTCTTTAAACAACCTCCGAAACTATATTACTATGTAACTGGTAGACAGACATTATGGTTAGGGTATAAAGGTTGGACGTGTTGGATGTATGTCTTTATATAACCTCCGATACTATGTTACTATGTAACTGTTAGACAGACATTATGGGTAGGGTATAAAGGTTGGATTAGATGGACGTATGTCTTTATACAACCTCCGATAACTATTTACTATGTAAGGTTAGACAGACATTATGGGTTAGGGTATAAGGTTGGACTAGATGGGCGTTATGTCTTTATACAACCTCCAATACTATGTTACTATGTAACTGTTATACAGAACATTACAGGTAGGGTATAAAGGTGGATAGATGTACGTATGTTTTTATACAACCTCCAATACTATGTTACTATGTAACTGTTTACAGACATTATGGGTAGGGTATAAAGGTTGGACTAGTTGGACGTGTGTCTTTATACAACCTCCAATACTATGTTACTATGGAACGGTTTATACAGACATTATGGGTAGGGTATAAAGGTTGGACTAGATGGACGCTATTCTTATACAACCTCCAATACTATGTTACTATGTAAACTGTTAGACAGACATTATGGGTAGAGATAAAGGTTGGACTAGATGGACGTATGGTCTTTTATACAACCTCCAAACTATGTTACTATGTAACTGTTATACAGACATTATGGTAGGGTAGAAAGGTTGGACTAGATGGAATATGTCTTTATACAACCTCCAATACTATGTTACTATGTAACTGTTATACAGAATTATGGGTAGGGTATAAAGATTGGACTAGATGGAGCGTATGTCTTTATACAACCTCCAATACTATGTACTATATAACTGTTAGACAGGCATTATGGAGGTAGGGTAAAGGTTTGGACTAGATGGACATATGTCTTTATACAACCTCCAATACTATGAACTACAGAGATTTTGTAACAGTGACTGAAGGAGGTATGGGAGGGGCCATGTGGGTTTCAAGGGGACTACAAGATGAGGGGCATGGGGGCCCACAAGAGGAGGAGACCACAGAGAAGAGGGATGTCACATGGTTTCAGAGCAGGAAGCAGGAAGTGCAGGGGCTGCACTATGTAAAAAAAATTTAAAAACTTAAACGTGCACAAAGAAATATTTTGGACCCCAGTTTCCCTTAATTTATAAAGAAAATGTAAAATATTACAAACCTTCATTTAAAAAGGTAACTAATAATAAAAAAAATCAAATCCATCAGTTATATTAGTTTATTATTTTTATAAATCTAGTTTTGCAATCTCTATAATGAGAATTGAGTTCAACCTATTTTTCGGCCCCCCAACACAATCCAGGTTTTTATGCGGCCCCCCTGTGAAATTAAATTGTCACCCCTGGACAAGATGGACTTAAATGTCTTTCTATAAGCCTTCAATCCTATGGTTCCTGACGATGCCGACACCTTTATAAATATGGCCCTATGTAATTTTTAAGCTGGCCATATACTAGGCGGACATTAGATTAGAGATATATTTAATGTCTAAAGACTACATTATACAATCAGCGGTTTTATCTTGCGATAATCCCATGGCCCATTCATTTTATAATCTCAAATTGATTGCATAAAAGAACAGGCTAGGCAGTTCTTAAGGTTCATACACACATGCTATCGAGGGCTGGTGGGACTGCAGCGCTGACTAATGCTGGCTTTTACATGAAGAGATGACAACACTGGCCAATGAACTTGAGGGCTGAAAACAATGGCTAATGAACTGGAGAAGCTGACAACACTGGCTAATAAACGAGGGGCAAACACTGGCTAATGATCTGGAGGGGTGAAAACTCTGGCTTATGAAAGGGAGGGCTTACTAACTCTGGCAAGTAAACTGGAGAGCAGACTAACTCTGGCTAATGAAATGGAGTACTGACTAACTCTGGTTAATGAAAGGGAGGGCTGACTAACTCTGTCGAAAGAAACTGATGGGGTTTACTAACTCTGGCAATAAACTGGAGGTCTGATTACTCTGGCTGATGAAATGGAGGGCTGACTTATCTGGCTAATTAAAGGGAGGGGACTAACTGGTGAACAAAACTGGAGGGCTGACTAACTCTGAAAATAAACTGGAGTGCTGAGACTCTAGCTAAATCTGGAGGCTGACTGACTCTGGCTAATAAACTGGGGCTGACTAACTCTGGCTAATGAAATGGAGGGCTAACTACTCTGGCAATAAAAGGGAGGGCTGGACTAACTCTGGCGACAGAACGAGGAGGTCTGATAATGGCAAATAAACTGGATTGCTGACTGACTGGCTAATAAACTGGAGGGCTGACTAACTCTGGCTAATGAATGGGAGGGCTGACAACACTGGCTATAAAATAGAGTCATGACAACTGGCTAATAAACTGGAGGCATAACTAACTCTGGCTAATAAACTGGAGGGCTGAGAACACTGGCTAATAAACTGGAGGCATGACTAACTCTGGCTTATAAAACTGGAGGCATGACTAACTCTGGCTAATAAACTGGAGGCATGACTAACTCTGGCTAATAAACTGGAGGCATGACTAACTCTGGCTAATAAACTGGAGGCGTGACTAACTCTGGCTAATAAACTGGAGGCGTGAATAACTCTGGCTAATAAACTGGAGGCATGACTAACTTGGCTAATAGACTGGAGGCATGACTAACTGGCTAATAGAATGGAGGCATGACTAACTGGCTAATAAACTGGAGGCATGACTAACTCTGGCTAATAAACTAGGGGCATGACTAACTCGGCTAATAAACGAGAGCGTGACTAACTCTGGCTAATAAACTGGAGGCATGACTAACTCTGGCTAATAAACTGGAGGCGTGACTAACTCTGGCTAATAAACTGGAGGCGTGACTAACTTGGCTAATGAATTGGAGGGCTGAAACTGGCTAATGAACTGGGGGCTGACTTACAGTTCTAATGAGGGAATCCATGTTTTAAATGTATTTTTGCAATACGTTTTTCACATGAGACCTTTACCTTTGGAAAAAAGATAATAGAAACAAGTGTTTTCCCGGTTTTTAAGGCACTGAGATACTTTCCAGTAAATCAGTCTGACAGTGGCTGGAGGGAATCTGGATCAACTTGTTCCATATGTGTCATATATCACCAGCTGAACACCTTTACCTTTCCCCTTAAACTGCTAGTATGAGGAAGTTATTACATTTAAAGTAATGTTTAACCGGGACATTTCCCTTATATCCCGCCTTTCTTTTTTATGATGTTTTCAGCTATATTTGAGGCGAGTAGTGCGCCCTTGTCTTCTACAGGGTTAATTGTGGCATAATAGGACGTGAACTCTGTCCATTGGGTGGGGTGTTTCCTTATCACTGCTTTACATACAAAGTGGATACTGGAAGATTCTAGTTTATTTTTTAGTTCTAGGCTGGATACCACGGCCCAATATTTCTGTCAGTTGGGGTCGAAATATTGTTCGTTCATCTCAATCTCTGTTAAACCTTTGTACAATCAAACAAAATTTTGGACAACGTTTGCCACCCCTTTAAAAAAAAAAAAAGTTGGGCCAGTGGGTAAAAAAGGGTGTAAATCTGAAGAAAACTCTCATTTTCTGTAGATATCTCAGGAACCATAGATGGCAGATAGGTACGAGATGGATCTAATTAATTAACTCTACAGGTCTATAAATAGGATGGATATATATTTTTTGGGGGGGGTGAAGGTTCATTTAAAAAAAAAATTCCTCTGTCACACATTTTTTTCAATAACCTGCCATGATAGAGATTTACTATTCGCTCTTATTATGATAAACGTCTAGACGGAACCAAACGATTGCGGCTCTAGATACAGTAAATCTCCTGGTAGGGTTCAGCACTAATAAATGCACCTGCTATATTGCCCTGATCACAACATTAGTGTGAGGCCATCACCCATCCAACATAACTGATATACAACTGCCTTGTCTGATCATTTCGTAATCATTACAATCAATCGAAATGCAGATTTAGGGCCTGGTTATAATGGTGATGTAGCGATACCACGCCTTTAACGTTACGCAATTTACGATCACAGTCTTAAATTACGATCACAGTATTAATTAAAATCGCGATTGGACACTTACATTGCAATCTTAAAATAACTAGAGATGTTCGAAACTGTGGAGTTTCGTTGTCGAATTTTTGAAATTTTCGGGAAGTCAAAAGTTCAATTTTCGAAAATCAGCTACTTCGATTTTTGAAAATGGCTATTTTGAAAATCATCTAAAATCATCTACTTTCGTTTTCAATTTTGAAAATCGTCTACTTTCGAATTTCGATAATCATTACTTTCGCTTTTCAATTTTTGAAAATCGTTCTACTTTCGATTTTCGAAAAATCAAAAATCAGGTTCGAACGTTTCATCGGGACTTCAAAACCCTCAGATTTGATTCTAAACTGGGTTCTAATCGAACCCACATTACATCTCTACATAACGATCATGATTGAAACTGTACCATACAATACCATAGTGGTACCTACTACAGTCGGTATTGTACAGTCATGCAGTCCAAACTCGCTTATATCAGTTTTCAATAGATTGAGGTTCACATTGAGTCGAATGTAGGATGATTGAAATATTTTAACAATGTATGGCCTGTATAACAGCCAAATGGAAATAGCAAAAACACAAGCCCCATGTTCATATTTATATATACAATAAAGTTATTACGTTCTAATTGTTTATATTGAAGGAAAGACAACATTGTTGATATTAAACATTATTCAGTTATCCAACAATGAATGCTGTAACTGATTCATAAGAAACATCCAGGTTTGGTTTATATTGGTTGCCATGTTGATGTAGTAAGACTTGGCACGGGTCTAGAGGTAGGTTTATAGATGGGTTTTCCTGTGTGGTGCCTGTCCTTGATGAGTAATAGTATTTCTGTTTATATTCAAACTGATGGACGGAATAACATCCAGCCTTAGTATAAAGACAAATTAAAGGGCAAGTCCACCCACTCTAATGAAAAATTGTATCCAAGTTATTCAACCTACCAAAGCTCAAAAGTGCATAATTAGAAAGCTGGTAGATGTAAGTCTAACCTGACAAGCTGCCCGGTTCTGTTAACACTCTTCTGCTTCTTGGCTCTTCCAATTAGTTTACTAAATGTAATTGCGCATAACATAGGAACGCTGCCCAAACGATACATTATTGCAAATTGCCAGGTACAAAATACGCTCAGTCTTCTACTGATGAATTATGTGGGCCCTGCAAAGGCCTGCGTTTCTACTGTACAGATTAAAACTACTGAAATTGTCTATGGAATTTAAAGTCTGAATCCCAGGCAACCCGTGTTGTCATGTAGTGCGTTTTATTGTGCGCCATTTTAATGGTGTGCAGGATTAGTGGGCCAAGGGCGTAACTGCAGGGCCCCGGGGCCCCCCTGCGAGATTGAAGGGCGGGCACTAACCCAAACCCTTATAATCAGTGTTTTTAAGCAGCTAATCGCGGACTCAAACATCCGGTACAGTTCAGAAGTTTGGGGGCGTTTAAACAGCTCGTCGCACGTAGTTTCCTTCAAACTCACACCTCATGCCAGGCAGACATGGAACTGCACAATGCATTCATTTTAGCCACAAGTTTATATTTCTGAGTTTTGGTTCCCCTTTAAGTAACACAACTGTACAAGGACAAACGCACAAAGAAAGCCACAAGCAAAAATAAAAAAAAAAAAACACACACACTCTCCTTATTGTTTTTCTAATTTCAATCAACAATTTATTGAATAGAATGATTTTAAAGTAGTTTGACAGCTCAAACAGAACCTGCGTACGTCTACAAAAGCCACTGGATTTCTTAACATCACGTTCTAAAATTGATCAACAAACAAACAAAAATTCCATAACAAAAAAACGAACACAGGATTCCCATTCATTAAAGGGACCAGGGTTAAGTTTATTTGAGATCCATTCACATGATATTTATCTTTATGGCATACTATACATTAGCTGGAATACTTCCCATTGAAAAGTGCTTTGTCGATCCCTTATTTGTCTCCTTTGCTTGGATGTTTAAATTTAGTATCGTCCTTTAATATGGAATGTTAGGTCAATGAATGGCCCTAAGGGTTGGGGGATAATCTGTTCCATGGACAACATTGGATTTTGATGACATAGGCCAGGTTATTTTCAGGCATGATTTCTAAGGGTGGATTTGTAGAGATATGGTTGTGTCTCTATTTACTAGCTGTTATAATAGGGAACATCTGGGAAAAATTGGATTGGTCGATAGCATTAGCAAAACAGGCCCTGAGAGTAAAAGACAATATCCTGCAGAGAATCTAACTTCAGCTGCTAATTAGAAGGAGACGACAATACAAAAGACAAAAGTAGACGAAAGCAGATGGCATTGAGTTGGGTTCCGGATGATTTGCTGTCACTGTTGCAGTTGTTGGAAAAGCAGCATTGGACCTTAACTCCCGGGGCCCGTTTCCCATCACGCATTGCACGGTAAGAAGGACTTAAAGGAGCAGGACTTCATGATTCCATCTGTGGACACAAGGAAGTAATAAACGGTGGGAATTTAGGAACAGACGGTTAGTAATAGGATTGGATTTAGAAGATTAACATTAAGCAAAAGCTTTTACTGGATTAGCCAATCACATTGACATCACTTTTTAATAGACTTCCAACATTTGGAACACTTGGTTTCCTCTACAGAGGTTTTTTGATGGCAACACGAAAAGTCCCATCAGGCCAGTTATACATTTGTAGACTAGGGACCTTATCTTGAAGGTTTCTACTGGGGTATGCAGAGAGGAAAAGCCTTGAAATGGGAATGAGTAATATGTAAAATGAATGGAATAGATGAAGAGGGTGAGGAATAAGGTCTGGTACACACAGGTGACATGTTTCAGCTGACAGCTGACTGCAAACCTACCTGAGATCCATTGATAATGTCAACGCGAGACTTAAAGGCCCTTAATGGGATTAGTAGAATTATTGAGACAAGAAAGTAGTTGCTTGGTAGTTAAAAACACCTCAACACCATTTATTTTAACCCTGTTGCCCTTTTAAGATTAAGAACATGTTGCCAGAAATCCCAAAAATAGTAAATAACGATCCTGGATGTAAACATCCAGTGTTGAAACTCATATTATAAATTCCGATAAAAGTGTATATTTTGACTTTTATGTCTTCTAATACTGAGAAATCAAACTGACATTGAAGCCATGGTGTACATGTTTACATATACACCTCTAATAGCTCGACCACTTGGACACACTGATGTGTAAGCAATAGAATGCTGCAGGAAACAGACAATCAGTAAGCCAGGGCCATGCGAACGCATGCGCTTTTATAATATTAAATTACAAAAACGCATGCACAAACTGCGTGACAGCGCACAAAAATCGGCAGACACAATCCCGTGCGACAATGCTTACGATTGCGTGTGCGCTTTGGTGCGTTGTAGTGGGGCCTCAGCTTAAATAGTGTAATAGTTAAGACCCTTTTAACCTTATATTTACCCCAGCAGTAATTGACGTGTAATTGAGTGCTGTAAATGGGAATATTCTTGCATTGTATTTGACACAATTGCAGAACGCTCTGCTAAAGCTTGTTCCCATTGGAGATCCCAGACTGAGGTTGGACGGCGCTTGACACTATGTTCTCCTATGATGTTGAGTTAATAGCAAAGGTTTGGTGAAAGACGCCATTTTGAAGATTAACCTTTTTGTTATTGGATGGGAGAGAGAAAGCCAGAAGCAGTCTAGTAAACCCCTCATTAAAGGAAACCCAGAACACAACATGTAAGTAATATCATAGAGATGCATTGATATGTCTCTGGCTGGGGCCAGACGCATGACGCAAACCCAACTGCTATTTTTACCAGTTTATTACATGCATTTGTAACCAGATATTTAATGATACGTTCCGTTCCAATCTGGGCAAATGTATCCGCCTCCCCCTTCTGCTCAATGAGCTTTTAATAAGATTGAGCATGTGAAGTGGACGCAGCATGGGAAACAGCAGTCAATGATTGGTGTGTATGTCAGCAGCCACAGTCTTGATTGACTGCATGGAGGGAGGGGCCGGCTTACTTTGCCAGAATGGAGACAATAATTATCCTAAAGGACATGTAAACTGTGCCACAATTATTTTTTAACTTATCACACAGTAATTAGGATTAATTACCACCAATCTAAAATCTGCTTTTTCCCCCTTCTTGTCTTCCTATCCCTGATTTTTTTAGCTTGGGTATTTTACTTTTTAAGGAGGGCGGGGCACAGCTAGCCAGTAAAGAACATCAATCACCCAGCCCTCCCCCTGGCCACACTACATGTAAAACATCATTCTATAAAAGTAAAGCTCTCTGTCACTGCATGGCTAATGATCAGCATTAAGATCAGGAAAGAAATAAGCATACTGTGATTCTATACAGTACTTTATCACATACAAATCACGTGAATGCTTTGGATGTACGGGGACAAGATCCTCCATGCGCATGCTCCACCCTAAGAGAGGAGACAAGCATTCTAACTAGGAGTGAGCTGAACAGGACATGAGGAGATCTAGAGACAGGGAGCACTGAGAGCAAAAAGGGATCAAGTTCCCGATAGCACTGAAAATATAGAAAAGGATAAAGTCAAGTCACTTATTTTCACTTTAGTGTCCCTTTAAATATCTGGTTAGTAATGCACTTAATAATGTGCTAAATATCAGTTGGGTTTGCGGGCAGGTAACTGACATGTGACCATTTTTTTTGTTGTGGACATTTGCTTTAAGATGGAATTTGCCACAGTGACTCTTGTTGCATTGCCCTGAACGTTCATAATAAATGAAATGGTGGCCCTAGGCCTTAATGTTCAGCTGGCCGCCATACTCACTGGATTGTCCACGTATAATGGCACAAGCATCAGAGTCAGGGGGCATTGCTGGGATCCTTGGCGGTTACAGTCTTGGTCATTGGAGCCTACACATGAATAACATTGCAAGGCTCGCCTGGAAAATAAGAGAAAAAAAAATCAAGTCTCAACATTATTATAAGAATGAACCCACCCACCCACATTAAGAAAGAATTTTCAAGAGACAACAGCAAACCGGTGCATCCAAAGACCCAATACTAAAACACAAGAAGAGCAACATATTATGAAGTGCTGTGCAGTGAAGCGTGTATATAAGGGAGGACTAATTAGGCAGCTGCACCAATGTATGGCCCAGCAAAAAGAGCCGATTCCTCTGGTCAGGACACATTACACATGTTGAATACTTATTGGACAAAGAACAATACTGGTATATAAAAAATGTGTTGAGGAAGCCATGTGTGTAAAAATAAAGAAACCAAGCTTGAAAAGAGTTGGGGAGTAACATCTATTGTCTGCCATGTACAATGCTGTTTTCAGGGCTTACCTGGGCAGTTCCATAACACCTCTTGGCTATAATGCAATCACACCTTGCATTCAGGAGGTCCCTATCACATTGTTGACTGGATGAATGAATATTACAGATATACCATGACTGGATGAATGAATATTACAGATATACCATGACCTGGATGAGATGAATATACAGATATACCATGACCTGGATGGATGAAATTAGATATCCAGACTTGATGGTATATATACAGATATACCATGTCCTGAATGAATAATATTACAGATATACCATGACCTGGATGAATGAATATTACAGATATACCATGACCTGGATGAATGAATATTACAGATATACCAGACCCTGGATGAATGAAATTACAGATATACCATGACCTGGATGAATGACTATACAGATATACCATGACTGGATAAATAACTATTACAGATATACCATGGCCTGGATGAATAACTATTACAGATATACCATGACTGGATGAATGAATATACAGAATACCATGACGGAGTAATGAATTAAGATATACCATGACCTGGATGAATGACTATTACAAATACCATGACCTGGATGAAAAACATTACAGATATACCGACCTGGATGAATAACTATTACGATATACCATGACCTGGATGAATGAACTATTACAGATTACCATGACCTGGATAAATGAATATTACAGATATACATGACCTGGATGAATGAATATTACAGATATACCATGACCTGGATGAATGAAATTACAGAATACCATGACCTGGATGAATGAATATTAATGATATTACCATGACCTGGAGAATGACTTTTACAGATATTACCAGACTGGATGGTTAAACTCTGGACAAACCTCATCGGGACCTATAAGCTCCCCCAATCCCCTTATTAATTTAGTTGCCCTTCTCTGAACCCTTTCCATTTCAAAGATGTCCTTTTTGTACACCGGATTCCAAAATTGCACTGCATATTCCAAATGAGGCCTTACCAATGCTTTGTAAAGAGGGAGAATTACATTTTCCTCCCTTGAATCCATACCTCTCTTTATACAAGACAATACCATGCTGGCTCTGGCTGTTGCCACCTGCCACTGCTTGTTACCTTCTTACCTAACTGTGATCTTGTGATGCATTAAATCTCACAAAGGAATCTACTGCATTGCAGGATCTAACAAAGAGTAAGTAACGCCGGTTTGCCTCCTGCATTGCCCCCTTAGTACCATACAGTGGCCCCTCCAGCAGTCATTAGGAATGGCTAAACATTGAATCCTTAAGGTAAATATCTAAGAATATCCAAGGCTAGCCATACATGGAACGAGATTTTTTATTGAATCAGTTATAAATTCTCATTCCTTATCAATTAACTTCTCATTTATCAACTGCTAAACAAACAGTAATAAACATTCAGTACAGCTTAACCCGAGGAAGAAAGAAGTGTATCTCTCGATAGAGTGCCTAGCCTTGTCCGCCCCCAGATAGTTTATTGTATGGATGTTAATGTATTTATACACAGTATCAGATCCCCACGCAATAGCCTTTTCTCCAGCGTACATATGAGAACTTTTCCCAGTATCTTCTTCAATATTCAAGCCCCCCAATCCACCTATTAATTTAGTTGCCCTTCTCTGAACCCTTACATTTCAAAGATGTGCCTTTTGATACACCGGAATGCCAAAATTGCCATGATATTCCAAATGGCCTTACAAGGCTTGTGTAAAGAGGGAGAATTACATTTTCACTCCTTGAATCCAAATAACTTTTATACAAGACAAGTACCATACTGGCATGGCTGTTGCCGCCTGCGCACTGCTTGTTACCTTTTACTGACTGTGATCTTGTGAGCATTAAAATCTCACAAGGCAATCTACTGCATGCGGAGTTCACAAAGAGTAAATAACCCGTTTGAATCCATGCATTGCACCCTTAGTACAAATAGGGCCCCTGCCAGCAGTCAATAGGAATGGCTAAACATGAACCTTAAGGGAAATATCTAAGAATATCCAAGGCTAGCATACATGGAACGAGATTTTTTTATTGTCGTTATAAATTCTCATTCCTTATCAATTAACTTCTATTATCACTGCTAAACAAACAGTAAGAACATTCAGTACCGCTTAACCGAGGAAGAAAGAATGATCCTCGAAGGTGCTGCCTTGTCCGTCCTCCGCTGTCTTGATATACTAGAGTGTATGAGTGTTCTCTCGATAGGTGCTAGCTTGATCCCGTCCCTCGCCTGTCCCTGATATACTAGAGTGTATAAGCGTAACATCTCGATTAGGGTCCTAGCCGTGTCCCGTCCCTCCGTGTCCTCGATATACTAAGAGTGTACGACGTGTATCTACTCGATAGAGTGCCTAGCCTTGTCCCGTCCCTCCGCTGTCCTCTGATATATAAGAGTGTACGAAGCATATTCTCGATAGGTGCCTAGCCTTGTCCCGTCATCCGCTGTCTCGATATACTAAGAGTGTATTGAAGCGATCTTCGTAGAGTGCCTAGCCTTGTTCCGTCCCTCGCTGTCCTTGATATACTAAGAGTTACGAGTGATCTCTCGATAGAGTCCTGTATCCAGCCTTGTCCGTCCTCCTCGTGTCCTGATATACTAAGAGTGTATGAAGCGTATCTCTCGATAGAGTGTCTAGCTTGTCCCATCCCTCGCTGTCCTCTGATATTACTAAGAGTGTATGAAGCGTATCTCTCGATAGAGTGCCTAGCCTTGTCCCGTCCCTCCGCTGTTCCCTGATATACAAGAGTGTACAAAGCGTATCTCTCGATAGAGTGCCTAGCTTTGTCCGTCCTCCGCTGTTCTCTAATATAATAAGAGTGTACGAAGGGTTATCTCGATAGAGTTGCCTAGCCTTGTCCGTCCCTCCGTCTGTCTTCTGATATACTAAGAGTGTATGAGCATATCTCTCGATAGAGGGCCTAGCCTGTCCCGTCCTCTGCTGTCCTTGATATACTAAGAGTGTATGAAGCGTATCTCTCGATAGAGGGCCTAGCCTTGTCCTCCCCTTTGCGTGTCCTCTGATATACTAAGAGGTGTATAAAGCGGATCTTCGATGGAGTGCCTAGCCTTGTCCGTCCCTCGCGTGTCCTTGAATACTAAGATGTCACGAAGTGTATCTCTCATAGAGTGGCTATGTCCTCTGATATACTAAGAGTGTATGTAAGTGTACTCTCGATAGGGTGCCTAGCATTGTCCCGTACCCCCGCTGTCTTTGATATACTAAGAGTGTATGAAAGCGTATCATACCGATAGGGCCTATACGCTTGTCCAGTCCCTCAGTGGTCCTCTGATATAATAAGAGTGTATGAAGCTGTATCTCTCGATAGGGTGCCTAGCCTTGGTCCCGCCTCCGAGGTCCATGATATACTAAGAGGGTAGGAAGCGTACTCTCGATAGGGTGCCTAGCCTTGTCCCAGCCCTCCGCTGTCACTCTGATATACTAAGAGTGTACGAAGCGTATCTCCGATAGGGTGCCTAGCCTTGTCCCGTCCATCCGTGCCTCTGATTATACTAAGAGTGTATGAAGTGTATCTCTCCGATTAGAGTGCCTAGCCTTTGTCCAGTCCTACGTGTCCTCTGATATCCATAAGAGTGTATGAAGCGTATTCTCTCAATAGAGTGCATAGCCTTGTCCCGTCCCTCCGTGTCCTCTGATATACTAAGAGTGTATGAAGCGTATCCTCTCGATAGAGTGCTAGCCTTGTACCAGTCCCTCGTTGGTCCTTGTATACTAGATGAGGGTTAAGCGTATTCCGATTTAGAGTGCCTAGCCTGTCCCTGTCCCTTCCGCTGTCCCTTGAATACTAAGAGGCTATGAAGCGTATCTCTCGATAGAGTGCTCGCTATTGTTCCAGTCTCCTCCGCTGTCCATGATTCCTAAGGGGCAATTATAAGTTTGTTAAACTTTTCGCGGCCGTTTTCGCGGAAATTAAGCATAAATCGCGTTTGACCGCGATTTATAAGAGTCCGAAAAACGTCCGCGAAAAAAGTTAACGAAGCGTTAACCTTTCGCGACGATAACTTACCTGTTACCGTCGCTATATTTATAAAGCGGGCGGGTACTGGTTCGCTCAGCAGTATCGGTGGTTTGTTACTCGCCACCTGGAAGGAGGCGAAGTCAGCCGATAAACTAGTCCGGACACGCCCACCCTGCCACCCCCGCGGCGGCAGCGGCGACCACCGCCGCCGCCGCCATTCCAGCAGCCCACTCCCAACCCATTCCCGTTCGCGGTCAATCGGAACGGGAGGTTAGGAGGGGCTGCCGGGAGAGGGCGCAGCAGGTGGTCCGCACCACCCGCAGCGCACCCCCCTCCCCGGACCCTCCAAGCCCCCGCCGGCCGTTCCACGGGTGGACGGAGGACGCTGGGGGGGTGGAGGTTCCCTCAGCGGGGCCCTGAGAAGGGCCTTTTGGGGCTTAGGGATCCCGCAGCTCGAACGGGACCCCCCTTCCCGGCCTTACAAGGGCCCTTGCGGCAATGACAAGGGCCTTTGGCGGGGGTCCGCAGTGAAACCGGGACCCCCAGTGCGGCTCTTAAAAAGAGACTTGGGCGACGTCTTCTTTCTTCCAGTCCCGGCGAAACCAGCTCCGCCGAGGCCGCCGACCCCGAGAGGTACCCCTGGCCGCCAGGGGTACCCCCGGCGGGCGCCGGCGACCTCAAAGCGGCGATGTTGCCGGCGTCTTGATCCGACGCGACGTCTTCGGGCTGGCGACACCAACCCCACTCAGGTCGCCGATGCCAGGCAGACTCACTGCGGCCGCCAGGAGCCGCTGGCACCGCCGGCTCAGGGAGCCGATGTCTGCCAGCCGCTTTTCTTCTTCTTCAGCCATTACTGCGTGGGCATCTGAGTTCCGCGGCGGAAAGCTCCTCTTATATAGGTTTGCAGAAATCCATAATCGTTTCGATTGGTCAATTTTTTAATACTTGCTTTACATTAACCAATCAGATTTCTGGAAAGTTCTGAAATCTGATTGGTTAATGTTAAGCAAGTATTAAAAATTGACCATCAGAAATGGATTATGGATTTCTGCAAACCTATATAAGAGGAGCTTTCCGCCAGAGGAACTCAGATGCCATCGCAGTGATGCTGAGAAAGAAGAAGAAGCGGCTGGCAACATCGGCTCGCTGAGGTCGGCGGTGCAGCAGGCTCACTGGCAGCCGCAGTGGTCTGCCTGGCATCGGCGACCGAGTGGGGTTGGTGTCGCCAGCCCGAAGAAGTCGCGTCGGATCAAGACGAGGCAACATCGGCCTCGTTGAGGTCGACGGCGCCCGCCGGGGTACCCCTGGCGAGGCGCAGGGGTACCTTCGGGGGTCGGCGGGCCTCGGCAGAGCTGGTGTCGGCGGGACTGGAAGAAAGAAGACGTCGCCCAAGGGCTCTTTAAGAGCCGCACTGGGGGTCCCGGTTTTTAGCTGCGGGACCCCCGCCCCAAAGGCACTTGTCAGTGCCGCAAGGGCCCTTGTAAGGGCCGGGGAGGGGGGTCCCGGTCGAGCTGGCGGATCCCCTAAGCCCCAAAAGGCCCTTCTCAGGGCCCGCTGGAGGGACCTCCCACCCCACCAGCGGCTCCCTCCCGTCCCCTCCCGGGAGCGGCCGGGCGGGGGGCTTGGAGGGGTTGCCGGGGAGGGGGTGCGCGGGGGTGGTCGCGACCACCTGCTGCGGCCCCTTCCCGGCAGCTACTCCTAACCTCCCGTTCCGAGATTTGCCGCGAAAGGGGAAACGGGTGGGAGGGGCTGCTGGGAAGAGGGGCGGCGGCGGGTGGTCGCGCTGCCGCCGCGGGGGTGTGGGCGGGGTGGGGTAGGAGCGGCGTCGGGAAGGATTTTAAGTCTCGCGGCGATACTATACAGTATCGCCACGAAGGGGCTTAAAATTACCGCAGCACATCGCGCCCGCGATAGGTATCGCGGGAATAGCGCTTCGCGTTATAAATACGGCGATAGCGCTATTTTCGCGGCCGCGATGTGCGGCGGTAATTTTTTTGCGAATTATCGATTCTTTATAATATGCCCCTAAGAGTGTATGAAGGTATCTCTCGATAGGGTGCCAGCCTTGTCCCGTCCCTCTGCTGTTTCTGATATACTAAGAGTGTAGAAGCGTATCTCTCGATAGAGTGCCTAGCCTTTGTCCCGTCCCTCGCTGTCCTCTGATAAATAAGAGTGTATGAAGGTATCTCTCGATAGGGTGCTAGCCTTGTCCCGTCCCTCTGCTGTATCTGATATACTAAGAGTGTATGAAGCGTATCTCTCGATAGAGTGCCTAGCCTTGTCCCGTCCTCCGTGGTCCTCTGATATACTAAGAGTGTATGAAGCGTATTCTCGATAGAGTGCCTAGCTCTGTCCCGTCCCTCCGCTGTCTCTGATATACTAAGAGGTGTATGAAGCGTATCTTCGATAGAGTGCCTAGCCTTGTCCCGTCCCTCCGCTGTCCTCTGATATACTAAGATTGTACGAAGTGTATCTTCGAAGAGGTGCCTAGCCTTGTCCCGTCCCTCCGCTGTCCTCTGATATACTAAGAGTGTATGAAGCGTATCTCTCGATAGAGTGCCTAGCTTGTCCCGTCCCTCCGCTGTCCTCTGATATACTAAGAGTGTGAAGCGTATCTCTCGATAGGGTGCCTAGCCTTGTCCCGTCCGCCGTTGTCCTCTGATATACTAAGAGTGTATGAAGCGTATCTCTCGATAGAGTGCCTAGGCCTTGTCCCGTCCCTCCGCTGTCCTCTGATATACTTGAGTGTATGAAGGTATCTCTCGATAGAGTGCCTAGCCTTGTCCCGTCCCTCCGCTGTCCTCTGATATACTAAGAGTGTATGAAGCGTATCTCTCGATAGTAGAGTGCCTAGCCTTTCCGTCCCTCGCTGTCCTCTGATATACTAAGAGTGTATGAAGTGTATCTCTCGATAGAGGGCCTAGCCTTGTCCCGTCCCTAGCTGTCCTCTCTGATACTAAGGTGTATGAAGGTATCTCTCGAGAGTGCCTAGCCTTGTCCCGTCCCTCCGCTGTCCTCTGATATACTAAGAGTGTATGAAGCGTATCTCTCGATAGAGGGCCTAGCCTTGTCTCCGTCCCTCGCTGTCCTCTGATATACTAAGTGTATGAAGCGTATCTCTCGATAGAGTGCCTAGCCTTGTCCCGTCCCTCCGCTGTCCTTGATATACTAAGAGTGTATGAAGGTATCTCTCGATAGAGTGCCTAGCCTTGTCCCGTCCCTCCTGCTGTCTTCTGATATATAAGAGTGTATGAAGGTATCTCTCGATAGAGTGCCTAGCCTTGTCCCGTCCTCCGCTGTCCTCGATATACTAAGAGTGTATGAAGGTATCTCTCGATAGAGTGCCTAGCCTTGTCCCATCCCTCCGCTGTCCTCTGATATACAAGAGTGTATGAAGCGTATCTCTCGATAGAGTGCCTAGCCTTGTCCCGTCCCTCCGCTGTCCTCTGATACTAAGAGTGTATGAAGGTATCTCTCGTAGAGGGCCTCATGTCCTCTGATATACTAAGAGTGTTGAAGCGTATCTCTCGATAGAGTGCCTAGCCTTGTCGTCCCTCCGCTGTCCTCTGATATACTAAGAGTGTATGAAGCGTATCTCTCGAAGAGTGCCTGCCTTGTCCCGTCCCTCCGCTGTCCTCTGATATACTAAAGTGTATGAAGCGTATCTCTCGATAGAGTGCCTAGCCTTGTCCCGTCCCTCCGCTGTCCTTGATATACTAAGAGTGTATGAAGTGTATCTCTCGATAGAGTGCCTAGCCTTGTTCCGTCCTCCGCTGTCCTTGATATAATAAGAGTGTATGAAGTGTACTCTCGATAGAGTGCCTAGCCTTGTCCCGTCCCTCCCTGTCCTCTGATATACTAAGAGTGTATGAAGTGTATCTTCGATAGGGGTGCCTAGCCTTGTCCTCCCTCCGCTGTCCTCTGATATACTAAGAGTGTATGAAGCGTATCTCTCGATAGAGTGCTAGCCTTGTCCGTCTCCGCTGTCCTCTGATATACTAAGAGTGTTGAAGGATCTCGATAGAGTGCCTAGCCTTGTCCGTCCCTCCGCTGTCCTCTGATATACTAAGAGTGTACGAAGTGTATCTCTCGATAGGGTGCCTAGCCTTGTCCCGTCCCTCGCTGTCCTCTGATATACTAAGAGTGAAGAAGTCGTATCTCTCGATAGAGTGCCTAGCCTTGTCCGTCCTCGCTGTTCTCTATTTTACTAAGAGTGTATGAAGCGTATCTCTCGATAGAGTGCCTAGCCTTGTCCGTCCCTCCGCTGTCCTCTGATATACTAAGAGTGTGAAGGTATCTTCGATAGAGTGCCTAGCCTTGTCCCGTCCTCTCGCTGTCCCTGATATATAAGAGTGTATGAAGTGTATCTCTCGATAGAGTGCCTAGCTTGTCCCGTCCTCCGCTGTCCTCTGATATACTAAGAGTGATGAAGTGTATCTCTCGATAGAGTGCCTAGCCTTGCCCGTCCCCCGCGTCTCAGAATACTAAGAGGATGAAGTGTATCTCTCGATTGAGTGCCTAAGCCTTGTCCCGTCCCTCCGATGTCCTCTGATATACTAAGAGTGTATGAAGTGTATTCTCTTCGATAGAGTGCCTAGCCTTGTCCCGTCCCTCCGCTGTCCTCTGATATGCTAAGAGTGTATGAAGTGTATCTCTCGATGGAGTGCCTAGCCTTGTCCCGTCCCTCCGCTGTCCTCTGATATACTAAGAGTGTATGAAGTGTATCTCTCGATGGAGTGCCTAGCCTTGTCCCGTCCCTCCGCTGTCCTCTGATATACTAAGAGTGTACGAAGTGTATCTCTCGATAGAGTGCCTAGCCTTGTCCCGTCCCTCCGC
>CM033475.1:16407875-16438907 GCA_019447015.1 Hymenochirus boettgeri
GCCCTTCCGCTGAGTCCTCTGATATACTAAAGAGGTATGAACGTATTATCCTCGATAGAGTGCCTAGCCTTGGTCCCGTCCCTCCGCTTCCTCTGATATACTAAGAGTGTATAAGCGTATCTCTCGATGGAGTGCCTGGCCTTGTCCCTCGCCCCGCTTTCCTCTGATTACTACAGCGTGTATGAAGCGTATCTCTCGATAGAGGCCGTAGCCTTGTCCCGCCCTCCGCTGCCTCTGAATACTAAGAGTGTACGAAGCGGTATCTCTCGATGGGGCCTAGTCCTGGGTCCGCCTCCCTCTGCTGTCTTCTGATATACTAAGAGTGTTACGAGCGTAATCTATCGATGGAGGCCTAGCCTTGTCCCCGTCCTCCGCTGTCCTTCTGATATACTAAGAGTGTACGAAGCTATCTCTCGATGGAGTGCCTAGCCTTTCCCGTCCCTGCCTCTGTCTTCGATATACTAAGAGTGTACGAAAGTGTATCTCTCGATGGAGGGCCTGGCCTTGTCCCGTCCCTCCGCTGTCTTCTGATATACTAAGTTACTCGAAGTGTAGTCTCCGATGGAGGGCCTACTTGTCCCGTCCCTCCGCTGTCTTTCTGATATACTAAGAGTGTACGAAGTTATCTCTCGATGGAGTGCCTACCTTGTCCCGTCCCTCCGCTGTCTTCTGATATACTGAAGAGTGTACGAAGTGTCTCTCGATAGAGGGCCTAGCCTTTCCCGTCCCTCCGCTGTCTTCTGATATACTAAGAGTGTACGAATGTACTCTCGATATAGCCTAGCCTTGTCCCGTCCCTCCGCTGTCTCTGATATACTAAGAGTGTACGAGTGTATCTCTCGAAGCATAGGGCCAGCCTTGTCCCGTCCCTCCGCTGTCTTCTGATATACTAAGAGTGTAGAAGTGTATCTCTCGATAGAGGGCCTAGCCTGTCCCCCGTCCTCCTGTCCTCTGATATACTAAGAGTGTTACGAAGGTCTCCTGATAGAGTGCCTAGCCTTGTCCCGTCCCTCCGCTGTCCTCTGATGTCTAAGAGTGTACGAGTTACTCTCGATAGAGTGCCCTAGCCTTGTCCCGTCCCTCCGCTGTCCTCTGATGTACTAAGAGTGTAGAAGCGTATCTCTCGATAGCGTGCCTAGCTTGTCCCGTCCTCCGCTGTCCTCTGATTACTAAGAGTGTAGAAGCGTATCTCTCGATAGAGTGCCTGGCCTTGTCCCGTCCCTCCGCTGTCCTCTGATTACAAGAGTGTATGAAGCGTATCTCCTCGTAGAGTGCCTGCCTGTCCCGTCCCTCCGCTGTCCTCTGATATACTAAGAGTGTATGAGACTATCTCTCGATGGAGTGCCTGGCCTTGTCCCGTCCCTCCTCGTCCTCTGATATACTAAGAGTGTATGAAGGCTATCTCTCGATGGAGTGCCTGCCTTGTCCCGTCCCTCCGCTGTCCTCTGATATACTAAGAGTGTATGAAGCGATCTCCTCGATAAGTGCCTGCCTTTGCCCCGTCCCTCCGCTGTCCTTCTGTATACTAAGAGTGTATGAAGCGTATCTCTCGATAGAGTGCCTAGCCTGTGTCCCGTCCCTCCGCTGTCCTCTGATATACTAAGAGTGTACGAAGCGTATCTCTCGATAGAGGGCCTGAGCCTTGTCCCGTCCTCCGCTGTCTTCTGATATACTAAGAGTGTAGAAGCGTATCTTCGATGGAGTGCCTAGCCTTGTCACCGTCCTCCGCTTCTCTTCGATATACTAGAGTGTACGAAGCGTATCTCTCGATAGAGGGCCTAGCCTTGTCCCGTCCCTCCTCTGTCTCTGATATACTAAGAGTGTACGAAGCGTATCTCTCGTATAGAGGCCTAGCCTTGTCCCGTCCCTCCGCTGTCTTCTGATATAACAAGAGTGTAGAAGCGTATCTCTCGATGGAGGGCCTAGCCTTGTCCCGTCCCTCCGCTGTCCTTCTGATATACTAAGAGTGTACGAAGCGATCTCTCGATGAGGGCCTAGCCTGTCCCGTCCCTCCGCTGTCTCTGATATACTAAGAGTGTACGAAGCGTATCTCTCGATAGAGGGCCTAGCCTTGTCCCGTCCCTCGTCTTCTCATCTGATACTAAGTAGTGTACGAAGCGTATCTCTCGATAGAGGGCTAGCCTTTGTCCCTCCCTCCGCTGTCCCTCTGATATACTAAGAGTGTACGAAGCGTATCTCTCGATAGAGGGCCTAGCCTTGTCCCGTCCCTCCGCTGTCTTCTGATATACTAAGAGTGTACGAAGCGTATCTCTCGATGGAGGGCCTAGCCTTGTCCCGTCCCTCCGCTGTCTTCTGATATACTAAGAGTGTACGAGTTCTCCGATGGAGTGCCTAGCCTTGTCCCGTCCCTCCGCTTGTCTTCTGATACTAAGAGTGTACGAAGTGTATCTCTCGATGGAGTGCCTAGCCTTGTCCCGTCCCTCCGCTGTCTTCTGATATACTAAGAGTGTACGAAGTGTATCTCTCGATAGAGGACCTGGCCTTGTCCCTTCCCTCCGCTGTCTTCTGATATACTAAGAGTGTACGAAGTGTATCTCTCGATAGAGGGCCTAGCCTTGTCCCGTCCCTCCGCTGTCTTCTGATATACTAAGAGTGTACGAAGTGTATCTCTCGATAGAGGGCCTAGCCTTGTCCCGTCCCTCCGCTGTCTTCTGATATACTAAGAGTGTACGAAGTGTATCTCTCGATGGAGGGCCTACCTTGCCCTCCCTCCGCTGTCTTCTGATACTAAGAGTGTACGAAGCGTATCTCTCGATAGAGGGCCTAGCCCTTGCCCGTCCCTCCGCTGTCCTCTGATATACTAAGAGTGTACGAAGCGTATCTCTCGATAGGAGGCCTAGCCTTGTCCCTCCCTCCGTGTCCTCTGATACTACAGAGTGTACGAAGCGTTCTCTCGATAGAGTGCCTAGCCTTGTCCCGTCCCTCCGCTGTCCTCTGATATACTAAGAGTGTACGAAGCGTATCTCTCGATAGAGTGCCTAGCCTTGTCCCGTCCCTCCGTGTCCTCTGATATACTAAGAGTGTACGAAGCGTATCTCTCGATAGAGTGCCTAGCCTTGTCCCGTCCCTCCGCTGTCCTCTGATATACTAAGAGTGTATGAAGCGTATCTCTCGATAGAGTGCCTAGCCTTGTCCCGTCCCTCCGCGTCCTCTGATGTACTAAGAGTGTATGAAGCGTATCTCTCGATAGAGTGCCTAGCCTTGTCCGTCCCTCCGCTGTCCTCTGATGTACTAAGAGTGTATGAAGCGTATCTCTCGATAGAGTGCCTAGCCTTGTCCCGTCCCTCTGTCCTCTGATGTACTAGAGTGTATGAAGCGTATCTCTCGATAGAGTGCCTAGCCTTGTCCCGTCCCTCGCTGTCCTCTGATATACTTAGAGTGTATGAAGGATCTCTCGATAGAGTGCCTAGCCTTGTCCGTCCCTCCGTCCTCTGATATACTTAGAGTGTATGAATGTATCTCTCGATAGAGTGGCCTAGCCTTGTCCCGTCCCTCCGCTGTCCTCTGATATACTTGAGTGTATGAAGTGTATCTCTCGAATAGTGCCTAGCCTTGTCCCGTCCCTCCGCTGTCCTCTGATTACTTAGAGTGTATGAAGTGTATCTCTCGATAGAGTGCTAGCCTTGTCCCGTCCCTCCGCTGTCCTCTGATATACTAGAGTGTAGAAGTGTATCTCTCGATAGAGTGCCTAGCCTTGTCCGTCCCTCCGCTGTCTCTGATATCTAAGAGTGTATGAAGTGTATCTCTCGATAGAGTGCCTAGCCTTGTCCCGTCCCTTGTTCCCTGTCCGTGATATACTAAGAGTGTATGAAGTGTATCTCTCGATAGAGTGCCTAGCCTTGTCCCGTCCCTCCGCTGTCCTCTGATATACTAAGAGTGTATGAAGCGTATCTCTCGATAGAGTGCCTAGCCTTGTCCCGTCCTCCGCTGTCCTCTTGATTACTAAGAGTGTATGAAGCGTATCTCTCGATAGGAGGCCTAGCCTTGTCCCGTCCCTCCGCTGTCCTCTGATATACTAAGAGTGTATGAAGCGTATCTCTCGATATGAGGCCTAGCCTTGTCCCGTCCCTCCGCTGTCTCTGATATACTAAGAGTGTATGAAGCGTATCTCTCGATAGAGTGCCTAGCTTGTCCCGTCCCTCCTGTCCTCTGATATACTAAGAGTGTATGAAGCGTATCTCTCGATAGAGTGCCTGGCCTTGTCCCGTCCCTCCTCTGTCTCTGATATACTAAGAGTGTATGAAGCGTATCTCTCGATAGAGTGCCTGGCCTTGTCCCGTCCCTCGCTTGTCCTGATATACTAAGAGTGTATGAAGCGTATCTCTCGATAGAGTGCCTGCCTTGTCCCGTCCCTCCGCTGTCCTCTGATATACTAAGAGTGTATGAAGCGTATCTCTCGATAGAGTGCCTGGCCTTGTCCCGTCCCTCCGCTGTCCTCTGATATACTAAGAGTGTATGAAGCGTATCTCTCGATAGAGTGCCGGCTATGTCCGTCCCTCCGCTGCCTCTGATATACTAAGAGTGTATGAAGCGTATCTCTCGATAGAGGCCTACCTTGTCCCGTCCCTCCGCTGTCCTCTTGATTACTAAGGAGTGTATGAAGCGTACTCTCGATAGAGTGCCTAGCCTTGTCCCGTCCCTCCGCTGTCCTCTGATATACTAGAGTGTATGAAGCGTTACTCTCGATAGAGTGCCTAGCCTTGTCCCGTCCCTCCGCTGTCCTCTGATATACTAAGAGTGTATGAAGCGTATCTCTCGATAGAGTGCTAGCCTTGTCCCGTCCCTCCGCTGTCCTCTGATATACTAAGAGTGTATGAAGCGTATCTCTCGATAGAGTGCCTAGCCTTGTCCCGTCCCTCCGCTTCCCTGATATACAGAGTGTATTACGATCTCTCGATGAGTGCCTAGCCTTGTCCCGTCCCTCCGCTGTCCTCTGATATACTAAGAGTGTATGAAGCGTATCTCTCGATAGAGTGCCTACCTGTCCCTGCCTCCGCTGTCCTCTGATATACTAAGAGTGTATGAAGCGTATCTCTCGATAGAGTGCCTAGCCTTGTCCCGTCCCTCCGCTGTCCTCTGATATCTAAGAGTGTATGAAGTGTATCTCTCAAAAGAGTGCCTAGCCTTGCCCGTCCTCTCCGCTGTCCTCTGATATACTAAGAGTGTATGAAGTGTATCTCTCGATGAGTGCCTGGCCTTGTCCCGTCCCTCCGCGTCCTCTGATATACTATGAGTGTATGAAGTGTATCTCTCGATAGAGTGCCTGGCCTTGTCCCGTCCTCCTCTGTCCTCTGATATACTAAGAGTGTATGAAGGTATCTCTCGATAGAGTGCCTGGCCTTGTCCCGTCCTTCGCTGTCCTCTGATATACTAAGAGTGTATGAAGGTATCTCTCGATACAGTGCCTAGCCTTGTCCCGTCCCTCCGCTGTCCTCTGATTTCTAAGAGTGTATGAAGCGTATCTCTGATAGAGTGCCTAGCCTTGTCCCGTCCCTCCGCTGTCCTCTGATATACTAAGAGTGTATGAAGCGTATCTCTCGATAGAGTGCCTAGCCTTGTTCCCGTCCCTCCTGTCCTCTTATATCTAGAGTGTATGAGAGCGTATCTCTCGATAGAGTGCCTAGCCTTGTCCGTCCCTCCGCTGTCCTCTTATTACTTAGAGTGTATGAAGCGTATCTCTGCGATAGAGTGCCTAGCCTTGTCCCGTCCCTCCGCTGTCCTCTGATATACTAAGAGTGTTAAGCGTATCTCTCGATAGAGTGCCTAGCCTTGTCTCCCTCCGCTGTCCTCTGATATACTAGAGTGTATGAAGTGTATCTCTCGATAGAGGGCCTAGCCTTGTCCCTCCCTCCCCGCTGTCTTCTGATATACTAAGAGTGTAGGAAGTGTCTCTCGATAGAGGGCCTAGCCTTGTCCCGTCCCTCCGCTGTCTTCTGATATACTAGAGTGTATGAAGTGTATCTCTCGATAGGGTGCCTGGCCTTGTCCCGTCCCTCCGCTGTCCCTGATATACTATGAGTGTATGAAGTGTATCTCTCGATAGAGTGCGTAGCCTTGTCCCGTCCCTCCGCTGTCCTCTGATATACTAAGAGTGTATGAAGTGTATCTCTCGATAGAGTCCTAGCCTTGTCCGTCCCTCCGCTGTCCTCTGATATACTAAGAGTGTTGAAGTGTATCTCTCGATAGAGTGCCTGCCTTGTCCCGTCCCTCCGCTGTCTCTGATATACTAAGAGTGTATAAGGTATCTCTCGATAGAGTGCCTAGCCTTGTCCCTCCCTCCGCTGTCCTCTGATATACTAGAGTGTACGAAGCGTATCTCTCGATAGAGTGCTAGCCTTGTCCGTCCCTCCGCTGTCCTCTGATATACTAAGAGTGTATGAAGTGTATCTCTCGATAGAGTGCCTAGCATTGTCCCGTCCCTCCGCTGTCCTCTGATATATCTAAGAGTGTATGAAGTGTATCTCTCGATAGAGGGCCTAGCCTTGTCCCGTCCCTCCGCTGTCCTCTGATATACTAAGAGTGTATGAAGTGTATCTCTCATAGAGTGCCTAGCCTTGTCCGTCCCTCCGCTGTCCTCTGATATACTAAGAGTGTATGAAGCGTATCTCTCGATAGAGGGCCTAGCCTTGTCCCGCCCTCGCTGTCCTCTGATATACTGAGTTGAGAAGTGATCTCGATAGAGGGCCTAGCCTTGTCCCGTCCCTCCCTGTCCTCTGATATACTAAGAGTGTATGAAGTTATCTCTCGATAGAGGGCCTCTAGCCTTGTTCCGTCCCTCCGCTTTCTCTGATATACTAAGAGTGTAGAAGTCGTCTCTCGATAGAGTGCCTAGCCTTGTCCCGTCCCTCCGCTGTCTCTGATATACTAAGAGTGTATGAAGCGTATCTCTCGATAGAGTGCCTAGCTTGTCCTGTCCCTCCGCTGTCCTCTGATAACTAAGAGTGTACGAAGTGTATCTCTCGATAGAGTGCCTAGCCTTGTCCCGTCCCTCCGCTGTCTTCTGATATACTAAGAGTGTAGAAGTGTTATCTCTCGATAGAGTGCCTAGCCTTGTCCCGTCCCTCCGTGTCTCTGATATACTAAGAGTTGTATGAAGTGTATCTCTCGATAGAGTGCCTAGCCTTGTCCCGTCCCTCCGCTGTCCTCTGATATACTAAGAGTGTATGAAGTGTATCTCTCGATGGAGTGCCTAGCCTTGTCCGTCCCTCCGCTGTCTTCTGATATACAAGAGTGTATGAAGCTATCTCTCGATAGAGTGCCTAGCCTTGTCCCGTCCCTCCGCTGTCTTCGATATACTAAGAGTGTAGAGCGTATCTCTCGTAGAGTGCCTAGCCTTGTCCCGTCCCTCCGCTGTCCTCTATATACTAAGAGTGTATGAAGCGTATCTCTCGATAGAGGCCTAGCCTTGTCCCGTCCCTCCGCTGTCCTCTGATATACTAGAGTGTATGAAGCGTATCTCTCGATAGAGTGCCTAGCTTGTCCCGTCCCCCGCTGTTCCTCTGATATACTAAGAGTGTATGAACGTATCTCTCGATAGAGTGCCTAGCCTTGTCCCGTCCCTCCGCTGTCCTCGATTATACTAAGAGTGTATGAAGCGTATCTCTCGATAGAGTGCCTAGCCTTGTCCCGTCCCTCCGCTGTCCTCTGATATACTAAGAGTTTATGAAGGTATCTCTCGATAGAGTGCCTAGCCTTGTCCCGTCCCTCCGCTGTCCTCTGATATACTAAGAGTGTATGAAGGTATCTCTCGACAGAGTGCCTAGCCTTGTCCCGTCCTCCGCTGTCTTCTGATATAACTAAGAGTGTATGAAGCGTATCTCTCGATAGATGCTAGCCTTGTCCCGTTCCTCCGCTGTCTTCTGATATACTAAGAGTGTATGAAGCTATCTCTCGATAGAGTGCCAGCCTTGTCCCGTCCCTCCGCTGTCCTTGATATACTAAGAGTGTATGAAGCGTATCTCTCGATAGAGGCCTAGCCTGTCCCGTCCCTCCGCTGTCCTTGATATACTAAGTGTATGAAGCGTCTCTCTCGATAGAGTGCCTAGCCTTGTCCCGTCCCTCCGCTGTCTTCTGATATACTAAGAGTGTATGAAGCGTATCTCTCGATAGAGTGCCAGCCTTGTCCGTCCCTCCCTGTCCTCTGATATACTAAGAGTGTATGAAGCGTATCTCTCGATAGAGTGCCTAGCCTTGTCCCGTCCCTCCGCTGTCCTCTGATATACTAAGAGTGTATGAAGTGTATCTCTCGATAGAGTGCCTAGCCTTGTCCCGTCCCTCCGCTGTCCTCTGATATACTAAGAGTGTATGAAGCGTATCTCTCGATAGAGTGCCTAGCCTTGTCCGTCCCGCCTGTCCTGTCCATTGATATACTAAGAGTGTACGAAGTGTATCTCTCGATAGAGTGCCTAGCCTTGTCCCGTCCCTCCGCTTGTCTTCTGATATACTAAGAGTGTATAATTGTATCTCTCGATAGAGTGCCTACCTTGTCCCATCCCTCCGCTGTCCTCTGATATACTAAGAGTGTATGAAGGTATCTCTCGATAGAGTGCCTAGCCTTGTCCCGTCCCTCCGCTGTCCTCTGATATGCTAAGAGTGTATGAAGGGTATCTCTCGATGGAGTTGCCTAGCCTTGTCCCGTCCCTCCGCTGTCCTCTGATATACTAAGTGTATGAAGTGTCTCTCGATGGAGTGCCTAGCCTTGTCCCTCCCTCCCGCTGTCCTCTGATATACTAAGAGTGTACAAGGTTTATCTCTCGATAGAGTGCCAGCCTTGTCCCGTCCCTCCGCGTCCTCTGATATACTAAGAGTGTGTGAAGTGTATCTCTCGAAAGCTGTCTGTAAAAATGAACTGTTAGTGCATAATAAAAAGGTATCACTGATCCTACAGGTACTATCGTCTTAGTATATGTTACACGCTACAAACATTTTTGATCTTACGTGTATGGCTAGCTTAAAATAAAGTTTCTCTGATTCAATCAACTCACCAACAATTTTTTTTGCCTGGCCAATAATTGTTTCCTATGGAAACGACCTTCCTATGGGTGTAGCATGTTTATGTCGTATATTAGATATAGATATAAGGTCTTGAGAAAAAAGAATTGGCCGCGAAGGTGAAATTTTGGCGATTTTTTTTATTGAACGCTATAAAGAAATGAAACTTCTACGTTTTTCTATTGTTAAACACGCGAAAATCAAAGTGGGACCTGTATGTACTCGAGTATAAACCGAGGTTTTCAGGCTTTAAAAAAGCCCGAAAATCTTCCCTCGTTTATACTCGAGTCAATCTTTCTTCTCTACCTTGTCCGGCGGCGTGCGATCGCATCCTCAGTGCACATCCGGATGATGTCACTATCCGGCGCCTCCACTTTGCGCGCCGAGTAGTGACACATCATCCTGAAGCGCAGAGGATGTGGAGCGAGGAATCGAGGCGGCCGCAGGACAAGGTACGGAGAATAGCAACAGGGACACCAGTGCACACAATATTACAAATAAGAGTAAAAACCTTCTATTGTGCATACTGTAGCACAAATAAAGGAGGATTTACCCTATTTGCAAGTATTGGCTTCTGCAGATGTTTGAAAACTACAACTCCCAGCAATTAAAGCATGCTGGGAGTTTGTAGTTTCCAAACATCTTAAGTGGCAAATACTAGTAGGGGTTACACCCTCGGTTTATACTCGAGTCAATCTCTATTCCCTCCTTTTTTAGGTAAAACTAGGTATCTCGGTTTATACTCGGGACGGTTTATACTCGAGTATATACGGTTATATATAAGTGTGAAATTGGTCAACGAGGCCCCCACTGAACATCCGATTTGGGGCAACAAAGAACCTACACATGGCACGATTGTCGGCCAAAACGATCGCATCAATCGATCGTACATGTGTGTGGAGCTTTACTGGAAGGCGCCATTACATGACAATAACAGCATTATGGTGTGTTTTTTTACCTTAGTCATGTAACTGGTTAGAATGAGGATTAGCTACGTTATACTAAAGATTAGCAATTATCCGTGGTATTCAGTTGGATCAACCAGACTTGAAGTTTAGTTTTTGAAGACGTCTTCAACTGGATCTCTAAATTCAGCAATGACCTTGATTAATAAACTTGCTCAAGCAAAGGTAAGTGTTCAGTGTGTATTAAGGCTTGTACACATGGGTATCGTGGGGCCGAACCTGTTCATCGATTGCCCGGGTAATCGTTTCGTGTATGGGCACTCAGTCGGGCAAAACGGATGTTGGGGTGGGCCTCATTAAATGATCAGTTTCTCTGAATGCTCAACGAGGCCGACCTGAACGTCCATACAAGAATAGCCGTTGGCAAAATGGCCGTTGTGTGGCGCTTGTGTGTCAGCCCTCGTCCTCACAAAGTGTCAGGCCATAAGTCTATTTCACACTACATGAAAAGTAAACCAGGGGGTGTTACCGTATTTACCATCCTATGGCCTGATCTGGGTAATAGGAATGTTGTAAATTCACTTCACGGTTAACGTTTTCATCACATTTTCAGCGATACTAGCGATACTTTACAGAAGTTTTCTTTGATGAAAATTCCCTTTTTAAAAAACGTGGCAAAAAAAAAATCAACAGTGGAAAAAATTGCGGCCAAGTTTGGTGGAAAAAATATGTGAAAATATTGAAATACGCCCCTAAGTCTGGGTACACCCCCAGGTTTGGCTGATCAAACCGATAGTTTAGTGTATTGGCTGGAAAAAACTGCATGGGTCTTTGGCTTATCCCGTGACCGGCGTCCACCCGGTCGGTTCGTTTCGAACTGTCTGTCATGGGCCGATTGGACTTGTTCGAAAACCACGTCGCGATCATGGGGTCGATGTGAACTGACGGCCGTGGCTTTTGTTTGCCTCATCTGACAGTCAGGTCAGGATGAAAACTCCTGCCCAGCTTTAAGGAATAGAATTCCTTCCCAGTACAAAGAAGAAAATCAAAAGACTATGATATTCTAAAGCCTCATACACAGTGCTATCGTGGGGGCCCGTTTTCAGGCGATAATCGAATCGCCCTCCGCGGTGATCCGCCCGGTTGCCCCAAGATCACATATGGTGGTACTACCTTTAGTTAAGGGAAATCTGTGCTCATCGAAAGGTCTGTACATATTCATTCACAAAAGGAACAATATTAGGTTTTACTAAGAAATAATAACACTAATAATAACACTAATAACACTAATAATACCCTAATAACACTAATAATAACAGCTAATAACATAATAATACACTAATAACCTAATAATAACACTAATAACCACTATAATAACCCTAATAACACTAATAATAACACTAAAATAATAAGGTCTTGAGAATAAAGAATTGGCCGCGAAGGTGAAATTTTGGCGTTTTTTTTTATTGAACGCTTAAGAAATTAAACTTCTACGTTTTTCTTATTGTTAAACACTGCGAAAATCAAAGTGGACCGTATGTACTGCGATTAAACCGAGGTTTTCAGGCTTTAAAAAAAGCCCGAAAATCTTACCTCGGTTTATACTCGAGTCAATCTTTCTCCTACCTTGTCCGGCGGCCGTGCGATCCGCATCCTCAGTGCACATCCGGATGATGTCACTATCCGGCGCCTCTCACTTTGCGGGCGCCGAGTGTGACATCATCCTGAAGCGCAGAGGATGTGGAGCGAGGAGGCGAGCGGGCCGCAGGACAAGGTAGGAGAATACAACAGGGACACCAGTGCACACAATATTTACAAAGTAAGAGTAAAACTTCTTTATTTTGCATACGTATGCACAAATAAAGAGGATTTACCCCTATTTGCAATATTGGCTTCTGCGATGTTTGAAAACTACAACTCCCAGCAATTAAAGCATGCGGGAGTTGTAGTTTCCAAACTCTTAAGTGGCAAATACTAGTAGGGGTTACACCCTCGGTTTATACTCGAGTCAATCTCTTTTCCCTCCTTTTTAGGTAAAACTAGGTATCTCGGTTTATACTCGGGACGGTTTATACTCGAGTATATACGGTATATTAAAGTGTGAAATTGGTCAACGAGGCCCCCCACTGAACATCCGATTTGGGCAACAAAGAACCTACACATGGCACGATTGTCGGCCAAAACGATCGCTCATACGATCGTACATGTGTGTGAAGCTTTACTGGAAGCGCCATTAACATGACAATAAACACATTATGGTGTGTACCTTAGTCATGTAACGGTTAGAATGAGGATTAGCTACGTTATACTAAAGATTAGCAATTATCGCGTGGTATTCAGTTGGATCAACCAGACTTGAAGTTTAGTTTTTGAGACGTCTTCAACTGGATCTTAAATTCAGCAATGACCTTGATGAATAAGAACTTGCTCAAGCAAAGGTAAGTGTTCAGTGTGTATTAAGGCTTGTACACATGGGATCGTGGGGCCGACCTGTGATCATGATGCCCGGAGTAATCGTTTCGTGTATGGGCACTCAGTCGGGGCAAAACGGATGTGGGTGGGGCCTCATTAATGATCAGTTCTCTGAATTGCTCAACGAGGCCGACTGAGCGTCCATACAAGAAATAGCCGTTGGGCAAAATGGCCGTTCGTGCGCTTGTGTGTCAGCCCTCGTCCTCACAAAGTGTTCAGGCCATAATTCATATTCACACTACATGAAAGTAACCAGGGGGTGTTACCGTATTTACCATCTATGGCCTGATCTGGTAATAGGAAATGTTGTAAATTCATTCACGTTAACGTTTTCACACATTTTCAGTCGGATACTAGCGATACTTACAGAATTTTTGCTTTGATGAAAATTCCCTTTTTAAAAACGTGGCAAAAAAAAAATCAACAGTGGAAAAAATTGCGGCCAAGTTTGGTGGAAAAATATAGTGAAAATATTAAATACGCCCCTAAGTCTGGTACCCCCATGTTTGGCTGATCAACCGATAGTTCAGTGTATTGGCTGGAAAAAACTGCATGGGTCTTTGGCTTACCGTGAACCGGCGTCCACCGGTGGTTCGTTCGAACTGTCTGCATGGCCGATTGGACTGTTCGAAAACCACGTCCGATACATGGGGTCGATGTGAACTGACGCCGGGGCTTTTTTGCCTATCTGACAGTCCAGGTCAGGATGAAACTCCTGCCAGCTTTAAGGAATAGAATTCCTTCCCAGTACAAAGAAGAAAATAAAAGACTAATGTTATTCTAAAGCCCATAACACACGTGCTATCGTGGGGCCCGTTTCAGGCGATAATCGAATCGGCCCTCCGCGGTGATCCGCCGGTTTGCCCCAAGATCACATATGTGTATCTACCTTTAGTTAAGGTGAATCTGTGCTCAGTCGAAAGGTCTGTACAGTATCACCAGACAAGAGAACAGTATTAAGAACGATTTACTTAAGAAAAAAACACTAAAAAACACATAATAACACATAAAACACGAATACAACACAAAACACTAAAAAACAAAACCAAAAACACAAGTAAGTAACACTAAAACACAAAACCACAATAAATAAACACTATAAACACTAAGTAACACAATAATAACACTAAATAACAAAAAAACACGAAGAACACTAAAAACTAAAAGAAACACGTAAATAAAGAATAAGAACACTAAAAACCTAAAAACCAAAACACAAGTAACACAAAGAACAGCAACACAATAAAAACACTAAAACACAACAACAAAGAACACATACACAATAATACAAACAAAACTAATAAACACAATAACAAAGACATAAAAAACTAATAAACGTAAAACTAATAATAACACTAAAATACAAACACTACCATAATACACTATATAACACTAAAAACTAATAATAACAATAATAATAACACTAATATACATAATAATAACACAATAAAAAATGGACTTCAAGATAAAAGACAACAGTGAGTCACCTCTGAATCAGAACCATTTGTAGATAAACCATCTATTTCATGGAGATTCCTTTCCTCCTGCAGCCCTAACCTCTTCTAGAACACGGGTGCCCAACAGATGAGCCCATCACGAGCGGCACAATACTGTATTATGGAATACATTCGGCATATTTATATTTCATCTTTAGTCGCTAAACAGCAGGTAAATGAGTAAATAGGCAGAAAGCGACTAAAGACACAGCCAAGACAAAGGTTAACACTAAAGTATTATTTCCTTTACAAGATTGTTTTTTCAAGATTTGTTTTTTGCACATGACATTTTAATTTAATTAAAGTATTTGAAACGTTTCCCGGTAATAGAATAATTAGAGATTTATTTACCGCCGACCCGTCCATGCACGGAGTAGATGTTCTTTCTATGTATGAATAACAGTCCATGGCAAGTGTTTATTTCTCACCCGCTGGGTGACAGTTTGGACACATGATGGAGTTTCCCTCAGCAGGACACACAGTGAGCTCAGAGTTTTCTCTATGACACGATGCAGGTCAGGGGTTAAAATCCATATAAAATGAGAAAAAGACAGCTACAGCATGGGGACAAAGTTTGCACCTCCTTATACAGGAAGGACATGCATGGGAAGAAATATGCGTTAAACGCTTCATGTGTGCCTAAACAATTGAGACAACCCCCCCCCCCCAACTTGTGCTGTCAGATTGCACACCTTGAAAAAACAGCAGCCCGAAAGAATGTAGTGGATGGCTAACTTATTCCATCTTGGCAATAAGTTCATCACAAATCTTGGTAAGTTCTTCGATCTCCTATTCTGAATAAAACAATAAGAGAGACAGTCATGACAAATGAGAAATAGACATTGGTCCTTCGCATTTTGAACCAACCTTCTGTTCCAGGGTCTTTCCAAGCGTCTACCTGAGCGTTTCTTTCCCTCAGACTCGCCTGATAAGCTACTTGATCCTGCTGAGACTTAGTGAGCACTTGGGCAATTTCTGCATTGGCCCTATGAGAAAAAACACACAAAAACATGTAAGTAGTCTGCAGGTTACATGAAGCTCTGGGGACACCACGGATCCTGTCTCTCCACTGTCCAGTTTTCCTCTGCATGGATTTTAAGAGCATGGTACCTCTGCTCTTCCTTCTTAACCGTCCAGGTATTCTCGTGGCGCATTTCTTTAGCACTTCCTCGTTCTACAGAGAAAACACTAATTATATAATAATTTGTTCTTAGAAGCTCATCATAGCTTTACATCAAGGATTGTCAAACTACGGGCCTCAGATGGATTGAAAAACACTCCTAGCATCCTTGTTTGCATGAGGGCGCTGGCTCACATAGTAAATAAGAAGCCTTTTACCCATTTGCTGCTTCATTCCCTGTATTAGTGGTATAGGCATTGCAGCACATAAACACACTTGCCTTCGGAACCCTTCCAGAACACTCTTCTCTTTTCTCGTATCACGGAGGATCGCAGAGACTCTCCACTGAGTTGAGGTCTGAAAGAGCTGTTCCTTCTCGAGGATTAACTGCTGCAGACGGTTTTGTGAGAGACAGACTTCTCTCTCTGCTCTTCCCTGTACCAAGACACATCAGAGCGATCAGCTTCTAATTAGGGCAGGTACTGATAACAATAGCTCAGCAATAACAAAACGATTACCCCGCACTTTAGTCACATACAGCACCCGTCAACTGAGCAATCTTTCTATCCACACAGTCATCCATACCTGCCGTTCCTGCCCCTCCCCTAGTTCAGCGTGAATTAGACATGCTCAGTGCGATTTACCCAGGAATAGAGTGAGAAATTCTCCAATTGGATACTTTGTATCTCCCTGTGCAAAAGGGGGGAGGAGCAAAAAATGGTGGAATATTGGAGGGACTCACTTCTCCTTCACAGGAAGTTCAGGTGATTTCCCATGTAAAAAAGGTTGATGTTCCCTTTTCTTTATGTTTCCCATGGTCCCTATGCTGCTAGTGATGTAAACCCCATTCAAAGTCTATGGGCTTGTGCCAAATAAAGCTTTGGCGCACAAAGAGTTTTTCCAGAAGCAGAGAATTGTTGGTAAAACAGGAGGAGAACATACATTTTAGTTTGGTGATTTCTAATATTACAAATGTAAATCAGGTCCTTATTACACGGTAATTCAACTGAACTTAATTCATTATAAGATTTTGATTCTACTTTAAGGTGTGCAAGTAGAATCTTAATAATTTTGTAAAGAAGCCCACATACCAGAAAAATGTCATTCCATACCAGATCATCATTGTAGATACTGCACTATGGAAAAACTTCAATATGACAGACAGAGGTTTGGTAAAAAAAAAAAAAAAATACTTTTACTGGAAAGTGACCACTGGCAGAACAGACTCACAACCACCAGGTTAAAAACAGCACTGGGGGTGGGTCTTAACACATTGGGGGTGGGGTCTTACAGCACTGGGGGTGGGGATCTACTGGTGCTGCCTGATTAGTTGCAAGCAAAAAAAAAAAAGGCAAAGCAAACTGTAAAAACAAGCCAAAGAGCAAAAGCAAAACAGATTAATCAGAGTAGCAATGCAAGAGGATTAGCAATAAGGAACCCGGAACGACCAATCAGAAGTAGCAATGCAAGAGGATTAGCATAAGGAACCCGGAACGACCAATCAAAATGACTGAAAAAACACTAAAGGACAATGCAGAATCAGGTATTAAACCAGTGTATGTGGTTCCAGATACGCACAGGTAGGGAATGGAGGTAAGTACCACATACAGATGGTGTAGGGGGTGTTAGTTGGAACGACAGGTACAGTCATTGGAGCATGTTGTATGTATGTATGATGTATTATTTTATTTCTTATAGCGCTACATATCCCAGCGCTTTTACAATTATTTACTCATTCATTCAATCAGGCCCTGCCCCAAAGAAGCTTACAATCTAATCACATTTATTGACACATACAACCTCTCGTATGTCTTTATGATTGTGGGGGAAACGGAGTGCCCGGAGGAACCCACGCAAGCACGGGGAGAACACTACAAACTCCTTGCAGATGTGTCCAAGTGGAATCGAACTCAGGACTTCATGCTGCAAGGCATCAGTGCTAACCACTGAGCCACCGTGCAATGTGTGTGAACTAATTGTTTGTAAGACTGGGGCACTAGATGTATGATGCTGTGCGGGAGGATGCCATAAACATTCAGTGCAAGGTAGCATGAGGAGATTGTTCCTGTGTTAGTTGTCTGAACAGTCATTGGACTGGTCAGTGAGGTCATGACTGGTTAGGTAGATACAATCATTAGTGGGAGTGTGTGTTGACTGACGACGTTAATGTACAGATCGTCGTGGTTGGAGGGGAGACATCATGAATACTATTAAGGATAAAACAATCACTGGAAGCCATTATCATGTTATATACATATAAAGATACTAGTGTGGGAGTCAGTGGACATACATCAATGCCTTTCCTAAGCAAAGAAAAACTTACGATCATCTGTGCTATTGTTTTCTCATACTCTCAACAATCTTCCTGCAAATAAGAGAACATTTCATTCAGACAGGTTCAACCCAGTAGGCCACAGACCATACCAACATACCAGTATCCATCTAAATTCATAGACCAATACCAGTATACATCTAACCCACTAGTCTCCTAATCAGTTTCATCTAACACCAGTACGCACCTATACCGTTAATCCATTAATACCAGTAGCCACCTAAACCGGTATCCATCCAATACCAGTAGCCACTAAACCGGTATCCATCCCATACCAGTAGCCAACCTAATACCGGCATCCTCAAATAGCAGTTGCCACCTAATACCGGCATCAATCTAACCACTAGCCCCTAATACCAGCATCCATCTAATACCAGTAGCCACCTAATACGGTATCCATCTAATACCAGTAGCCACTAATACCGGTATCCATCTAATACCAGTAGCCACCTAATACCGGTATCCATCAATACCAGTAGCCACCTAATACCGGTATCCATCTTACCCAGTAGCACCTAAAATACCGGTCCCTCTATACCCAACGCATCCTAAATACCGTATCCATTAATACCAGAGCCACCTAATACCGTTATCTCTACTAAGTACCAGTAAGCCACCTAATACCGGTATCCATCTAATACAGTAGCCACCTATACGGTATCCATCTAATACCAGGTAGCCACCTAATACCGGTATCCATCTAATACCATAGCCACCTAATACCGGTCTCCTCTAATACCAGTAGCCACATAACCGGTATCCATCTAATACCAGTAGCCACTAATACCGGTATCCATCTACATACCAGTAGCCACTAATACCGGTATCCATCTAATACCAGTAGCCACCTAATACCGGTATCCATCTAATACCATAGCTGCCACCCTACTACCGGTATCCATCTAATACAGTAGCCACCTAATACCTTGCGTATTCCATCTCAATACCAGGTAAGCTACCTATCTGTATATCAGTCATCAACAAGAGAGACAGGTGAACCAGGGGGAGGGACTTCCCCACTGTGTCCTTAATACCTGGGTACTGACGTTTAAATTAATACCTGTGCGTTGCTGGGTAATATATATTTCTGATGGGTTCCACTATGCACCAATTAGGAATGGCTTCCAATCATTACAATGCATCAACTGGGTGAGTATCCACTACCCACACGTTATTGAACATTTACAAAAACACCAGAGTGAAAGAACTTTAGTTTGCCATACTACTGCTTGCTCTAGACCATTGCAGGTTCGTTCTGCTGTATTTTTCCCGTCGTAGTCCACGTTAGATATTACGGTCAGATTAGAAATGTCCCAACTGATCTTCATCCTTATCCAAGACCTAATTGTGTGTGTGTTAAAATATCATATCTATAACTCTCTATACCTACTCGGCTAAACAAGCCCATTGCCCGATGGAGAGGTTGAAGAACGGGATTGCAGCCGGTCCGTCTTAGGGAGAAATGCAGGATTAGCCTGTTGCGGGAAAGGACGTCTGCCGGAGTTACAGTCAGATCAAGATTTCTGACTCTCTGCTCCGAGTCACTCCGTTTAAAGGAATCGGCTTGATGGTTTCCTTTACGAGCTGAATGACCTCACTGCTCTTTATGTCTTACCTCAATCTGTCGGACCCACAGTGGCTCTATTCATACTTTCTTATTCCACTCAAGTCACCTCTCTTTCTTGTCTACAGTGAATAACCAAGGACAAGTGTAGATGAGAACAATCTTTGAACATATATAGGGAGTATCCAGGGAATATAGATACAAACATGCTCTGTATAGATTTTGGGCCTCATCTTATCGAGATTAAATACGTAAGCTGTGTGTTACTGTATCCTTCAATACCAACTTGGTTTTGCTCAGGTTGCGTATCCCCCTCTCTTTTAAACACCGACTCCTCCTTTCTTCTCAGACATGACTGTTTTTTAAACTGAGCTGCCTCTGCAATACTATACTAGCACTCGAGATAAATTCCCCAACTGGTCACCAATACCTGCAGTTCACACTTTCACAGGGGTGTGTCCTAGAGTGTTTTGACAGCCTGAACACTTTTAAATGCCGCCTCTCAGGGGTACGAGACCTGAAGCGGGTGGCATCACAGGGACACTAGGACGTTATTGTGGAGTGTGGGTAATGGTGGGCTGACTAGACTACTGCCTGGAGGGATGACTTAACCACTGATTGGGGATGGTGCTTGCAGGATGGAGGTTTTTTAACGCCCTTTTTAAGTGTTCCATCAGGGGACGACGCCTGAGATAATGTTTTCGTTTGCTCATGGAGGGGCACCTGCTCTTAGTAATATCAAATCCACACACAACAGAAGTTTATTATAAGTACTTAATGACAACTGAACTTATCTTCTTCAGATTAGATCTAAAGAAATGGGGACCAGACAACACCAAAATAATGGTACTGTGATAGTCCATGGGAGTTTATTTAAAGGGACTTATCATGTGAACATTAAGTAATGATGCATTGTAATCAATTGATTATTTTTTTAATTTTTACAATTTGTTGGAAATATCAACACCAGAAATTCAGGGGTATCAACTTCCTACACCCGCTAATGGGGGTAATACGAACAGGATTGGATGTTTAGTTTCACCATACACACAGCCAATAATCACCAAATCCGTCAGATCACCTTTTATCAGTCACAAAAGGCTAGATATAGACCAACCATTTGGTAGTTGGGATTAAAATGAAACCATGTGCACTGCTATTTTGGCCATCATCCTGTTGGTGTATTGCAATGGATTTACTGACAACTTGATCAGAATTACTGATCTTGCTTAAAATTAGGATCAGGAGGTAAAAGACATTTTGGCCAATTGACCAAAACATTGAGGTAGTCAATTTGGCAGAGATGGCACACCCATGTGTACACAGTCATAAATGGACTGATATCACCGTCATGGAGAACAGATCAAAACGGAAGAGAAACCATGAATATACAATTTTAAGGAATATGTTACCAATATTAAGGTTGAAAATTCTGAGCTTGATGTGGACCATAGGCACACTGTCTAAGCCACACCGCATCTGGGATCTATCTAGGAAGATGCGCTTCTTGCATATCTTCTCATTGGTTAGGCCCTGGGCCAAAAGGGGGGTGGAGCAACACCTACAATAACCACCAAGCTCAAACCCATACTGTGATTGGTCGTGTTTTTTACGATCTGGTCGGGATTACGCATCACATGCAAATGGGGGCAATATATCTGGCCCCACTGGTTACGTTGTGCTCCAGGCCAACATCGCAATTGCATGCAATTACCACTTTTGGTGATCGCATGATTGCGATAGACACAAAGTGCAACAGATCACTAATTGCGATTTTGTGTTGTATTGGGGCCTCAGAAAGCTCAAGCAAGAAGGAAGGAATAGATGACCAGAATCTAGGCCGTAGGCCAGTCACGTACAGTGACACCTAGTGGTGATATTACATACTGAAGTGAGACATAATAATAAGCTATACTGCTCTGCAAACGTATGATTTGTATTGAGAAATTTTACATTAGAACAAGTTAGAAGTTCAGTACCTCTTCCCTGGCAAGCTGGAGAGTTGCATCTATGTCAGTATGCTGGTACGACAGCAGAGCCCACCACCCCCAGTCTCCATGGCCCACGTCCGAGAGTACAGGCCAACATCTGACGACTCGAGTCCTTCACACTGCAAGTGAGATCAGAGTGAGCTACGACAAACCAGACCTGCAGGGTCCAGCTGCAGTTCAAGGGGGGGAAACTGCTGTACAGAGGTAGGAAAAATCAAGCTCAGTCCAGTTAGAAGCACAACGAGAATATTTAAATGTATTTCTGCACTGAGGGAGCTACAGTGGCAACATGAAGATCACATGCTTTAGTAGGACTTGTCCTAAAGGTCACAATGACCTCATTTACTAGATCAATATAAAACAACCAATCAGAAAACGCTTGGCTGCTTATCAGCTACTATAAAAAGGCTTTTTACAATATTGGCTTTGCTATCATTTACCTTCTGCCCAATGTTTGTTTTGGTGTATTCTTGTGGAAACTATCTGGTATTTTGTTTTACTAAAAACCTCAGAAGACACAGTGGCCGCTTGCCTGATCGGACATTTATATTACTTTTTAAAGGGGTGGGATGTTCATTATTTGTGTTTTTTCTATTAGTGCATTAATAAGTAGATGTTTTTATTGATTGATATTTCTGTGGTTTGACTTTAGATGTTTAGTATTAGCCTTAATGGGCATTTTGTATAATATCTCCCACGCGTGGGGTGCCCCATAAGGTACATAAGAGAGAAAATCTCCTTATTTAAAGGGCATGTCCATCTTTAAACAACTGATATTTTAGCACATTATTACCTGTATTACGACCAATTAAGGAATAATTGTTGTCCCCATTTTGGCACAGACAGTGTGGCCTCTCCTCCATGCAGTCAATCAAGGATGACAACTGACATCACAGCAATGATTGACTGCTGTTTCACCTGTTGCCTCCTCTGCACATGATCAAACTCGTAAAAAGCTCATTGAGCAGAGGGAGGAGGCAGAGACCTTTATCACAAAGGAAGAAGCATATCATTAAATATACTGGTTACAAAATGCATGTAATAAACTGTAAACTGCCAGTTGGGGTTGTGGGCAGATAACTGACAAGTCACAGTTTTTGTTTTAAATATAGCAATTTTAATTAAAGGGTATGTTACCCTAAAAAACTATAATTTGGTCATATTGTAGTTCCCCCCTAACTCATTGTCTGTTTGTAAAAATAGTTCGAAAGAAACGTACTTACCGGCACGGGTTCCCCTCTCTCTCAGCCTCCAATGCAACCTCCAGAAGACTCAGTGCCGGCTATTGATTTAGCTGAGGGATCCCGCTCTGGCAAGTAAATTTATTCTAACTAATTTTTGCAAACACTGTGGTTTCAGGTTGGGAGGGATAAAACTACAATACTACAAAAGTGATTTAATGCAAAAGTAAACCTACGCGTAATGGATCTGGATGGAGGGAGGAGAAACCTTCCACAGGAAGACAGCTCCTACTCTTCACTATCCTGGACTTTTCACAGACACTGCAGGAGTACCATTTGGAGGCAGAGGAGTAAGATAAGGATTTTTTTTAGCAACAGCATTATATGTTGGGGTGGACATGCCTTTAAAGTCTATCATTCTCCTTTAAAATAAAGTGAGCTTAACTAAATGGCTAGTTACCATATACAGAAAACTTATTTTTCCATATTCATGCAATAAAATAAAAGGACCAATTCTATAAGATGTTTTCATATCACAAATCCAAAGCACACACATGTCCCAGAGAGCCCCAGCAGGGCTGCCATCAGACTTTCTCTGGGCCCATACATCATGGTCTTGCCATAGATAAAGCAATGGAATATGTTTGAACAAGCCTGCCCAAAATAATGTCTTCCTACACAGCGTGACCCCTATAACTTCCTTCCAGTTTACATAGTTGTGCTCATCGGAAGGGACTTGCAGTGCAATTAAACTTGTGAGCCCAGAAATACACACTGCACACGGATGCTTTGACCAGGTCACCCAGATACCTTAGACAGCTGGGGCACAGGGAGGGACTGGGATTGTGTTTGGCTAACGTCAGAGCCTCGATTCTGCATGGCTGCAACTCTAACTCCTCCTGTCCCAGAAGGCAGAGAAAGAAATGTTTAATAACATCTACAGATTGTTGCTAACATTATTTTGGGACTGAGGATATTTCAACAAAGCACAGGGTATAAGTAGGGAAAGGAAGAGAGGAGGGTAACATGGAGAGGATTTCAAGAAATGGAACAAACGGAAAGCAAAAGGTGGAATGATGTCAAGATAATAATGTCTTGGTCTAGCAAATCACAGAAACCAATCGAATCCAGCTTTCACTGCTTTATATCTACAATAATACTAAAGAAATTATTGATGGTTCCTGCAGCGTATGGGAGGTTGGTTGGGTTTGTATATGTGGTTACCCCCCCCCCCTTATTGCCGACAGATATAAAAATAGTCACAGCCAGGACTGTGATTTAGATAAACCAAGACAGAATTTAAGTAATCCAATTTGTCTTCCAGTTAACGCACCGTAATTTTTGTGCAAAAGCCTGGGGTTCTTCTCTGCTAAATCGGGTTCTCGATAACTTGAGCTGGTCACAAGAGCTGCTTGGTGCGATATCCGAGACAATAAGTCTCGAAGCTCCAAATACATCCTCCGGAGTTCCCTGTAAGTACAATAATGACACAGTGAGTGAATATATAATATTCCTCTTACATGTCCTTAAAGGGCATGTCCACCCCTTACAAAAAAAAAACTGGTGACTTGTCAGACATACTGCCCGCAACCACCAACTGCTCTTTTATCCTGTTATATCCTTTGGCAAAGGTACTGCCTTCCTCCCTCGCTCAGTGAGCTTTTTATAAGTTTTAGTCATGTCTTGGTCGGCAGCGGGAATGTCAGCAATTACAGCCTTGATTCACTGCATGGTGGGAGAGCCAGGGTTAATTCACAAGAATTGCGTCAATAATTATCCTCACAAATCTGGTTATAATGTCAGGTCATAAAGTGCGTATAATATCAGTTGGGTTGGGGTCAGGTAACTGCCACTACCAGCTTTTTGTTTTAACATGGACATTCCCTTTAAGATTAATTTACTTGGACTTTTTACGACCCGTACAACAAAGCTACACTATAGCGAACATCCCAGTGCTCCTTCCAAAAGTTAGTAATCAAACCCACGGCAAGCTCGAAATTCCTAGTAATGGATCGATCACTCAGAGACACAATTCCACGACAGATTGATTATTATTCACTATCGCGCCTGTCAACAAGGCACAGGGTCAATACACTGCCTGCAAGCCAATTATAAACCGATCCCGAGCGTAGTTCATGTCAGATCCCTAGTATTAACCCCTGACGGCTTCTAAACCAATTGCTGCATTTTTATTGCCCAGATGGTATATTTAGGTTAGCTGAAAACCCAGCTTGATTGCGTCCATCTGGAATTCACATCAGTCCTCAACAACTCCATTTTCCCACATCCGTAGTCCAACGGTTTCCTCTTCTCTCTGACGAGGCCTCGTCCAGAGCCTGTTTATGTGTCCCGCATGATGGTGGAGACGCACGCAGGGAATCTGTCCAGAGCAAAGGGAAGGCTCCAGCCCATCGACAAGATCTGTATACATAACACAACGTGCCATATCTACTCATGGGCAATACATACTACAAGGCAATCCACAAACCTGTTCCCCAAAATATCACATTTGTACTAAACTCTAATCCCAAACTTACATTCTCATTCCTCCACTCATATAAACTAAACAGCTACATCCAACCTACCCTCTCATTCCTCCACATTCTATTATACTAAACTATGGTCCATCAACCTTCCACTCTCATTCCTCCACATCATATCAACTATAAACTATGTCCAACCTTTCAATCTCATTCCTCCACATCATATAACTAAGCCTGCTACATCCAACCTACAATCTCCTTTCCTTTACATCATATAAACTAAACTGCTACTCCAACCTACAATCTCATTCCTTTACAATCATATTACACGAAACTGCTACAAAATCCAACCTTCCAATCTCATTCCTCCACCCATATAAACTAACTGCTAACTATCCACCTTACAATCTCCCAGTCCTCCACATCATATAAACTAAACTATGGTCCAACCTTTTCAATCTCATTCTCCACATCATATAAACTAAACTGCTACAATCCACCTTACAACTCATTCCGTTACATAATATCTAACTGCTACATCCAACCATTAACAATCTCATTCCTCCACATCATATAAAACTAACTGCTACATTCCAACCTTACAATCTCGATTCCTCCACATCATACTAACGAAACTGGCTACCCTCCAACCTTACAATCTCAATTTCCTCCACATCATTAAAACTAAACTGCTACATCCACCCTTTACAATCTCATTCCTCCACATTAATCTAAACTAAACGCTACATCCAAACTTACAATCTCATTCCTTTTACAACTATAACTAAACTGCTACATCCAACCTTCCAATCTCATTCCTCCACATCATATAAACTAAACTGTTTACAATCCCAACCTCCCAATCTCATTCTCCACATCAATAAACTACACTGCACATCACCAACCTTCCAATCTCATTCCTCCACACATTACACTTAACTGTTACATCCAACCTTCCCAATCTCATTCCCCCTCATATAAACTAACTGCTACAATTCCACCCTTGACAATCCAATTCCTCCACATCATTAAACTAAACTAACTCGTCCAACCTTACAATCTCATTCTCCACATCATATAAAACTAAACTGCTACATCCACCCTTCAATCTCATTCCTCACATCATATAAACTAAAACTGCTACATCCACCCTACAATCGTCATTCCTCCACCATCATATAACACTAACGGCTACCAATCCACCCTGCAATCTCATTCCTCCACATCATATAACTAAACTACTAACGTCCCCCTACAATCTCATTCCTCCACATCAGCTAAACTAAACTGCTACCTACCACCTACAATCTCATTCTCTCCACCTCATATAAACTAAACTGCTACCTCACAACCTTAACTCCTCATTCCATCACAGCACCAAAACTAAACTGCTAACATCCCACCGTCCATCTCATTCGCTTCCCCCTCATATAACTAAACTAACTACGTCCAAACCTTACATCTCATTCCTCCACATCATATAAAACTAACTGCTACATCAACCTTACAATCTCATTCTCCCCATCATATAAACTAAACTGCTACTCCACCCAGCATCTCATTCCTCCACATCATATAAAAACTAACTGCTCATCCACCTTAAATCTCATTCCTCCACATCATATACTAAACTACGATGTCCCAACCTTACAATCTTCATTCCTCCACAAAAAAAATTTCCCCCCTAGAAACTAAACTGGCGACATCAAACCTTACCAATCATTCTTACATCATATAAACTAACGCACATCCCCTTACAACTCAGTCCTTCCACAAAAAAAAAAACAAAAATTCCCCCATAAATAAACTAACGGCTACTCCAACCTTAACAATCTCATCCGCACATCTATATTAAACTAAACTGTTACTGTCCACCTCCCAATCCTCATTTCTCCACATTAGAAACTCACTGCTACATCCAACCTCCCCAATCCCATTCCTCCACATTCCATAGAAACTATACTACTACATCGCAACTTTCTGCCCTATCTCAGTCCTCTGAATTATGTGAAGATAGTTAGACTCCCACGAATTTTGAGCAGCCTTTGGTTTTCTAACCCAACTTGTGCAAACTTTGGTTTATCCAGGTTGTACGCTAGGGGCTGGTTCGTTCTTTCAGTGTAGAACCTTGACTGGGTGGTGGGGGGGTGGTTGTCACGTGGATTGCGTGATATGCGCATGTGACACCCCCCCCACTAATCCCCACCCTCCGCTGGACAACCGCGGGAGCAATCCGAGGAAAGGTTCGTGGCACCACAACTAAAGCGACAGGCATCTTCAAAAAAGCAGGGAGCGGGATAAGATAGACAGGTGGGAGGTAGGTATTCCAAAGGGCGAGAAATCAACAATGACTCAATTACAGATAAGTAAACGAATTAGTGGGTCCATATGTAAGAACGGCAATGAAAGTGAATGGAGAGCAGTAGGAATCGTAGTGGGGGGGGGAACTCTTCTGCAAGAAGAATACGAAGTTGAAATAGGGGATAGGTTGGTTGAGTGAGGGGGAATGGTTGGGCCAACGTTGTTGTGGTCGACCGACACGAAGGTGACATAGATGATAGGTGTGGCCGGATAGTAACTGGGGTGGTGTGCACGCATTGTGTTTAAATGGAGAGCCGCAGCCGCATACGGCTGGATGGGGGGGAAGGAACACGGATATAGGGAAGCGCGCAGGAAAGAGGGGAATAAGGGACAGGAGAACGAGAGGACCGAAGGCAGGAGAAACGAAAGAAGAAGGAAACAGCAGACGAGAGCACATTTCGATTAGATCTCTGTTTGCCGGGAGGGGTGGTTAGGTATAATTAGTTTCATCGGGCCGGTTTAGACTTACGGAGAGCAGGGGGGCCTGGCTTTCTCCATGTATGCAATACTGTAGGAGCCGTCCATACTCACATTCTAACCTCAATAAATTGAGAATAAACACGTCATTTTCGTCATACCAGGTTCAGTTTATATACTATATTAAAATTGATTAGAAAAAGGAGAATTATCCTCATGCAGTAACGAGTGCTGGCTCTGGGCTCCACCCACAATCCTTTATTCATCTGGACAGTTAGCAATAGCAAAAAAGACAACCCCCTGACACTGAATAACAATGTAAATGAAGGGGGGAGGAGCTGGACACTGTCAGTTACTGTCAAAAAGCAGTTCTTTCCCTTTAATAGTTTCTTAATACAAGGATATGTGACCTGGTTTACTAAAGGGTAAATATTTTTACATGGGGAAGTTTTTTCATTTTTTTTCATTGAAAGTTAGCCTGGGCAATCATTGGCAAGTCATGGGATTGTTGCAATATTTTAATGCAAAAAACATTTAGAGCATTGCAAAAATACGTTCATTACGCGTAAAAACCGACCAAAAACCCCAAATGAGATTTTAAAAACCTTACCCCTCGTAAATACGGCGATAGCGCTATTTCGCGGCCGCGATGTGCGGCGGTAATTTTTTTGCGATTATCGAGTCTTTATAAATATGCCCCTAAAAGTGTATGAAGTGTATCTCTCGATAGGTGCCTAGCCTTGTCCCGTCCTCTGCTGTCTTCTGATATACTAAGAGTGTATGAAGCGTATCTCTCGATAGAGTGCCTAGCCTTGTCCCGTCCCCCGCTGTCCCTGATATACTAAGAGTGTATGAAGTGTATCTCTCGATAGGGTGCCTAGCCTTGTCCTCCTCGCTGTCTTCTGATATACTAAGAGTGTATGAAGAGTATCTCTCGTAGAGTGCCTAGCCTTGTCCCGTCCCTCCGCTGTCCTCTGATATCTAAGAGTGTATGAAGCGTACTCTCGAAGTAGAGTGCCTAGCCTTGTCCCGTCCCTCCGCTGTCCTCTGATATACTAAGAGTGTATGAAGACGTATCTCTCGATAGAGTGCCTAGCCTTGTCCCGTCCCTTCGCTGTCCTCTGATATACGTAAGATTGTAGAAGTGTATCTCTCGATAGGTGCCTAGCCTTTCCCGTCCCTTCCGCTGTCCTCTGATATACTAAGAGTGTATAAGAGTATCTCTCGATAGAGTGCCTAGCCTTGTCCCGTCCCTCGCTGTGTCCTTGATATACTAAGAGTGTACGAAGCGTATCTCTCGATAGGGGCCTGCCTTGTCCCGGCCGCCGCGTCTCTGATATACTAAGAGTGTATGAAGCGTATCTCTCGATGAGTGCCTAGCCTGTCCCGTCCCTCCGCTGTCCTCTGATATACTATGAGTGTATGAAGTGTATCTCTCGATAGAGGCCTAGCCTTGTCCCGTCCCTCCGCTGTCCTCTGATATACTAAGATGTATGAAGCGTATCTCTCGATAGAGTGCTAGCCTGTTCCGTCCCTCCGCTGTCCTCTGATATACTAAGAGTGTATGAAGGTATCTCTCGATAAGAGGCCTAGCCTTGTCCCGTCCTCCGCTGTCCTCTCTGATATCTAAGAGTGTATGAAGCGTATCTCTCGATAGGGTGCCTAGCCTTGTCCCGTCCCTCCGCTGTCCTCTGATATACTAAGAGTGTATGAAGCGTATCTCTCGTAGAGGGCCTACCTTGTCCCGTCCCTCTGCTGTCCTCTGATATACTAAGAGTGTATGAAGCGTATCTCTCGATGATAGAGTTGCCTAGCCTGTCCGTCCCTGCTGTCCTCTGATATACTAAGAGTGTATGAAGCGTATCTCTCGATAGGGTGCTAGCCTTGTCCCGTCCCTCTGCTGTCTCTGATATACTAAGAGTGTATGAAGCGTATCTCTCGATAGAGTGCCTAGCTGTCCCGTCCTCGCTGTCCTCTGATATACTAAGAGTGTATGAAGCGTATCTCTCGATAGAGTGCCTAGCTTGTCCCTCCCTCTGTCCCTCTGATTAACTAAGAGTGTATGAAGGTATCTCTCGAGAAAGAGTGCCTAGCCTTGTCCCGTCCCCCGCGTGTCTCTGATATACTAAGAGTGTATGAAGTGTATCTCTACGATAGAGGCCATGTCCTCTGATATACTAAGAGTGTATGAAGCGATCTCTCGATAGAGTGCCTAGCCTTGTCCCGTTCCTCCGCTGTCCTCTGATATACTAAGAGTGTATGAAGCGTATCTCTGATAGAGTGCCTAGCCTTGTCCGTCCTCCGCTGTCCTCTGATTACTAAATGTGTATGAAGCGTATCTTCGATAGAGTGCCTAGCCTTGTCCCGTCCCTCCGCGTCTCTGATATACTAAGAGTGTATGAAGAGGTATCTCTCGATAGAGTGCCTAGCCTTGTCCCGTCCTCCGCTGTTCTCTGATATACTAAGAGTGTATGAAGTGATCTCTCGATAGAGTGCCTAGCCTGTCCCGTCCTCCCACTGTCCTCTGATATACTAAGAGTGTATGAAGTGTATCTCTCGATAGGGTGCCTAGCCTTGTCCCATCCCTCCGCTGTCCTCTGATATACTAAGAGTGTATGAAGCGTATCTCTCGATAGAGTGCTAGCCTTGTCCCGTCCTCCGCTTGTCCTCTGATATACTAAGAGTGTATGAAGCGTATCTCTCGATAGAGTGCCTAGCCTTGTCCGTCCCTCGTTCCTCTGAATACTAAGAGTGTAGAAGTGTATCTCTCGATAGGGTGCTGCCTTGTCCCGTCCTCCGCTGTCTCTGATTAATAAGAGTGTAAGAGGTATCTCTCGATGAGTGCTAGCCTTGTCCCGTCCCTCCGCTGTCCTCTGATTTACTAAGAGTGTATGAAGCGTATCTCTCGATAGAGTGCCTAGCCTTGTCCCGTCCCTCCGCTGTCCTCTGATATACTAAGAGTGGTGAAGCGTACTCTCGAGAGTGCCTAGCCTTGTCCCGTCCTTCCGCTGTCCTCTGATATAGTAAGAGTGTATGAAGTGTATCTCGATAGAGTGCCTAGCCTTGTCCGTCCCTCCGCTTTCCTCTGATATACTAAGAGTGTATGAAGTGTATCTTCGATAGAGTGCCTAGCCTTGCCCGTCCCTCCGCTGTCTCAGATATACTAAGAGTGTATGAAGTGTATCTCTGATAGAGTGCCTAGCCTTGTCCCGTCCCTCCGCTGTCCTCTGATTACTAAGAGTGTATGAAGTGTATCTCTCGATAGAGTGCCTAGCCTTGTCCCGTCCTCCGCTGTCTCTGATATACTAAGAGTGTATGAAGTGTATCTCTCGATGGAGTGCCTAGCCTGTTCCCGTCCCTCCGTGTCCTCTGATATACTAAGAGTGTACAAGTGTATCTCTCGATGGAGTGCCTAGCCTTGTCCCGTCCTCCGCTGTCCTGTGATATAATAAGAGTGTACGAAGTGTATCTCTCGATGGAGGGCCTAGCTTGTCCCGTCCCTCCGCTGCTTGTCCTCTGATATACTAAGAGTGTATGAAGCGTATCTCTCGATGGAGTGCCTAGCCTTGTCCCGTCCCTCCGCTGTCCTCTGATATACTAAGAGTGTATGAAGCGTATCTCTCGATAGAGTGCCTAGCCTTGTCCCGTCCCTCCGCTGTCCTCTGATATACTAAGAGTGTATGAAGTGTATCTCTCGA
>CM033475.1:16439056-16484998 GCA_019447015.1 Hymenochirus boettgeri
TTACGAAAGTTTCTCTCGATTTAGAAGTGCCTAGCCTTTCCGGCCCTCCGCCGTTCCTGATTATACTAGGTGTGTATGAAGTGTATCTCTCGAAAGCTTGTCTGTAAAAATGAACTGTTAGTGCATAATAAAAAGGTATCACCTGATCCTACAGTACTCATCTCTTAGTATATGTTACACGGCTACAAACATTTTATTGATCTTACCGTGTATGGCTAGCTTAAGAATAAAGTTTCTCTGATTCAATCAATCCACCAACCAATTTTTTTGCCTTGGCCAATAATTCTGTTTCCCTATGGAAAGACCTTCCTATGGGTGTAGCATGTTTATGTCGTAATTAGTATAGCTAGAAGGTCTCTGAGAAAAAAGAATTGGCCCGCGAAGGTGAAATTTGGCGATTTTTTTTATTGAACGCTATAAAGAAATGAAACTTCTACGTTTTTCTTATTGTTAAACACTGCGAAAATCAAAGTGGGACACGTATGTACTCGAGTATAAACCGAGGGTTTCAGGCTTTAAAAAAGCCCGAAAATCTTCACCGGTTTTACTCGAGTCAATCTTCTTCTCCTACTTGTCCGGCGGCCGTGCGATCCGCATCCTCAGTGCACATCCGGATGATGTCACTATCCGGCGCCTCTCCACTTTGCGGCGCCGAGTGTGACATCATCCTGAAGCGCAGAGGATGTGGAGCGAGGAATGCGAGCGGCCGCAGGACAAGGTAGGAGAATACAACAGGGACACCAGTGCACACAATATTTACAAATAAGAGTAAAAACTTCTTTATTGTGCATACGTATGCACAAATAAAGGAGGATTTACCCATTTGCAAGTATTGGCTTCTGCAGATGTTTGAAAACTACAACTCCCAGCAATTAAAGCATGCGGGAGTTGTAGTTTCCAAACATCTTAAGTGGCAAATACTAGTAGGGGTTACACCCTCGGTTTATACTCGAGTCAACTCTTTCCCTCCTTTATTTTTTGGGTAAAACTAGGTATCTCGGTTTATACTCGGGACGGTTTATACTCGAGATATTAGGTATATATAAAGTGTGAAATTGGTCAACGAGGCCCCCACTGAACATCCGATTTGGGCAACAAAAGAACCTACAACATGGCACGATTGTCGGCCAAAACGATCGCTATACGATCGTACATGTGTGAAGCTTTACTGGAGGCGCCAAGCGCCATTAACATGACAATAACAGCATTATGGTGTGTTACCTTAGTCACTGTAACTGGTTAGAATGAGGATTAGCTACGTTATACTAAAGATTAGCAATTATCCGTGGTATTCAGTTGGATCAACCAGACTTGAAGTTTAGTTTTTGAAGACGTCTTCAACTGGATCTCTAAATTCAGCAATGACCTTGATGAATAAGAACTTGCTCAAGCAAAGGTAAGTGTTCAGTGTGTATTAAGGCTTGTACACATGGGATCGTGGGGCCGACCTGTGATCATCGATGCCCGGGTAATCGTTTCGTGTATGGGCACTCAGTCGGGCAAAAAGGATGTTGGGTGGGCCTCATATAATGATCAGTTTCTGAATTGCTCAACGAGGCCGACTGAGAACGTCCATACAAGAAATAGCCGTTGGGCAAAATGGCCGTTCGTGCGCTTGTGTGTCAGCCTCGTCCTCACAAAGTGTTCAGGCCATAAGTTATTTCACACTACATGAAAAGTAAACAGGGGGTGTTACCGTATTTACCATCCTATGGCCTGATCTGGTAATAGGAATGTTGTAAATTCACTTCACGTTAACCTTTCATCACATTTTCAGCGATACTAGCGATACTTTACAGAATTTTTGTTGATGAAAATTCCCCTTTTTAAAAAACGTGGCAAAAAAAAATCAACAGTGGAAAAATTGCGGCCAAGTTTGGGGAAAAAATATAGTGAAAATATTGAAATACGCCCCTAAGTCTGGGTACACCCCATGGTTTGGCTGATCAACCGATAGTTAGTGTATTGGCTGGAAAAAACTGCATGGGTCTTTGGCTTACCGTGAACGGCGTCCACCGGGTCGTTCGGAACTGTCTGCATTGGCCGATTGGACTTGTTCGAAAACCACGTCCGATCATGGGGTCGATGTGAAATGACGGCCGTGGCTTTTTTTGCCTATCTGACAGTCCAGGTCAGGATGAAACTCCTGCCCAGCTTTAAGGAAAGAATTCCTTCCCAGTACAAAGAAGAAAATAAAAGACTAATGTATATTCTAAAGCCTCATACACACGTGCTATCGTGGGGGCCCGTTTTCAGGCGATAATCGAATCGCCCTCCGCGGTGATCGCCCGGTTGCCCCAAGATACATATGTGTATCTACCTTTAGTTAAGGGAAATCTGTGCTCATCGAAAGTCTGTACATATTCATTCACAAAAGAACAATATTAGGTTTTACTTAAGAAATAATAACACTAATAATAACACTAATAACACTAATAATAACACTACTAACACTAATATAAACACTAATACACATAATAATAACACTAATAACACTAATAATAACACTAATAACACTAATAATAACACTAATATACACTAATAATAACATAATAAATAAGGTATTGAGAATAAAGATTGGGCCGCGAAGGTGAAATTTTGGCGATTTTTTTTATAGAACGCTATAAAGAAATGAAACTTCTACGTTTTTCTTATTGTTAAACACTGCGAAAATCAAAGTGGGACCGTATGTACTCGAGTATAAACCGAGGTTTTCAGGCTTTAAAAAAAGCCTGAAAATCTTACCTCGGTTTATACTCGAGTCAATCTTTCTCTACCTTGTCCGGCGGCCGTGCGTTCGCATCCTCAGTGCACATCCGGATGATGTCACTATCGCGGCCTCTCACTTTGCGGCGCCGAGTAGTGACATCATCCTGAAGCGCAGAGGATGTGGAGCGAGAGGAGCGAGCGGCCGCAGGACAAGGTAGGAGAATACAACAGGGACACCAGGGCACACAATATTTACAAATAAGAGTAAAACCTTCTTTATTTGTGCATACTGTATGCACAAATAAAGGAGGATTTACCCCTATTTGCAAGTATTGGCTTCTGCAGATGTTTGAAAACTACAACTCCCAGCAATTAAAGCATGCTGGGAGTTGTAGTTTCCAAACATCTTAAGTGGCAAATACTAGTAGGGGTTACACCCTGTTTATACTCGAGTCAATCTCTTTTCCTCCTTTTTTGGGTAAAACTAGGTATCTCGGTTTATACTCGGGGCGGTTTATACTGAGTGATATCGGTATATAAAGTGTGAAATTGGTCAACGAGGCCCCCCACTGAACATCCGATTTGGGCAACAAAGAAACTACAACATGGCACGATTGTCGGCCAAACGATCGCTCTCACGATCGTACATGTGTGTGAAGCTTTACTGGAAGGCGCCATTAACATGACAATAACAGCATTATGGTGTGTTACCTTAGTCATGTAACTGGTTAGAATGAGGATTAGCTACGTTATACTAAAGATTAGCAATTATCCGTGGTATTCAGTTGGATCAACCAGACTTGAAGTTTAGTTTTTGAAGACGTCTTCAATGGATCTCTAAATTCAGCAATGACCTTGATGAATAAGAACTTGCTCAAGCAAAGGTAAGTGTTCAGTGTGTATTAAGTGGCTCGTACACATGGGATCGTGGGGGCCGACCTGTGATCATCGTGCCGGGTAATCGTTTCGTGTATGGGCACTCAGTCGGGCAAAACGGATGTTGGGTGGGGCCTCATTAATGACAGTTCTCGAATTGCTCAACGAGGCCGACTGAGCATCCATACAAGAAATAGCCGTTGGGCAAAATGGCCGTTGTGCGCTTGTGTGCAGCCCTCGTCCTCACACAATGTGTTCAGGCCATAAGTCTATTTCACACTACATGAAAAGTAACCAGGGGGTGTTACCGTATTTACCATCCTATGGCCTGATCTGGTAATAGGAAATGTTGTAAATTCACTTCACGTTAACGTTTTCATCACATTTTCAGCGATACTAGCGATACTTTACAGAATTTTTGTCTTTGATGAAAATTCCCCTTTTTAAAAAACGTGTCAAAAAAAAAATCAACAGTGGAAAAAATTGCGGCCAAGTTTGGCGGAAAAAAATATAGTGAAAATATGAAATACGCCCCTAAGTCTGGGTAACCCCATGTTTGGCTGATCAACCGATAGTTCAGTGTATTGGCTGGAAAAAACTGCATGGGTCTTTGGCTTACCGTGACCGGCGTCCACCCGGTGGTTCGTTCGAACTGTCTGCATGGCGATTGGATGTTCGAAAACCACGTCCGATCATGGGGTCGATGTGAAATGACGGCCGTGGCTTTTTTGCCTCATCTGACAGTCCAGGTCAGGATGAAACTCCTGCCCAGCTTTAGGAATAGAATTCCTTCCCAGTACAAAGAAGAAATAAAGACTAATGTAATTATAAAGCCTCATACACACGTGCTATCGTGGGGGCCCGTTTCAGGCGATAATCGAATCGGCCCTCCTCGGTGATCCGCCCGGTTGCCCCAAGATCACATATGTGTATTTACCGTGTAGTAAGGGAAAATCGTGCTCATCGAAAGTCGTTACAGATGCAGGCACAAACGAACAAGAGAGGGACTGAAGAAATGAAGAAACACAAGAAGAACACAAGAACACGAAAGTACACGAAGAACAAAGAAGAACACGAAGAAGACACATGAAGAACACAAAACACGAAGAAAACACAAGAACACAGAAAAACACGAAAAGAACACAAGAACACAGAATAGAAGAACACGAAGAACACGAAGAAACACGAAGAAGAACACGAAATACACACGAAGAACACGAAGAAGAACACGAAGAAAAACACGAAAACACGAAGAAGAACACGAAAACACGAATGAACACGAAGAAAACACGAAGAACACACTAAAAAACACTAAGAAAACACACGAAAAGAACACAAGAACACGAAAAGAAGAGAAACACGAAGAACACGAAGAAACACAAGAAGAACACAAAAAACGAAGAAAGAAACAGAAAACACTAAGAAGAACACTAAGAAACAGAAGAACACTATAAAACACAAGAAACACTAAAAACACGAATAATAAACACTAATAATAACACTAATAATAACACACTATAACACAATAACACTAATAATAACACTAATAATAACACAATAATAACACTAATAAACACTAATTAATAACACTAATAACACTAATAATAACAATAATAATAACACTAATAATAACACTAATAATAACACTAATAATAAAATGGACTTAAAGATAAAAGACAACAGTGAGTACCTCTGAATCAGAACCATTGTAGATAAACCATCTATTTCATGGAGATTCCTTTCCTTCCTGCAGCCCTACTTCTAGAACACGGGTGCCCAACAGATGAGCCCATCACGGGAGTGGCACAATACTGTATTATGGAATACATTCCGGCATATTTATATTCATCTTTAGTTCAGCTTAAACAGCAGGTAAATGAGTAAATAGGCAGAAAGCGACTAAAGACACAGCCAAGACAAAGGTTAACACTTAAAGTATTATTTCCTTTACAAGATTGTTTTTTACAAGATTTGTTTTTTTGCACAATGACATTTTAATTAATAAAGTATTTGAAACGTTTCCCGGTAATAGAATAATTAGAGATTTATTTACAGCACGCCGTCCATGCACGGAGTAGATGTTCTTTCTATGTATGAATAACAGTCCATGGCAAGTGTTTATTTCTCACCCGCTGGGGTGACAGTTTGACACATGACGGAGTTTCCTCAGCAGGACACACAGTGAGCTCAGAGTTTTCTCTATGACACGATGCAGGTCAGGGGGTAAAATCCATATAAATGAGAAAAAGACAGCTACAGCAATGGGGACAAAGTTTGCACCTCCCTGATACAGGAAGGACCTGCATGGGAAGAAATATGCGTTAAACGCTTCATGTTGTTGCCTAAAAATTGAGACAACCCCCCCCAACTTGTGTCTGTCAGATTGCACACAGCTTGAAAAACAAGCAGCCCGAGAATGTCAGTGGATGGCTAACTTCTTCCCATCTTGGCAATAGTTCATCACAAATCTTGGGTAAGTTCTTCGATCTCCTTATTCTGAAATAAACAATAAGAGAGACAGTCAGTGACCGAGGAAATAGGACATTGGTCTTCGCACTTCTTGAACCAACCTTCTGTTCCAGGGTCCTTTCCAAAGCGTTCTACCTGAGCTGTTCTTTCCTCAGACTAGCCTGATAAGCTACTTGCTCCTGCTGAGACTTAGTGCGCACTTGGGCAATTTCTGCATTGGCTATGAGAGAAAAAAACACACAAATGTAAGTATCGTGCAGGTTATATGAAGCTCGTGGGACCCCACGGATCCTGTCTCACCTGTCCAGTTTTTCCTCTGCATGGATTTTAAGAGCATGGTACCTCTGCTTTCCTTCTTAACCCGTGCCAGGTATTCCTGTGCGCATTTCTTTAGCACTTCCTCGTTATCAGAGAAAAACATAATTTATAATAATTTTTTCTTAGAGAGCTCATCATAGCTTTACAAAGGATGTCAAACCTACGGGCCTCCAGATGGATTGAAAACTACAACTCCTAGCATGCCTTGTTTGCATAGAGGGCTGCTGGCTCTACATAGTTAATAAGAAGCCTTTTTACCCATTTGCTGCTTCATTCCCTGTATTAGTGGTATGGCATTGCAGCACCTAAACACACTTGCCTTTCGGAACCCTTCCAGAACCTCTTTCATTTTCTCGTATCTACGGAAGAGATGGCAAGAGACTTCTCCACTGAGTTGAGGTCGAAAGAGCTTGTTCCTTCGAGGATTAACTGCTGCACGGTGTGGTGAGAGACAGACTTCTCTCTCTGCTCGTCCTCTGTACAAAAACACATCAGAGCGATCAGCTTCTAATTAGGGCAGGTACTGGATAACAATAGCTCAGCAATAACAAAACGATTACCCCGCACTTTGTCACATACAGCCACAGTCACTGAGCAATCTTTTATCACACAGTATCATACCTGCAGTTCCTGCCCCTCCCCTAGTTCAGTGAATTAAGACATGCTCAGTGCGATTTACCCAGGAAGAGAGTGAGAAATTCTCCAATTGGATACTTTTTATCTCCCTGTGCAAAAGGGAGGGGAGGAGCAAAAAATGGTGGAATATTGGAGGGACTCACTGTCTCCTTCACAAGAAAGTTCAGGTGATTCCCATGTAAAAAGGTTGATGTTCCCTTTCTTTATGTTTCCCATGGTCCTCTGCTGCTAGTGATGTAAACCCATTCAAGTCTATGGGGCTTGTGCCAAATAAAGCTTTGGCGCACAAAGAGGTTTTTCCAGAAGCAGAGAATTGTGGGTAAAACAGGAGGAGAACATACATTTTAGTTTAGGTAGATTTCTAATATTACAAATGTAAATTCAGGTCCTTATTACACGGTTTAATTCAACTGAACTTAATTCATTATAAGATTTTAATTCTACTTAAGGTGTTGCAAGTAGAATCTTAATAATTTTGTAAAAGAAGCCCACATACCAGAAAAATGTAATTCCATACCAGACAAATCATCATTGTAGATACTGCACTATTGGAAAAACTTCAATATGACAGACAGAGGTTTGTAAAAAAAAAAAAAAAATACATTTACTTGGAAAGTGACCATGGCAGAACAGACTCACAACCACACAGGTTAAAAACAGCACTGGGGGTGGGGTCTTAACACATTGGGGGTGGGGTCTTACAGCACTGGGGGTGGTGGGGTCTTACTGGGCTGCCTGATGTATTGCAAGCAAAAAAAAAAAAAGGCAAAAAGCAAAATGTAAAACAAAGCCAAAAGAGCAAAAGCAAAACAGATTAATCAGAAGTAGCAATGCAAGGGATTAGCAATAAGGAACCCGGAACGACCAATCAGAAGTAGCAATGCAAGAGGATTAGCAATAAGGAACCCGGAACGACCAATCAAAATGAATGAAAAACACTAAAGGACAAATGCAGAATCAGGTATTAAACCAGTGTATGTGGTTCCAGTACGCACAGGTAGGGAACTGGAGGTAAGTACCACATACAGATGGTGTAGGGGGTGTTAGTTGGAACGGACAGGTACAGTCATTGATAAGGCATGTTGTATGTATGTATGTATGTATTTTATTTCTTATATAGCGCTACATATTCCCCAGCGCTTTACAATTATTTACTCAATTCACTCAGGCCCTGCCCCAAAAAGCTTACAATCTAATCACATTTATTGACACATACAACCTATCAGTATGTCTTTATGATTGGGGGGGAAACCGGAGTGTCCGGAGGAAACCCACGCAAGCACGGGGAGAACACACAAACTCCTTGCAGATGTGTCCAAGGGTGGAATCGAACTCAGGACTTCAGTGCTGCAAGGCATCAGTGCTAACCACTGAGCCACCGTGCAATGTGTGAACTAGTTGTTTGTAAGACTGGGGCACTAGATGTATATGCTTGTGAGGGAGATGCCATAAACATCAGTGGCGAAGGTAGCATGAGGAGATTGTTCCTGGGTTAGTGTCTGGACACAGTCATTGGACTGGTCAGTGAGGTCATGACTGGTTAGGTAGATACAATCATTAGTGGGGTGTGTGTGACTTGACGAGTGTTAATGTAACAGATGTCGTGGTTGGAGGGGAGACATCACTGAATACATATTATAGGATAAAACAATCACTGGAAGCCCTTATCAGTGTTATTAACATATAAAGTACTAGTGTGGGAGTCAGTGGACATACATCAATGCCTTTCCTAAGCAGAAAGAAAACTTACCGATCATCTGTGCTATTGTTTTCTCATACTCTGCAACAATCTTCCTGCAAATAAGAGAAACATTTCATTCAGACAGGCTTCATACCCAGTAGCCACCTATACCAAGCCACCTAATAACAGTAGCCACCCAATACCAGTATCATCTAAATTCAGTAGCCAACCTATACGTAGTATACATCTAACACCACTAGTCTCCTAATACCAGTTTCCATCTAACACCAGTAGCCACCTAATACGGTATCCATTTAATACCAGTAGCCACCTAATACCGGTATCCATCCAATACCAGTAGCCACCTAATAGCGGTATCCATCCAATACCAGTAGCCACCTAATACCGGCATCCATCTAATAGCAGTTGCCACCTAATACCCGGCATCCATCTAATACCAGTAGCCACCTAATACCAGCATCCATCTAATACCAGTAGCCACCTAATACCGGTATCCATCTAATACCAGTAGCACTCATACCGGTATCCATCTCATACCAGTAGCCACCTAATACCGGTATCCATCTAATACCAGTAGCCACCTAATACCGGTATCCATCTAATACCAGTAGCCACCTAATACCGGTCTCCATCTAATACCAGTAGCCACCTAATACCGGTATCCATCTAATACCAGTAGCCACCAAACGGTACCATCTAATACCAGAGCCACCTATCCGGTATCTATATACCAGTAGCCACCTAATACCGGTATCCATTCTAATACCAGTAGCCACCTAATACCGGTATCCATCTAATACCAGTAGCCACCTAATACCGGTCTCATCTAATACCAGTAGCACCTAATACGGTATCCATCTAATACCAGTAGCCACCTAATAACGGTATCCATCTAATACCAGTAGCCACCTAATACCGGTATCCATCTAATACCAGGACACTAATAGGTATCATCTAATACCAGTGACCTAAACCGGTATCATCTAATACAGTAGCCACCACTGTATATCAGCATCAACAAGAGAGACAGGTGAACCAGGGGAGGACATTCCCCACTGTGTCCTTATACCTGGGTACTGACAGTTTAAATTAATACCTGTGCGTTGGCGTGGGTAATTTATATTCTGATGGGTCACTATGCACCATTAGGGATGGCTTCATCATTACAATGCATCAAATGGGTGATATCCACTACCCAGCAGGATTGACATTTACAAAACACAGAGTGAAAGAACTTTAGTTTGCCATATCTACTGCCTCTGCTCATAGAACCATTGCAAGGTTCGTTCTGCTGTATTTTTCCGTCGTAGTCCACGTTAGATATTACGGTCAGTTAGAAATGCCCAACTGATCTTCATCCTATCCAAGACCTAATTGTGTGTGTTTAACTATCAGATCTATAACTCTCTATCACTAATTGCTACACAAGCCCATTGCCAGATGGAGAGGTGAAGAACGGGATTTGCAAGGTCGTCTTAGGTAGAAAATGCAGGATTAGCCTGTGCGGGAAGAGGATTGTCGCAGGAGTTACAGTCAGATCAAATTTCTGACCTCTCTGCTCGAGTCAAATCCGTTTAAAGGAATGGCTGATGGTTCTTACGAGGCTGATGACCTACACTGCTCTTTATGTCTTACCTCATCTCTAGGACCTCACAGTGGCTCTTCATACTTCTTCTCCACTCAGTCACCTCTCTTCTTTGTTCTACCATCTGAATAACCAAAGGACAAGTGGAAGTGAGAAACAATCTTGAAATATTAGGGAGATATCAGGGAAATAGGAGACAAACAGCTCCTGTATAGATTTTGCCTCATCTTAATCGATAATTAAATACATGTAAGCTGTGTGTTACTGTATGCCTTCAATACGAACTTGGTTTGCTCAGGTTCAGATCCCCCCTCTCTTTTACCCGACTCCTCCTTTCCTCAGACATGACTTTTTTTAAACTGAGCATGCTCTGCAATCACTATTATCTAGCACTCAGAGATGAAATTCCCCAACTGTCACCAATACAACTGCAGTTCACTCTTCCACAGGGGTGTTCCTAGAGGTTTTGACACCTGAAACAACTTTTAAATGCCGCCTATCAGGGGTACGAGACATGAAGCGGGCGTGGCATCACAGGGAACTAGGCGTGTATTGTGGAGGTGGGTATGGTGGGCTGACTAACACTGACTGGAGGGATGACTTAACACTGATTGTGGGACTGGTGCTTGCAGGATGGAGGTTTTTTTTAACTGCCTTTTAAGTGTTCCATAGGGGAGCGCCTGAGCAAATGTTTCAGTTTGCTTCATGGTAGGGGCACCCCTGCTCTTCCAGTAATATCAAAATCCAGCACACAACAGAAGTTTATTATAAGTTACTTAATTGACAACTGAAGTATCTTATCTTCAGATTAGATATCTAAAGAAATAGGGGACAGAACAACAAAATAATGGTACTGTGATAGTCCATGGGAGTTTTATTTAAGGGACATTATCATGTGAACATAAAGTAATGATGCATTTAATCCAATGATTATTTTGAATTTTTACAATTTTGTTGGAATATCAACCACAGAAAGTTTCAGGGGTTATCAACTTCCTACACCGCTAATGGGGGTAATACGAACAGGATTGGATGTTAGGTTCACCATACACACAGCCAATAATCACCAAATCCTGTCAGATCACCTATCAGTCACCAAAAGGCTAGATATAGACCAACCATTTGGAGTTGGGATTAAAATGAAACCATGTGCACTGCTATTTGGCCATCATCCTGTTGGTGTATTGACAGTGATTTACTGACAATTGATCAGACTTACTGATCTTGCTTAAAATTAGGTCAGGCGATAAAAGACATTTTGGCCCAATTGACCAAAACATTGAGGGAGTCAATTTGGCAGAGATGGCAACCCATGTGTACACAGGCATAAATGACCTGATATCACCGGTAATGGAGAAACAGATCAAACAGGAAGAGAAAACCATGAAATATACAATTTTAGGAATATGTTACCAATATTAAGGTTGAAATTCTGAGCTTGATGTGGACATAAAGGACAACTGTCTAAGCCACACCGCACTCTGGGATCTATCTAATGGGAAGATGCGCTTCTTGCATATCTTCTCATTGGTTAGGCCCTGGGCCAAAAGGGGGGTGGAGCAACAACCTTACAATAACCACCAAGCTCAACCCATACTGTGATTGGTCGTGTTTTACGATCTGGTCGGGATGTATGCATCCATGCAAAATGGGGGCATATATATGGCCCCACTGGTTACGTTGTGCTCCAGGCCATCATCGCAATCCATGCAATTACCACTTGCGATTCTTGTGTATTTATTGTATTGGGGCCTCAGAAAGTCAAGCAAGAATGGAAGGAATAGATGACAAGAATCTGGCCAGTAGGCCAGTCACGTAACAGTGACACGTGGTGATATTTACATACTGAAGTGAGACATAATATAAGCTATAACTTGCTCTGCAAACGTAACTGATTTGTATTGAGAAATTTTACATTAGAAGAAAGTTAGAAGTTACAGTACCTCTTCCTGGAAGCTGGAGAGTTGCATCTATGTCAGTCTGCTGGTACGACAGCAAGAGCCCACCACCCCAGTCTCCATGGCCACCGTCCGAGAGTACAGGCCAACATCTGACGCTCGAGTCCTTCACACTGCAAGTGAGATCAGAGTGAGCTACAGACAAACCAGACTGCAGGGTCCAGCTGCAGTTCAAGGGGGGGGAAATGCTGTACAGAGGTAAGGAAAAATCAAGCTCAGTCCAGTTAGAAGCACAACGAGAATATTTAAATGTATTTCTGCCATGGGGGGGAGCTACAGTGGCAACATGGCAAGATCACATGCTTTAGTAGGACTGTCCTAAAGGTACAATGACCTATGTTACTAGATCAATAAAACAACCAATCAGAAAACGCTTGGCTGCTTATCAGCTGACTATAAAAAAGGTTTTTACAATATTGGCTTTGCTATCTTTACCTTCTGCCCAATGTTTGTTTTGGTGTATTCTTGTGGGAACTATCTGGATATTTTTGTTTTTACTAAAACCTCACGACACAGTGGCCGTCTTGCCTGATCGGGACATTTATATTTAACTTTTTAAAGGGTGGGATGTTATTATTTGTGTTTTTTTCTATTAGTGCATTATAAAGTATTGTTTTTATTGATTGATATTTCCTGTGGTTTGACTTTAGACTGTTTAGTATTAGCCTTAATGGGCATTTGTATAATAGTCTATCCACGCGGGGGAGTGCCCCATAAGGGACATAAAGAGAGAAAACTCTCTTATTTAAAGGGCATGTCCATCCTTTAAAAAAACGATAATTTAGCACATTATTACCTGTATTACTAACCAGATATAAAGGATAATTGTTGTCCCATTTGGCACAGAAAGTTGGCTCCTCCCTCAAGCAGTCAATCAAGGATGAACACTGACATCACAGCCAATGATTGACTGCTGTTTCACCTGTTGCCTCCTCTGCACATGATCAAACTCATAAAAAGCTCATTGAGCAGAGGGAGGAGGCAGAGCCTTTATCACAAAGGAGAAAGCATATCATTAAATATCTGGTTACAAATGCATGTAATAAAACTGGTAAAAACGCAGTTGGGTTGTGGGCAGATAACTGACAAGTCACAGTTTTTTGTTTTAATATAGCAATTTTAATTAAAGGGTATGTTCACCTAAAAACTATAATTTGGTATATTGTAGTTCCCCCCTAACTGCATTGTCTGTTTGTAAAAATAGTCGAAGAAGAACGTACTTACCGGCACGGGTTCCCTTTCCTCAGCTCCCCCATGCAACCTCGGAAGACTCAGTGCCGGCTATTGATTTAGCTGAGGGATCCCGCTCTGGCAAGTAAGTTTATTCTAACTATTTTGCAAAAAACATGTGGTTCAGGTTGGGAGGGGTAAAACTACAATACTACAAAAGGATTTAATGCAAAAGTAAACCTACGCGTAAGGATCTGGATGGAGGGAGGGAGAAACCTTTCCACAGGAAGACAGCTCCTACTCTTCACTATCTGGACTTTTCACAGACACTGCAGGAGTACCATTTGGAGCAAGAGAGAGTAAGATAAGGATTTTTTTAGCAAACAGCAATTATAGTTGGGGTGGGACATGCCCTTAAAAGTCTATCTCTCCTTTAAAATAAGTGAGCTTAACCAAATGGCCATGTTACCATATACAGAAAACTTATTTTTCCATATTCATGCAATAAAATATGAAGGGACCAATTATAAGATGTTTCATTCATAAAAATCAAGCGCACAAACTGTCCAGAGAGCCCCAGCAGGGCTGCCATCAGACTTTTCTGGGGCCAGTACATCATGGTCTTGGCCATAGATAAAGCAATGGAATATGTTTTGAACAAGCTTGCCCAAAATAATGGCTTCCTACACAGCGTGACCCTATAACTTCTTCCGTTATTACATTATTTGTGCTCATCGGAAGGGACTTGCAGTGCAATATTAAATTGTGAGCCCAGAAATACACACTGCACACGGTGCTTTGACCAGGTCACCCCCGATACCTTAGACAGCTGGGGGCACAGGGAGGGACTGGGATATGTGTTGGCTAACGTCAGAGCCTCGATTCGCATGGCTGCAAACCTAACTCCTCCTGTCCCAGAAGGCAGAGAGAAGAAATGTTTAATAAACATCTACAGATTGTTGCTAACAGGATTTATTTTGGGACTGAGGATATTTCAACAAAGCACAGGGTATAAGTAGGGAAAGGAGAGAGAGGAGGGTAACATGGAGAGGATTCTTCAAGAAAATGGAACAAACGGAAAGCAAAAGGTGGAATGATGTCAAGATAATAATGTCTTGGTCTAGCAAATCACAGAAAACCAATCAGAATCCAGCTTTCGCTGCTTTATACTACAATAATACTAAAAGAAATTATCTGATTGGTTCCTGTCAGCGTATGGGAGGTTGGTTGGGTTTGTATATTGTGGTGTTAACCCCCCCCCCCCCTTATGCCGACAGATATAAAAATAGTAAACACAGCCAGGACTGTGATTTAGAATAAACCAAGACAGAATTTAAGGAATCCAATTTGTCTTTCCAGTTAACGCACCTGTAATTTTGTGCAAAAGCCTGGGGGTTCTTCTCTGCTAAATCGGGGTTCTAGATAATGAGCTGGTCACAAAGAGCTGCTTGGTGCGATATCCGAGACAATAAAGTCGCTGGAAGCTCCAAATACATCCCCGGAGGCCTGTAAGACAATAATGACACAGTGAGTGAATATAATATTTACATCTTCACATTCCTTAAAGGGCATGGCCACCCTTTAAAAAAAAAACTGGTGACTTGTCAGACATCTGCCCGCAACCCCAACTGCTCTTTTTACCTGTTATATTCCTTCTGGCAAAGGTATTAGGCCTCCTCCCTCAGCTCAGTGAGCTTTTTATAAGTTTTAGCATGTGCCATTGGAGGCAGCAGGGAATGTCAGCAATTACAGCCTGATCACTGCATGGTGGGAGGAGCCAGGCAGGTTACTCACCAGAATTGAGTCAATAATTATCCTCAAACATTGGTTAATGCAGGTAATAAAGTGCTGTATATATCAGTTGGGGTTGGGGTCAGGTAACTGACACGTGACCAGCTTTTTGTTTTAAGCATGGACATTCCCTTTAAGATAATTTACTTGGGACTTTTTACGACCCTACAAGCAAAGCTCACATAGCGAACATCCAGTGCTCTTCAAATTAATAATCAAACCCACGGCAGCTGAATTCCTAGTAATGGAATCGATCACTCAGAGACACAATTCCAGACAGAATTGATTATATTCACTAATCGCGCATGTAAACAAGCACAGGGTCAATACACTGCCTGCAAGCCAATTAAAACGAGATCCCAGAGCGATAGGTCCTGTCAGATCCCATAGTATAACCCTGACGGCTAAACCAAATCTGCATTTTTATTGCCCAGATGGATATTTAGTTTAGCTGAAAACCCCAGTGATTGGTCCATTCTGGATACACATCAGTCCTCACCAACTCCATTTTCCCACATCCGAGTCAACTGTTCCTCTTTCCTCTGACGAGGCCTCTCCAGAGCCTGTCTTTATGGTGTCCTGCATGATGGTCGGAGACCGCGAGCAGGGAATCTGTCCAGGCAAAGGGAAGGCTCCGACCCATCGAAACAAGATCTGTATAACAATAACACAAATGTGAAATATATACATGGGCAATACATACATACAAGGCAATCCACAAACTGTTCCCCAAAATATACAAGTTGTACTAAAGCTACATCCAAACTACAATTCTATTCCTCACACATCATATAAACTAAACAGCTACATCAAACTACAATCTCATCCTCCACATTATATATACTTAAACTATGTCCAAACCTTCAATTCATTCCTCCACATCATATAAACTAAACATATGTCCAACCTTTCAATCTCATTCCTCCACATCATATAAACTAAGCTGCTACATCCAACCTTACAATCTCATTCCTTTACATCATATAAACTAAACTGCTACATCCAACCTTACAATCTCATTCCTTTAAATCATATAAACTAAACTGCTAATCCAACCTTCCAATCTCATTCCTCCACATCATATAAACTAAACTGCTAAATCCAACCTTACAATCTCATCCTCCACATCATATAAACTAAACTATGGTCAACCTTTCAATCTCATTCTCCACATCATATAACTAAACTGCTAACTCCACCTTACACTCATTCCTTACATAATATAAACTAAAATGCTACATCCAACCTTACAATATCATTCCTCCACATCATATAAACAAAACTGCTACATCCAACCTTACAATCTCATTCCTCCACATCATATAAACTAAACTGCTACATCCAACCTTACAATCTCATTCCTTCCACATAATTAAAACTAAACTGCTACATCAACCTTACAATCTCATTCCTCCACATTATAAACAAACTGCTACATCCAACCTACAATCTCATTCCTTACAACATATAAACTAAACTGGCTACATCCCAACCTTCCAATCTCATTCCTCCACATCATATAAACTAAACTGTTACATCACAACCTCCCAATCTCATCCTCCACATCAATAAACTACACTGACATCCAACCTTCCAATCTCATTCCTCCACACAAATAAAACTTAACTGGTACATCCAACCTCCCAATCTCATTCCCAATCATATAAAACTAAACTGTACAATCCAACCTTACAATCTCATTCCTCCACATCATAAACTAAAACTACATCGTCCAACCTTACAATTCATCCTCCACATCATATAAACTAAACGGCTACATCCAACCTTACAATCTCATTCCTCACATCATATAAACTAAACTGCTACATCAACCTACAATCTCATTCCTCCACATCATATAAACTAAAGCTACATCCAACCTTACAATCTCATTCCTCAACATCATATAAACTAAACTACTACGTCCAACCTACAATCTCATTCCTCCACATCATATAAACTAAAACGCTACATCCAACCTTACAATATCATTCCTCCACTAATAAACTAAACGCTACATCCAATACAATCTAGTTCTCACAAATCAATAAACAATGCTACTCCAACCTCCATTCATTCCTCCCCACATCATATAAACTAAACTACTACGTCCAAACCTTACAATCTCTTTCCTCCACATCATATAAACTAAACTGCTACATCCAACCTTACAATCTCATTCTCCATCACAACAAATTCACTCCAACTACAATTCATTCCTCACATATATACTAATGCTACATCCAACCTTACAATCTCATTCCTCCACATCATAAAAAAAACTACTATGTCCAACCTTACAATTCATTCCTCACTCATATAAATAAAACATGCTACATCAACCTTACAATCTCAGTCCTTTACACTCATATAAACTAAAATGCTAATCAAACCTATACAATCTCATTCCTCCCACATCATTAAACTCAACTGCTACATCCAACCGACAATCTCATTCCTCCCTCAAATCATATAAACTAAATGTTACATCCACCTCCCAATCTCCTTTCCTCCACATCATATAAACTAAACTGTTGAACTCCAACCTCCCAATCTCATTCCTCCACATCATATAACTAAACTATACATCCAACCTTCCAATCTCATTCCTCTGAATATGTTAAGATATTTATGATCCACTATTGATCAGCACTTTTTTCTAAACCCAACTTGTTGCCAAACGTACACAGGTACCGCAGTGCTGGTCTCAGAGAACCTGACTGGTGTTTTCATGGGTTGTCCTGGGACCCCTCAAACATCAGGTAAAGGGGACTGGGGGTTGTGGCACCTCATGGAGTGGGATAGAAGCACAAGGTTGGGTTAAGGTTTCGGTCTATATCCACACAGATAAAATTAGTAGTAACAGGAATCTATTTATAAGGGATGTTAATAGACTTGTTAAAAGGACAAACAATATGCGTCCTTCAAAGGAAACAATAAGAAGTTATTAATAGTAATAAGGATTGTATGGCCCCATATAGGACTCAAGGCCTGATGAATGTGGCCACCTCACCATTTTTAAAATAAGCGGCAGCCCATTCAGGAAATGGATTGAAGGAGGAAACCCTGCGGTATAGTGGCCGCTCGCAGTAGAAGATCGTGAGACTAATTGACACTCTTAACCAGAGGATTCCCGTCCTGTCATCCACCAATAAAGGGAAGCTACATAGCACCCATCATACGAGCACTTTCTAGTAGATCTCGGTTTGCATAAGGTCTTGAGAATAAAGAATTGGCCGCGAAGGTGAAATTTTGGCGATTTTTTTTATAGAACGCTATAAAGAAATGAAACTTCTACGTTTTTCTTATTGTTAAACCACCCCTCCAAGCCCCCCGCCCCCCGTTCCTTCGGGTATTTACTTGATGGATCCGCTGGGGGGTGGAGGTTCCCCTCCAGGGGCCCTGAGAAGGGCCTTTTTGGTTAGGGTAATCCCGCAGCATCTAACCGGGACCCCCCCTTCCCGGCCCTTACAGGGCCCTTGCGGCAACGACAAGTGGCCTTTTGGCGGGGGTCCCGCAGCTGAAACCGGGACCCCCAGTGCTCGCTCTTAAAAGAGACCTTGGGCGACGTCTTTTCTTTCTTCAGTCCCGGCGACACCAGCTCCGCCGAGGCCGCCGACCCCCGAGAGGTACCCCTGCGGCCGCCAGGGGTACCCCCGGCGGGCGCCGGCGACCTCAACGAGGCCGTGTTTCCGGCGTCTTGATCCGACGCGACGTCTTCGGGCTGGCGACACCAACCCCACTCAGGTCGCCGATGCCAGGCAGACTCACTGCGGCCGCCAGTGAGCCGTTCTGGCACCGCCGGCCTCAGCGAGCCGATGTTGCCAGCCGCTTCTTCTCTTCTTCTTCAGCCATCTACTGGCTGGGCATCTGAGTGCCGCGGCGGAAAGCCCTCTTATATAGTGTTTGTGCAGAAATCCATAATCCTTTTCTGATTGGTCAATTTTTTAAATACTTGCTTTACATTAACCAATCAGATTTCTGGAAAGTCTGAAATCTGATTGGTTAATGTAAAGCATATTAAAATTGACCAATCAGAAATGGATTATGGATTTCTGCAAACCTATATAAAGAGGAGCTTTCCGCCGAGGAACTCAGATGCCATCGCAGTAGATGGCTGAAGAAAGAAGAAAGAAGCGGCTGGCAACATCGGCTCCTGAGGTCGGCGGTGCCGCAGGCTCACTGGCAGCCCAGTGATCTGCCTGGCATCGGCGACCTGATGGGGTTGGTGTCGCCAGCCCGAAGACGTCGCGTCGGATCAAGACGCAGGCAACATCGGCCTCGTTGAGGTCGCCGGCGCCCGCCGGGGGTACCCCTGGCGGCCGCAGGGTTACCTCTCGGGGGTCCGGCGGCCTCGGCAGAGCTGGTGGCGCCGGGACTGGAAGAAAGAAGACGTCGCCCAAGCTCTTTTAAAGCCGCACTGGGGGTCCCTTTTCAGCTGCGGGAACCCCCGCCAAAGGCACTTGTCAGTGCCGCAAGGGCCCTTGTAAGGGCCGGGGAGGGGGTCCCGGTTTCGAGCTGCGGAATCCCCTAAGCCCCAAAGCCCTTCTCAGCCCCGCTGGAGGGACCTCCACCCCCACCCCACCCAGCGGCTCCCTCCCGTCCCCTCCCCGGAGCGGCCGGGGCGGGGGGCTTGGAGGGGTTTGCCGGGGAGGGGGTGCGCGGCGGTGGTCGCGACCACCTGCTGCGGCCCCTTCCCGGCAGCTACTCCTCCCTAACCTCCCGCTTCCGAGATTGCCCCGAACGGAAACGGGTGGGAGGGGCTGCTGGGAAGAGGCGGCGGCGGCGGGTGGTCCCGCTGCCGCCGCGGGGGGTGTGGGCGGGGTAGGAGCGGCGTCGGGAAGGATTTTAAGTCCCTTCGCGGCGATACTATACAGTATCGCCACAAGGGGCTTAAAATTACCGCAGCACAATCGCGCCCGCGATAGGTATCGCGGGAATAGCGCTCGCCGTTATAAATACGGCGATAGCGCTATTTTCGCGGCCGCGATGTGCGGCGGTAATTTTTTTGCGATATTATCGATTCTTTATAAATATGCCCCTAAGAGTGTATGAAGTGTATCTCTCGATAGGTGCCTAGCCTTGTCCCGTCCCTCTGCTGTTCTTCTGATATACTAAGAGTGTATGAAGCGTATCTCTCTCGATAGAGTGCCTAGCCTTGTCCCGTCCCTCCGCTGTCCTCTGATATACTAAGAGTGTATGAAGTGTATCTCTCGATAGGGTGCCTAGCCTTGTCCCGTCCCTCTGCTGTCTTCTGATATACTAAAGTGTATGAAGGTATCTCTCGATAGAGTGCCTAGCCTTGTCCCGTCCCTCCGCTGTCCTCTGATATACTAAGAGTGTATGAAGCGTATCTCTCGATAGAGTGCCTAGCCTTATCCCGTCCCTCCGCTGTCCTCTGATATACTAAGAGTGTATGAAGGTATCTCCGATAGAGTGCCTAGCCTTGTCCCGTCCCTTCGCTGTCCTCTGATATACTAAGATTGTAGAAGTGTATCTCTCGATAGAGTGCCTAGCCTTGTCCCGTCCCTCCGCTGTCCTCTGATATACTAAGAGTGTATGAAGCGTATCTCTCGATAGAGTGCCTAGCCTTGTCCCGTCCCTCCGCTGTCCTCTGATATACTAAGAGTGTACGAAGCGTATCTCTCGATAGGGGCCTAGCCTTGTCCCGTCCCTCCGCTGTCCTCTGATATACTAAGAGTGTATGAAGCGTATCTCTCGATAGAGTGCCTAGCCTTGTCCCGTCCCTCCGCTGTCCTCTGATATACTATGAGTGTATGAAGTGTATCTCTCGATAGAGTGCCTAGCCTTGTCCCGTCCCTCCGCTGTCCTCTGATATACTAAGATGTATGAAGTATCTCTCTCGATAGAGTGCCTAGCCTTTTCCCGTCCCTCCGCTGTCCTCTGATATACTAAGAGTGTATGAAGTGTACTTCTCGATAGAGGGCCTAGCCTGTCCCGTCCCTCCGCTGTCCTCTGATATCTAAGAGTGTATGAAGGTATCTCTCGATAGGGTGCCTAGCCTTGTCCCGTCCCTCCGCTGTCCCCTGATATACTAAGATGTATGAAGCGTATCTCTCGATAGAGGGCCTAGCCTTGTCCCGTCCCTCTGCTGTCCTTCTGATATACTAGAGTGTGATGAAGCGTATCTCTCGATAGAGTGCCTAGCCTTGTCCGTCCCTCCGCTGTCCTCTGATATACTAAGAGTGTATGAAGCGTATCTCGATAGGGTGCCTAGCCTTGTCCCGTCCCTCTGCTGTCTTCTGATATACTAAGAGTGTATGAAGCGTATCTCTCGATAGAGTGCCTAGCCTTGTCCCGTCCCTCCGCTGTCCTCTGATATACTAAGAGTGTATGAAGCGTATCTCTCGATAGAGTGCCTAGCCTTGTCCCGTCCCTCCCTGTCCTCTGATATACTAAGAGTGTATGAAGGTATCTCTCGATAGAGTGCCTAGCCTTGTCCCGTCCCTCCGCTGTCCTCTGATATACTAAGAGTGTATGAAGTGTATCTCTCGATAGAGGCCTATGTCCTCTTATATACTAAGAGTGTATGAAGCGTACTCTCGATAGAGTGCCTAGCCTTGTCCCGTCCCTCGCTGTCCCTGATATACTAAGAGTGTATGAAGCTATCTCTCGATAGAGTGCCTAGCCTTGTCCCGTCCCTGCCGTGTCCTCTGATTACTAAATGTGTATGAAGCGTATCTCTCGATAGAGTGCCTAGCCTTGTCCCGTCCCATCCGCTGTCCTCTGATATACTAAGAGTGTATGAAGTATCTCTCGATAGGTGCCTAGCTTGTCCCGTCCCTCCGCTGTCCTCTGATATACTAAGAGTGTATGAAGGTATCTCTCGATAGAGTGCCTAGCCTTGTCCCGTCCCTCCACTGTCCTCTGATATACTAAGAGTGTATGAAGTGTATCTCTCGATAGGGTGCCTAGCCTTGTCCCGTCCCTCCGCCTGTCCTCTGATATACTAAGAGTGTATGAAGCGTATCTCTCGATAGAGTGCCTAGCCTTGTCCCGTCCCTCCGCTGTCCTCTGATATACTAAGAGTGTATGAAGCGTATCTCTCGATAGAGTGCCTAGCCTTGTCCCGTCCCTCCGCTGTCCTCTGATATCTAAGAGTGTACGAAGGGTATCTCTCGATAGGGTGCCTAGCCTTGTCCCGTCCCTCCCCTGTCCCTGATATACTAAGAGTGTAAGAAGCGTATCTCTCGATAGAGTGCCTAGCCTTGTCCCGTCCCTCGCTGTCCTCTGATTTACTAAGAGTGTATGAAGCGTATCTCTCGATAGAGTGCCTAGCCTTGTCCCGTCCCTCCGTCTGTCCTCTGATATACTAAGAGTGTGTGAAGCGTATCTCTCGATAGAGTGCCTAGCCTTGTGTCCCGTCCTTCCGCTGTCCTGATATAGTAGAGTGTATGAAGTGTATCTCTCGATAGAGTGCCTAGCCTTGTCCCGTCCCTCCGCTGTCCTCTGATATACTAAGAGTGTATGAAGTGTATCTCTCGATAGAGTGCCTAGCCTTGCCCGTCCCTCCGCTGTCCTCAGATATACTAAGAGTGTATGAAGTGTATCTCTCGATAGAGTGCCTAGCCTTGTCCCGTCCCTCCGCTGTCCTCTGATATACTAAGAGTGTATGAAGTGTATCTCTCTGATAGAGTGCCTAGCCTTGTCCCTCCTTCCGCTGTCCTCTGATATACTAAGAGTGTATGAAGTGTATCTCTCGATGGAGTGCCTAGCCTTGTCCCGTCCCTCCGCTGTCCTCTGATATACTAAGAGTGTACAAAGTGTATCTCTCGATGGAGTGCCTAGCCTTGTCCCGTCCCTCCGCTGTCCTGTGATATACTAAGAGTGTACGAAGTGTATCTCTCGATGGAGTGCCTAGCCTTGTCCCGTCCCTCCGCTGTCCTCTGATATACTAAGAGTGTATGAAGTGTATCTCTCGATAGAGTGCCTAGCCTTGTCCCGTCCCTCCGCTGTCCTCTGATATACTAAGAGTGTATGAAGTGTATCTCTCGATAGAGTGCCTAGCCTTGTCCCGTCCCTCCGCTGTCCTCTGATATACTAAGAGTGTATGAAGTGTATCTCTCGATAGAGTGCCTAGCCTTGTCCCGTCCCTCCGCTGTCCTCTGATATACTAAGAGTGTGTGAAGTGTATCTCTCGAAAGCTTGTCTGTAAAAATGAACTGTTAGTGCATAATAAAAAGGTATCACCTGATCCTACAGTACTCATCTCTTAGTATATGTTACACGGCTACAAACATTTTATTGATCTTACCGTGTATGGCTAGCTTAAGAATAAAGTTTCTCTGATTCAATCAATCCACCAACCAATTTTTTTGCCTTGGCCAATAATTCTGTTTCCCTATGGAAAGACCTTCCTATGGGTGTAGCATGTTTATGTCGTATATTAGATATAGATATAAGGTCTTGAGAATAAAGAATTGGCCGCGAAGGTGAAATTTTGGCGATTTTTTTTATTGAACGCTATAAAGAAATGAAACTTCTACGTTTTTCTTATTGTTAAACACTGCGAAAATCAAAGTGGGACCGTATGTACTCGAGTATAAACCGAGGTTTTCAGGCTTTAAAAAAAGCCCGAAAATCTTACCTCGGTTTATACTCGAGTCAATCTTTCTCCTACCTTGTCCGGCGGCCGTGCGATCCGCATCCTCAGTGCACATCCGGATGATGTCACTATCCGGCGCCTCTCACTTTGCGGCGCCGAGTAGTGACATCATCCTGAAGCGCAGAGGATGTGGAGCGAGGAGCGAGCGGCCGCAGGACAAGGTAGGAGAATACAACAGGGACACCAGTGCACACAATATTTACAAATAAGAGTAAAACCTTCTTTATTTGTGCATACTGTATGCACAAATAAAGGAGGATTTACCCCTATTTGCAAGTATTGGCTTCTGCAGATGTTTGAAAACTACAACTCCCAGCAATTAAAGCATGCTGGGAGTTGTAGTTTCCAAACATCTTAAGTGGCAAATACTAGTAGGGGTTACACCCTCGGTTTATACTCGAGTCAATCTCTTTTCCCTCCTTTTTTAGGTAAAACTAGGTATCTCGGTTTATACTCGGGACGGTTTATACTCGAGTATATACGGTATATATAAAGTGTGAAATTGGTCAACGAGGCCCCCCACTGAACATCCGATTTGGGCAACAAAGAACCTACACATGGCACGATTGTCGGCCAAAACGATCGCTCATACGATCGTACATGTGTGTGAAGCTTTACTGGAAGGCGCCATTAACATGACAATAACAGCATTATGGTGTGTTACCTTAGTCATGTAACTGGTTAGAATGAGGATTAGCTACGTTATACTAAAGATTAGCAATTATCCGTGGTATTCAGTTGGATCAACCAGACTTGAAGTTTAGTTTTTGAAGACGTCTTCAACTGGATCTCTAAATTCAGCAATGACCTTGATGAATAAGAACTTGCTCAAGCAAAGGTAAGTGTTCAGTGTGTATTAAGGCTTGTACACATGGGATCGTGGGGCCGACCTGTGATCATCGATGCCCGGGTAATCGTTTCGTGTATGGGCACTCAGTCGGGCAAAACGGATGTTGGGTGGGGCCTCATTAATGATCAGTTCTCTGAATTGCTCAACGAGGCCGACTGAACGTCCATACAAGAAATAGCCGTTGGGCAAAATGGCCGTTCGTGCGCTTGTGTGTCAGCCCTCGTCCTCACAAAGTGTTCAGGCCATAAGTCTATTTCACACTACATTGAAAAGTAACCAGGGGGTGTTACCGTATTTACCATCCTATGGCCTGATCTGGTAATAGGAAATGTTGTAAATTCACTTCACGTTAACGTTTTCATCACATTTTCAGCGATACTAGCGATACTTTACAGAATTTTTGCTTTGATGAAAATTCCCCTTTTTAAAAACGTGGCAAAAAAAAAATCAACAGTGGAAAAAATTGCGGCCAAGTTTGGTGGAAAAAATATAGTGAAAATATTGAAATACGCCCCTAAGTCTGGGTACACCCCATGTTTGGCTGATCAACCGATAGTTTAGTGTATTGGCTGGAAAAAACTGCATGGGTCTTTGGCTTACCGTGACCGGCGTCCACCCGGTGGTTCGTTCGAACTGTCTGCATGGCCGATTGGACTTGTTCGAAAACCACGTCCGATCATGGGGTCGATGTGAACTGACGGCCGTGGCTTTTTTGCCTCATCTGACAGTCCAGGTCAGGATGAAACTCCTGCCCAGCTTTAAGGAATAGAATTCCTTCCCAGTACAAAGAAGAAAATAAAAGACTAATGTATATTCTAAAGCCTCATACACACGTGCTATCGTGGGGGCCCGTTTCAGGCGATAATCGAATCGGCCCTCCGCGGTGATCCGCCCGGTTGCCCCAAGATCACATATGTGTATCTACCTTTAGTTAAGGGAAATCTGTGCTCATCGAAAGTCTGTACATATTCATTCACAAAAGAACAATATTAGGTTTTACTTAAGAAATAATAACACTAATAATAACACTAATAACACTAATAATAACACTAATAACACTAATAATAACACTAATAATAACACTAATAATAACACTAATAATAACACTAATAACACTAATAATAACACTAATAACACTAATAACACTAATAATAACACTAATAACTCTAATAACACTAATAATAACACTAATAATAACACTAATAATAACACTAATAACACTAATAATAATACTAATAACACTAATAACACTAATAATAACACTAATAATAACACTAATAACACTAATAATAACACTAATAATAACAGTAATAACACTAATAATAACACTAATAATAACACTAATAATAACACTAATAACACTAATAACACTAATAATAACACTAATAACACTAATAATAACAATAATAATAACACTAATAATAACACTAATAATAACACTAATAATAAAATGGACTTAAAGATAAAAAGACAACAGTGAGTCACCTCTGAATTCAGAACCATTGTAGATAAACCATCTATTTCATGGAGATTCCTTTCCTTTCCTGCAGCCCTACTTCTAGAACACGGGTGCCCAACAGATGAGCCCATCACGGGAGCGGCACAATACTGTATTATGGAATACATTCCGGCATATTTATATTTCATCTTTAGTTCAGCTTAAACAGCAGGTAAATGAGTAAATAGGCAGAAAGCGACTAAAGACACAGCCAAGACAAAGGTTAACACTTAAAGTATTATTTCCTTTACAAGATTTGTTTTTTACAAGATTTGTTTTTTTGCACAATGACATTTTAATTTAATAAAGTATTTGAAACGTTTCCCGGTAATAGAATAATTAGAGATTTATTTACAGCACGCCGTCCATGCACGGAGTAGATGTTCTTTCTATGTATGAATAACAGTCCATGGCAAGTGTTTATTTCTCACCCGCTGGGTGACAGTTTGACACATGATGGAGTTTTCCCTCAGCAGGACACACAGTGAGCTCAGAGTTTTCTCTATGACACGATGCAGGTCAGGGGGTAAAATCCATATAAAATGAGAAAAAGACAGCTACAGCAATGGGGACAAAGTTTGCACCTCCCTGATACAGGAAGGACATGCATGGGAAGAAATATGCGTTAAACGCTTCATGTTGTGCCTAAAAATTGAGACAACCCCCCCCAACTTGTGTCTGTCAGATTGCACACAGCTTGAAAAACAAGCAGCCCGAGAATGTCAGTGGATGGCTAACTTCTTCCCATCTTGGCAATAAGTTCATCACAAATCTTGGTAAGTTCTTCGATCTCCTTATTCTGAAATAAACAATAAGAGAGACAGTCAGTGACCCGAGGAAATAGGACATTGGTCTTCGCACTTCTTGAACCAACCTTCTGTTCCAGGGTCCTTTCCAAAGCGTCTACCCTGAGCTGTTCTTTCCTCAGACTCGCCTGATAAGCTACTTGCTCCTGCTGAGACTTAGTGCGCACTTGGGCAATTTCTGCATTGGCCCTATGAGAAAAAACACAACAAAATGTAAGTATCGTGCAGGTTATATGAAGCTCTGTGGGACCCCACGGATCCTGTCTCACCTGTCCAGTTTTTCCTCTGCATGGATTTTAAGAGCATGGTACCTCTGCTCTTCCTTCTTAACCCGTGCCAGGTATTCCTGTGCGCATTTCTTTAGCACTTCCTCGTTCTACAGAGAAAAACATAATTTATAATAATTTTGTTCTTAGAGAGCTCATCATAGCTTTACATCAAGGATGTCAAACCTACGGGCCTCCAGATGGATTGAAAACTACAACTCCTAGCAAGCCTTGTTTGCATAGAGGGCTGCTGGCTCTACATAGTAAATAAGAAGCCTTTTTTACCCATTTGCTGCTTCATTCCCTGTATTAGTGGTATGGCATTGCAGCACCTAAACACACTTGCCTTTCGGAACCCTTCCAGAACCTCTTTCATTTTCTCGTATCTACGGAAGAGATCGGCAAGAGACTTCTCCACTGAGTTGAGGTCTGAAAGAGCTTGTTCCTTCTCGAGGATTAACTGCTGCACGGTGTGGTGAGAGACAGACTTCTCTCTCTGCTCGTCCTCTGTACAAAAACACATCAGAGCGATCAGCTTCTAATTAGGGCAGGTACTGGATAACAATAGCTCAGCAATAACAAAACGATTACCCCGCACTTTAGTCACATACAGCACAGTCACTGAGCAATCTTTTATCACACAGTATCAATACCTGCAGTTCCTGCCCCTCCCCTAGTTCAGTGAATTAAGACATGCTCAGTGCGATTTACCCAGGAAGAGAGTGAGAAATTCTCCAATTGGATACTTTGTATCTCCCTGTGCAAAAGGGAGGGGAGGAGCAAAAAATGGTGGAAATATTGGAGGGACTTCACTGTCTCCCTTCACAAGAAAGTTCAGGTGATTCCCCATGTAAAAAGGTTGATGTTCCCTTTCTTTATGTTTCCCATGGTCCTCTGCTGCTAGTGATGTAAACCCCATTCAAGTCTATGGGGCTTGTGCCAAATAAAGCTTTGGCGCACAAAGAGGTTTTTCCAGAAGCAGAGAATTGTGGGTAAAACAGGAGGAGAACATACATTTTTAGTTTAGGTAGATTTCTAATATTACAAATGTAAATTCAGGTCCTTATTACACGGTAATTCAACTGAACTTAATTCATTATAAGATTTTAATTCTACTTTAAGGTGTTGCAAGTAGAATCTTAATAATTTTGTAAAAGAAGCCCACATACCAGAAAAATGTAATTCCATACCAGACAAATCATCATTGTAGATACTGCACTATTGGAAAAACTTCAATATGACAGACAGAGGTTTGTAAAAAAAAAAAAAAAATACATTTTTACTTGGAAAGTGACCACTGGCAGAACAGACTCACAACCACACAGGTTAAAAACAGCACTGGGGGTGGGGTCTTAACACATTGGGGGTGGGGTCTTACAGCACTGGGGGTGGGGTCTTACCTGGGCTGCCTGATGTATTGCAAGCAAAAAAAAAAAAAGGCAAAAAGCAAAATGTAAAACAAAGCCAAAAGAGCAAAAGCAAAACAGATTAATCAGAAGTAGCAATGCAAGAGGATTAGCAATAAGGAACCCGGAACGACCAATCAGAAGTAGCAATGCAAGAGGATTAGCAATAAGGAACCCGGAACGACCAATCAAAATGACTGAAAAACACTAAAGGACAAATGCAGAATCAGGTATTAAACCAGTGTATGTGGTTCCAGATACGCACAGGTAGGGAACTGGAGGTAAGTACCACATACAGATGGTGTAGGGGGTGTTAGTTGGAACGGACAGGTACAGTCATTGATAAGGCATGTTGTATGTATGTATGTATGTATGTATTTTATTTCTTATATAGCGCTACATATTCCCCAGCGCTTTACAATTATTTACTCAATTCACATCAGGCCCTGCCCCAAAGAGCTTACAATCTAATCACATTTATTTGACACATACAACCTATCAGTATGTCTTTATGATTGTGGGGGAAACCGGAGTGCCCGGAGGAAACCCACGCAAGCACGGGGAGAACATACAAACTCCTTGCAGATGTGTCCAAGGGTGGAATCGAACTCAGGACTTCAGTGCTGCAAGGCATCAGTGCTAACCACTGAGCCACCGTGCAATGTGTGAACTAGTTGTTTGTAAGACTGGGGCACTAGATGTATATTGCTTGTGAGGGAGATGCCATAAACATTCAGTGGCAAGGTAGCATGAGGAGATTGTTCCTGTGTTAGTTGTCTGACACAGTCATTGGACTGGTCAGTGAGGTCATGACTGGTTAGGTAGATACAATCATTAGTGGGAGTGTGTGTGACTTGACGACGTGTAATGTAACAGATGTCGTGGTTGGAGGGGAGACATCACTGAATACATATTAAGGATAAAACAATCACTGGAAGCCATTATCAGTGTTATATACCATATAAAGATACTAGTGTGGGAGTCAGTGGACATACATCAATGCCTTTCCTAAGCAGAAAGAAAACTTACCGATCATCTGTGCTATTGTTTTCTCATACTCTGCAACAATCTTCCTGCAAATAAGAGAAACATTTCATTCAGACAGGCTTCATACCCAGTAGCCACCTAATACCAGTAGCCACCCAATACCAGTATCCATCTAAATTCAGTAGCCACCTAATACCAGTATACATCTAACACCACTAGTCTCCTAATACCAGTTTCCATCTAACACCAGTAGCCACCTAATACCGGTATCCATTTAATACCAGTAGCCACCTAATACCGGTATCCATCCAATACCAGTAGCCACCTAATACCGGTATCCATCCAATACCAGTAGCCACCTAATACCGGCATCCTCTAATAGCAGTTGCCACCTAATACCGGCATCCATCTAATACCAGTAGCCACCTAATACCGGCATCCATCTAATACCAGTAGCCACCTAATACCGGTATCCATCTAATACCAGTAGCCACCTAATACCGGTATCCATCTAATACCAGTAGCCACCTAATACCGGTATCCATCTAATACCAGTAGCCACCTAATACCGGTATCCATCTAATACCAGTAGCCACCTAATACCGGTCCTCTAATACCAGTACCCACCTAATACCGGTATCCATCTAATACCAGTAGCCACCTAATACCGGTATCCATCTAATACCAGTAGCCACCTAATACCGGTATCCATCTAATACCAGTAGCCACCTAATACCGGTATCCATCTAATACCAGTAGCCACCTAATACCGGTATCCATCTAATACCAGTAGCCACTAATACCGGATCCATCTAATACCAGTAGCCACCTAATACCGGTCCTCCATCTAATACCAGTAGCCACCTAATACCGGTATCCATCTAATACCAGTATCCACCATAATACCGGTATCCATCTAATACCAGTAGCCACCTAATACCGGTATCCATCTAATACCAGTAGCCACCTAATACCGGTATCCATCTAATACCAGTAGCCACCTAATACCGGTATCTCCTAACTCAGTAGCCACCTAATACCGGTTCCATCTAATACCAGTAGCCTCCAATAGCCCATACGGTATCCATCTAATACCAGTAGCCACCTAATACCGGTATCCATCTAATACCAGTAGCCACCTAATACCGGTATCCATCTAATACCAGTAGCCACCTAATACCGGTATCCATCTAATACCAGTAGCACCTAATACCGGTATCTCCTAACTACAGTAGCCACCTAATACCGGTATCCATCTAATACCAGTAGCCACCTAATACCGGTATCCATCTAATACCAGTAGCCACCTATCTGTATATCAGCATCAACAAGAGAGACAGGTGAACCAGGGGAGGACATTCCCCACTGTGTCCTTAATACCTGGGTACTGACTGTTTAAATTAATACCTGTGCGTTGGCGTGGGTAATTATATATTCTGATGGGTCACCTATGCACCAATAGGAGATGGCTTCATCATTACAATGCATCAACTGGGTGATATCCACTACCCAGCAGGATTGACATTTACAAAAACACAGAGTGAAAGAACTTTAGTTTGCCATATCTACTGCCTCTGCTCATAGAACCATTGCAAGGTTCGTTCTGCTGTATTTTTCCGTCGTAGTCCACGTTAGATATTACGGTCAAGTTAGAAATGCCCAACTGATCTTCATCCTTATCCAAGACCTAATTGTGTGTGTTTAACTATCAGATCTATAACTCTCTATACCTAATCTGCTACACAAGCCCATTGCCAGATGGAGAGGTGAAGAACGGGATTTGCAAGGTCGTCTTAGGTAGAAAATGCAGGATTAGCCTGTGCGGGAAGAGGATTGTCTGCAGGAGTTACAGTCAGATCAAGATTTCTGACCTCTCTGCTCCGAGTCAAATCCGTTTAAAGGAACGGCTGATGGTTTCTTACGAGGCTGAATGACCTACACTGCTCTTTATGTCTTACCTCATCTCTAGGACCTCACAGTGGCTCTCTTCATACTTCTTCTTCCACTCAGTCACCTCTCTTTCTTTGTCTACAATCTGAATAACCAAAGGACAAGTGTAAGATGAGAACAATCTTGAAATATATAGGGAGATATCAGGGAAATAGAGAGACAAACAGCTCCTGTATAGATTTTGCCTCATCTTAATCGATAATTAAATACATGTAAGCTGTGTGTTACTGTATGCCTTCAATACAGAACTTGGTTTGCTCAGGTTCAGTATCCCCCCTCCCTCTTTTACCCGACTCCTCCTTTCCTCAGACATGACTTTTTTTTAAACTGAGCATGCTCTGCAATCACTATTATCTAGCACTCAGAGATGAAATTCCCCAACTGTCACCAATACAACTGCAGTTACACTCTTCCACAGGGGTGTTCCTAGAGTTTTTGACACCTGAAACAACTTTTAAATGCCGCCTATCAGGGGTACGAGACATGAAGCGGGCGTGGCATCAACAGGGAACATAGGCGTGTATTGTGGAGGTGGGTATGGTGGGCTGACTAACACTGACTGGAGGGATGACTTAACACTGATTGGTGGACTGGTGCTTGCAGGATGGAGGTTTTTTTTAACTGCCTTTTAAGTGTTCCATAGGGGAGCGCCCTGAGCAAATGTTTCAGTTTGCTTCATGGTAGGGGCACCCCTGCTCTTCCAGTAATATCAAAATCCAGCACACAACAGAAGTTTATTATAAGTTACTTAATTGACAACTGAAGTATCTTATCTTCAGATTAGATCTAAAGAAATAGGGGACAGAACAACAAAATAATGGTACTGTGATAGTCCATGGGAGTTTTATTTAAAGGGACATTATCATGTGAACATATAAGTAATGATGCATTTAATCCAATTGATTATTTTTGAATTTATTACAATTTTGTTGGAAATATCAACCACAGAAAGTTTCAGGGGTTATCAACTTCCTACACCGCTAATGGGGGTAATACGAACAGGATTGGATGTTTAGTTTCACCATACACACAGCCAATAATCACCAAATCCTGTCAGATCACCTTTTATCAGTCACAAAAGGCTAGATATAGACCAACCATTTGGTAGTTAGGGATTAAAATGAAACCATGTGCACTGCTATTTTGGCCATCATCCTGTTGGTGTATTGACAGTGATTTACTGACAATTGATCAGACTTACTGATCTTGCTTAAAATTAGGTCAGGCGATAAAAGACATTTTGGCCCAATTGACCAAAACATTGAGGTAGTCAATTTGGCAGAGATGGCAACCCATGTGTACACAGGCATAAATGGACCTGATATCACCGGTCATGGAGAACCAGATCAAACAGGAAGAGAAAACCATGAAATATACAATTTTAAGGAATATGTTACCAATATTAAGGTTGAAATTCTGAGCTTGATGTGGACATAAAGGACAACTGTCTAAGCCACACCGCACTCTGGGATCTATCTAATGGGAAGATGCGCTTCTTGCATATCTTCTCATTGGTTAGGCCCTGGGCCAAAAGGGGGGTGGAGCAACAACCTTACAATAACCACCAAGCTCAACCCATACTGTGATTGGTCGTGTTTTACGATCTGGTCGGGATGTACGCATCACATGCAAAATGGGGGCAATATATCTGGCCCCACTGGTTACGTTGTGCTCCAGGCCAACATCGCAATGCATGCAATTACCACTTTTGGTGATCGCATGCATTGCGATGAGACACCAAAGTGCAACAGATCACATGAATTGCGATTCTTGTGTATTGTATTGGGGCCTCAGAAAGCTCAAGCAAGAATGGAAGGAATAGATGACAAGAATCTAGGCCAGTAGGCCAGTCACGTAACAGTGACACCTAGTGGTGATATTTACATACTGAAGTGAGACATAATATAAGCTATAACTTGCTCTGCAAACGTAACTGATTTGTATTGAGAAATTTTACATTAGAACAAAGTTAGAAGTTACAGTACCTCTTCCCTGGCAAGCTGGAGAGTTGCATCTATGTCAGTCTGCTGGTACGACAGCAAGAGCCCACCACCCCCAGTCTCCATGGCCACCGTCCGAGAGTACAGGCCAACATCTGACGACTCGAGTCCTTCACACTGCAAGTGAGATCAGAGTGAGCTACAGACAAACCAGACCTGCAGGGTCCAGCTGCAGTTCAAGGGGGGGAAACTGCTGTACAGAGGTAGGAAAAATCAAGCTCAGTCCAGTTAGAAGCACAACGAGAATATTTAAATGTATTTCTGCCATGCGGGGGAGCTACAGTGGCAACATGGCAAGATCACATGCTTTAGTAGGACTTGTCCCTAAAGGTCACAATGACCTCATGTTACTAGATCAATAAAACAACCAATCAGAAAACGCTTGGCTGCTTATCAGCTGACTATAAAAAAGGCTTTTTACAATATTGGCTTTGCTATCATTTACCTTCTGCCCAATGTTTGTTTTGGTGTATTCTTGTGGAAACTATCTGGATATTTTTGTTTTTACTAAAACCTCAGACACAGTGGCCGTCTTGCCTGATCGGACATTTATATTTACTTTTTAAAGGGGTGGGATGTTCATTATTTGTGTTTTTTTCTATTAGTGCATTAATAAAGTATTGTTTTTTATTGATTGATATTTCCTGTGGTTTGACTTTAGACTGTTTAGTATTAGCCTTAATGGGCATTTGTATAATAGTCTATCCACGCGTGGGAGTGCCCCATAAGGTACATAAAGAGAGAAAATCTCTCTTATTTAAAGGGCATGTCCATCCTTTAAACAACTGATATATTTAGCACATTATTACCTGTATTACTAACCAGATATTAAAGGATAATTGTTGTCCCCATTTTGGCACAGAAAGTTGGCTCCTCCCTCCATGCAGTCAATCAAGGATGACAACTGACATCACAGCCAATGATTGACTGCTGTTTCACCTGTTGCCTCCTCTGCACATGATCAAACTCGTAAAAAGCTCATTGAGCAGAGGGAGGAGGCAGAGACCTTTATCACAAAGGAAGAAAGCATATCATTAAATATCTGGTTACAAATGCATGTAATAAACTGGTAAAACTGCCAGTTGGGGTTGTGGGCAGATAACTGACAAGTCACAGTTTTTTGTTTTAATATAGCAATTTTAATTAAAGGGTATGTTCACCCTAAAAACTATAATTTGGTATATTGTAGTTCCCCCCTAACTGCATTGTCTGTTTGTAAAAATAGTTCGAAGAAACGTACTTACCGGCACGGGTTCCCTCTTCCTCAGCCTCCAATGCAACCTCCAGAAGACTCAGCTGCCGGCTATTGATTTAGCTGAGGGATCCCGCTCTGGCAAGTAAGTTTATTCTAACTATTTTTGCAAACAATGTGGTTCAGGTTGGGAGGGATAAAACTACAATACTACAAAAGGATTTAATGCAAAAGTAAACCTACAGCGTAATGGATCTGGATGGAGGGAGGGAGAAACCTTTCCACAGGAAGACAGCTCCTACTCTTCACTATCCTGGACTTTTCACAGACACTGCAGGAGTACCATTTGGAGCAGAGGAGTAAGATAAGGATTTTTTTAGCAAACAGCAATTATAGTGTTGGGGTGGACATGCCCTTTAAAAGTCTATCATTCTCCTTTAAAATAAAGTGAGCTTAACCTAAATGGCCATGTTACCATATACAGAAAACTTATTTTTCCATATTCATGCAATAAAATAAATGAAGGGACCAATTCTATAAGATGTTTCATTCATAAAAATCCCAAGCGCACAAACATGTCCCAGAGAGCCCCAGCAGGGCTGCCATCAGACTTTTCTGGGCCCAGTACATCATGGTCTTGGCCATAGATAAAGCAATGGAATATGTTTGAACAAGCCTTGCCCAAAATAATGTCTTCCTACACAGCGTGACACCCTATAACTTCCTTCCAGTTATTACATTATTTGTGCTCATCGGAAGGGACTTGCAGTGCAATTAAAATTGTGAGCCCAGAAATACACACTGCACACGGATGCTTTGACCAGGTCACCCCAGATACCTTAGACAGCTGGGGGCACAGGGAGGACTGGGATATGTGTTTGGCTAACGTCAGAGCCTCGATTCGCATGGCTGCAAACTCTAACTCCTCCTGTCCCAGAAGGCAGAGAGAAGAAATGTTTAATAAACATCTACAGATTGTTGCTAACAGGATTATTTTTGGGACTGAGGATATTTCAACAAAGCACAGGGTATAAGTAGGGAAAGGAGAGAGAGGAGGGTAACATGGAGAGGATTCTTCAAGAAATGGAACAAACGGAAAGCAAAAGGTGGAAATGATGTCAAGATAATAATGTCTTGGTCTAGCAAATCACAGAAACCAATCAGAATCCAGCTTTCGCTGCTTTATATCTACAATAATACTAAAAGAAATTATCTGATTGGTTCCTGTCAGCGTATGGGAGGTTGGTTGGGTTTGTATATGTGGTTAACCCCCCCCCCTTATTGCCGACAGATATAAAAATAGTAACACAGCCAGGACTGTGATTTAGAATAAACCAAGACAGAATTATAAGTAATCCAATTTGTCTTCCAGTTAACGCACCTGTAATTTTTGTGCAAAAGCCTGGGGGTTCTTCTCTGCTAAATCGGGTTCTAGATAACTGAGCTGGTCACAAAGAGCTGCTTGGTGCGATATCCGAGACAATAAAGTCTCTGAAGCTCCAAATACATCCTCCGGAGTTCCCTGTAAGTACAATAATGACACAGTGAGTGAATATAATATTTACATCTTCACATTTCCTTAAAGGGCATGTCCACCCTTTAAAAAAAAAACTGGTGACTTGTCAGACATCTGCCCGCAACCCCAACTGCTCTTTTTACCTGTTATATTCCTTTCTGGCAAAGGTATCTGCCTCCTCCCTCAGCTCAGTGAGCTTTTTATAAGTTTTAGCATGTGCATTGGAGGCAGCAGGGAATGTCAGCAATTACAGCCTTGATTCACTGCATGGTGGGAGGAGCCAGGTTACTTCACCAGAATTGAGTCAATAATTATCCTCAAACATCTGGTTAGTAATGCAGGTAATAAAGTGCTGTATATATCAGTTGGGGTTGGGGTCAGGTAACTGACACGTGACCAGCTTTTTGTTTTAAGCATGGACATTCCCTTTAAGATAATTTACTTGGACTTTTTACGACCCTACAAGCAAAGCTCACTATAGCGAACATCCCAGTGCTCCTTCAAATTAATAATCAAACCCACGGCAGCTGAATTCCTAGTAATGGAATCGATCACTCAGAGACACAATTCCAGACAGAATTGATTATTATTCACTAATCGCGCATGTAAACAAGCACAGGGTCAATACACTGCCTGCAAGCCAATTAAAACGAGATCCCAGAGCGATAGTTCCTGTCAGATCCCATAGTATTAACCCTGACGGCTAAACCAAATCTGCATTTTTATTGCCCAGATGGATATTTAGTTTAGCTGAAAACCCCCAGTGATTGGTCCATTCTGGATTACACATCAGTCCTCACCAACTCCATTTTCCCACATCCGAGTCCAACTGTTTCCTCTTCTCTCTGACGAGGCCTCTCCAGAGCCTGTCTTATGGTGTCCTGCATGATGGTCGGAGACCGCGAGCAGGGAATCTGTCCAGAGCAAAGGGAAGGCTCCAGCCCATCGAAACAAGATCTGTATAACAATAACACAACTGTGTAAATATACTACATGGGCAATACATACATACAAGGCAATCCACAAACCTGTTCCCCAAAATATACAGTTGTACTAAACTGCTACATCCAAACTTACAATCTCATTCCTCCACATCATATAAACTAAACAGCTACATCCAACCTACAATCTCATTCCTCCACATTATATATACTAAACTATGTCCAACCTTCCAATCTCATTCCTCCACATCATATAAACTAAACTATGTCCAACCTTTCAATCTCATTCCTCCACATCATATAAACTAAGCTGCTACATCCAACCTTACAATCTCATTCCTTTACATCATATAAACTAAACTGCTACATCCAACCTTACAATCTCATTCCTTTACATCATATAAACTAAACTGCTACATCCAACCTTCCAATCTCATTCCTCCACATCATATAAACTAAACTGCTAAATCCAACCTTACAATCTCATTCCTCCACATCATATAAACTAAACTATGTCCAACCTTTCAATCTCATTCCTCCACATCATATAAACTAAACTGCTACATCCAACCTTACAATCTCATTCCTTTACATAATATAAACTAAACTGCTACATCCAACATCCAACCTTACCATCTCATCCTCCACATCATATAAACTAAATCGCTACATCCAACCTTACAATCTCATTTCCACATCATATAAACTAAACTGCTACATCCAACCTTACAATCTCATCCTCCACATTATATAAACTAAACTGCTACACCAACCTTACAATCTCATTCCTTTACACATATAAAAAAACTGCTACATCCAACCTTCCAATCTCATTCCTCCACATCAATAAACTAAACGTACATCCAACCTCCCAATCTCATTCCTCCACATCATATAAACTAAACTGTACATCAACCTTCCAATCTCATTCCTCCACATCAATAAACTTAACGTACATCCAACCTCCAATCTCATCCTCCACATCATATAAACTAAACTGCTAAATCCAACCTTACACTCTATTCCTCCACATCATATAAACTAAACTACTACCCAACCTTACAATCTCATTCCTCCACATATATAACTAAACTCTACATCCAACCTTACAATCTCATTCCTCACAATATTAAAAACTAAACTGCTACATCCAACCTACAATCTCATTCCTCCACATCAATAAACTAAAAAATGCTACATCCAACCTTACAATCTATTCCTCCACATCTATAACTAAAACTACTACGTCCAACCTTACAATCTCATTCCTCCACATCATATAAACTAAACTGCTACATCCAACCTACAATCTCATTCCTCCACATCATATAAACTAAAATGCTACACCAACCTTAATCTCATTCCTCCACATCAATAAACTAAACTGTACATCCAACCTTCCAACTCATTCCTCCCCATCATATAAACTAAACTACTACCAACCTACAACTCATTCCTCCACATCATATAAACTAAACTGCTACATCCAACCTTACAATCTCATCTCCACATCATATAAACTAAACTGCTACATCCAACCACAATCTCATTCCTCACATCAATAAAACTAAACTGCTACACCAACCTTACAATCTCATTCCTCCACATCATATAAACTAAACTGCTACATCAAACCTTACAATCTCATTCCTTTACATCATATAAACTAAACTGCTACATCCAACCTTACAATCTCATTCCTCCACATCATATAAACTAAACTGCTACATCCAACCTTACAATCTCATTCCTCCACATCATATAAACTAAACTGCTACATCCAACCTTACAATCTCATTCCTCCACATCATATAAACTAAACTGTTACATCCAACCTCCCAATCTCATTCCTCCACATCATATAAACTAAACTGCTACATCCAACCTCCCAATCTCATTCCTCCACATCATATAAACTAAACTACTACATCCAACCTTCCAATCTCATTCCTCTGAATTATGTTAAGATATTTATGATCCACTATTGATCAGCACTTTTTTTCTAAACCCAACTTGTTGCCAAACGTACACAGGTACCGCAGTGCTGGTCTCAGAGAACCTGACTGGTGTTTTCACTGGGCTGTCCTGGGACCCCTCAAACATCAGGTAAAGGGACTGGGGTTGTGGCACCTCATGGAGCTGGGATAGAAGCACAAAGGTTGGGTTAAGGTTTCGGTCTATATCACACAGATAACATTAGTAGTAACAGGAATCCTATTTATAAGGGATGTTAATAGACTTGTTAAAAGGACAACAATATGGCTTCCTTCAAAGGAAACAATAAGAAGTTATTTACATAGTAATAAGGATTTGTATGGCCCCATATAGTGACCTCACGGCCTGACTGAATGTGGCCACCTCACCATTTTAAAATACCGGGCATGCCCTAATTCATTGAATGGATTGAAGGAAACCCTGATATAGTGGCAGCTCTGCAGTAGAAGATGTGAGACTAATTGACACTTCTAAACCAGAGATTCCCGTCCTGTCATCCACCAATCAACAGGAAGCTACAATAGCCCCATCATACCGAGCACATTTCTATGTAGATCTCTGTTTGCCGTATTTTATAAATTATAGTTCAATCGGGCCTGTTAGACTTACTGGAGAGCAGGTGCCTGTCTTCTCCATGTATTCAATACTGTAGGAGCTTCCATACTCAACATCTAGAAATAAATTGAGAATAAAAAAAGTCAATTCTTCATACCAGGTTCAGTTATATACTATATTAAATTGATTATAAAAAGGAGAATTATACTCATGCAGTAACTGAGTGCTTTCTGGCTCCACCCACAATCCTTTTCATTGACAGTTCTCCCACCTGACACTGAATAACATATGTTAATGAAGGAGGGGGAGGAGCTTGGAAACTGTCAGTTACTGTCAAAAAGCAGTTCTCCTTTAATAAGTTCTTAATACAATGAATATGTGACCTGGGTTTACTAAAGGGTAAATATTTTACATGGGGAAAGTTTTTTCATTTTTTTCATTGAAATGTGAGCCTGGGCAATCATTGAGCAAAGTCTTGGATTGTTTACAATATTTAATGCAAAAAAATTTAGAGATTTGCAAAAAATACTATTCAGTTAGCGTAAAAACCACCCAAAATGAGATTTTAAACCTTACCCTCGTGTAATGTAAACACAATCAGACACCAAGCTCAGATAACAGATTTCAGAGGTTTTACCCCAAAACATAACTTGACCTTTGCACAGGAATCAATATAGAAAACAGTGACAATACAAATCTCGCTACCCTAGTGCTTCTGGGCCTTTTTCTCTATTACTGCAAACTTGAAATATCTCTCACCATCCGCCGAATTGCAGAATTGATTCTCATTGACAAAGTTAGAGAGGTCGGAGGGTTCTGGGTAATGTTGCTTCTCCGCTTCTAGATCGACCGCCATGCAGCTCCATTTCTGGCTGCCTGCAGAAGAGGCCAATTTCTCCTCATCAGTAGCATGATCCTCGGAGGCTATCACCGGGGGGATCTCTGATTTGGGAGGTAGCGTGAGCTCCTGAAAGCCAATGAAAATAGCATCTTTAGTTCCTTGATATATCTCATTTGATCCTTAAAACATTGATGTATCTCAGTAGTGTAGCACTCCTAACACTCAAAACTGAAGGATGCTTAAGGGATTTCAGCCACTGAGTGGGCAAGAATAATCTTCCAGAGTTAGGGAATCTGCTATAATTTCCACCTTAAAGGGTAACTGTAGTCTCCATACATGTGCCCTCTAAAAAGAGCTCATGCCTTTCAAACAAGCATTGGGTGATGTCTATAGCTTCTCTGGATCTTAAGTTATAGGCTTGTAAATTTACACTTCCTTGTCTGTCTTGTCTGTCTGACTGACAGACACATGATGAGCTGTGCAAACATTCCCACTCCCTCCAAAAAATATCTTTTCTGAAGCTAGTTACAGATCTGCAACCATTCTCTGTCCTTTCTTCTACCTTTGATAGTAAATTAAGATGTGGCCAGCACCAATTAACCCAGCAGGTGGCAGGCATCCAGTAAAACATCAGCAGGAAGCTTACGAAGACTTGATTAAAAATGGAAAATCTCCCCAGTTTCCCTACAGTTACAATGTTTGCTTCTCTGGCCTTTCACTAGAAATCATTTTGACAAAATGTGTTACAATAGCACAAGTGAGACTTGATAAATCTATTAGCCCTCTGGGTGAGGGAATGATAAGTAAATGCAGTGACGTCAGGTGCTTCTTCTATTAGTAGATTTTGTTATATATGTCCACCTCTAAAAAAAACTTTCAGTATGTTACTCTGTGCTCCCCAAAACATAGCTTACATTTTGCTTAAAATGTTTAATAATGTTCCCAGAAGGAAATATTAAACTTACAAGCTCCACAATCCACCACACAACTCTTTGCCACTTACTGGTAAGGCCGCCAGCCACAGCCATGACAGTGATGTCACGGCCAATGGCTGATGGCAATTTCCAGACAAGCCTCCACTGCAGCTGCTTGTGAACAGGAAAGGCACGCCTGTGGATAGTAAAACTTGCAAGTATATCTCATTTTGGGAAGATTATTAAAAATTTTAAGCAAAACAAAATCTATGTTTTTGGGGCCCTGAGTAACATAGTAAAAGTTTTTTTTATAGTTCATACACTTTACTCATACACTGGGCAGCACGGTGGCTCAGTGGTTAGCACTGATCCCTTGCAGCGCTGAAGTCCTGAGTTCGATTCCACACTTGGACACATCTGCAAGGAGTTTGTATCTCCCTGTGCTTGCGTGGGTTTCCTCCAGGCACTCCGGTTTCCCCCACCATCATAAAGACATACTGATAGATTGTATGTGTCAAATAAAAATGCTTAGATTGTAAGCTCTTCAGGGCAGGGCCTGATGTGAATGTATACATGTAATTGTAAAGTGCTACGGAAGAGGTTGGCACTATATAAATCCACAACAATAATAATAATAATAATAATAATAATAATAATAATAATACACTTTAACTTTCACATGGTGTATATAATATATAAGGGATAATACGCTACCTACAGTGTAATATAAAGATAACGTGAAGCACTAGGCACTAGGCTTCTATTTTTTGTATAAGTGAAGTAATATCCGTATATTACTCTGTAAGTAGTGTATTATTCCATATAATACATAAGGTCAAAAAAAAAAGAAAAATCCAGCACAGACACTCTGTCTTCCTCTCGATTTATTAGTAATGTAGATAAGATTGTTTTTGTAAATTTTGTGCCGTTTGTAAATTATGTGATTCCGTGTGTGTGTCACTGCAGTTCCTATGGACTCACCACTAGAGGGGGAGACACAGGAAATACACACGGAGACAGAACACAGCAATTACACAGAACGCAGGTTTGGTTGCTTGGGACAGTAAGAGGTCTGGATTTGGAACAGAGGGGGTCCTGGATTTGGGACAAAGGATGGGCTGGATGTGGGACAGAGGGGGCCCTGGATTTGGGACACATGGTGGGCTGGATTTGGGACAGAGGGGGCCCTGAATTTGGGACAGAGGGAGGGCCTGGATTTGGGACAGAGGGGGGGCCCTGGATTTGGGACCAAGAGGGGTGGATTTGGTACAGAGAATGGCCCTGAATTTGAGACAGAGGGGGGACCCTGGATTTGAGACAGAGGGGGGACCCTGGATTTGAGAGAGAGGTGGGACCCCGGGCTTGAGACAGAGGGGGGACCATGGGCTTGAGACAGAGGGGGGACCCTGGGCTTGAGACAGAGGGGGGACTCTGGGCTTGAGACAGAGGGGGGACTCTGGGCTTGAGACAGAGCGGGGACTCTGGGTTTGAGACAAAGGGGGTACTCTGGGTTTGAGACAGAGGGGGGACTCTGGCCTTGGGACATGGAGGAGGGGGGCTATGGCCTTAGGACATGGAGGAGGGGGGCTATGGCCTAAGGACATGGAGGAGGGAGCTATGGCCTTAGGACATGGAGGAGGGGGGCTATGTCCTTGGGACACTAAGAGGGGCACTCTGGGCTTCTAGCGCCCATTATTGTCACAGGTTTAATGTCAAGTGTATTATAAAGCAATACATTGATTAATTGACATGAACACAGGCAATACAAAGAAAAAAATATTTTCAGCATTTCATTCTCCTTGAATATTGCAAGTAAAGGGGATAAAAAATGAGAATACAGACCTCAGATCCATTTTCACTGACAGGCGAGCGCTTTGGGGACTTCTTCACCCTAAATGTGTCACTGAAATGATAACAACAATTAGTTAATAATTCATCATAAGCAGGAAATGTTCACCACTTTCACTATAAAGATAAAGTATTGGGACCCCTCTACATTATATAGATAAAGGATTAGGACCTCTCTACACTATATAGATAAAGTATTGGGACCCCTCAACACTATATAGATAAAGTATTGGGACCCCTCTACACTATATAGATAAAGTATTGGTCCCCTCTATACTATTGGATAAAGTAATTGGGACCCCTCTACACTATAGAGATAAAGTATTGGGACCCCTCTACTATATATATAAAGTATTGGAACCCCTCTACTACTATATGGATAAGTATTGGGACCCTCTATACTATATGGATAAAGTATTGGGACCCTCTACACTATGGATAAGTATTGGAACCCTCTACACTATATGGATAAAGTATTGGGACCCCTCTACACTATATAGATAAGTATTGGAACCCCTACACTTATGGATAAGGTATTGAGGACCCCTCTACACTATATGGATAAAGTATTGGGACCCCTCTAAACTATATGCATAAAAGTATTGGGACCCCTCTATACTATATGGATAAAGTATTGGGACCCCTCTATACTATATGGATAAAGTATTGGGACCCCCTCTACACTAATGGATAGTATTGGACCCCTCTACACTATAGATAAAGTATTGGGACCCCTCTACACTATAGATAAAGTATTGGAACCCCCTACACTATATGGGATAGTATTGGACCCCTCTACACTAATAGATAAAGTATTGGAACCCCTCTACCTATATGGATAAAGTATTGGGACCCCTCTATACTATATGGATAAGTATTGGGACCCCTCTAAACTATATGGATATATTGGGACCCCTCTATACTATATGGATAAAGTATTGGGACCCCTCTACACTATATGGATAAAGTATTGGGACCCCTCTACACTATATAGATAAAGTATTGGGACCCTCTACACTATATGGATAAAGTATTGGGACCCCTCTACACTATATAGATAAAGGATTGGGACCTCTCTACACTATATAGATAAAGGATTGGGACCCCTCTACACTATATAGATAAAGGATTGGGACCCCTCTACACTATATAGATAAAGTATTGGGACCCCTCTACACTATATGGATAAAAGTATTGGGACCACCTCTACACTATATAGATAAAGTATTGGACCCCTCTACACTATATGGATAAAGTATTGGGACCCCTCTACACTATATAGATAAAGTATTGGGACCCCTCTAAACTATATGCATAAAAGTATTGGGACCCCTCTATACTATATGATAAAGTATTGGGACCCCTCTACACTATATGGATAAAGTATTGGGACCCCTCTACCACTAATATGATAAAGTATTGGAACCCCTCTACACTATATGGATAAAGTATTGGGACCCCTCTACACTATATAGATAAAGTATTGGAACCCCTCTACACTATATGGATAGTTTTGGGACCCCTCTACACTATATAGATAAAGTATTGGAACCCCTCTAAACTATATGATAAGGTATTGGGACCCCTCTATACTATATGGATAAAGTATTGGGACCCCTCTATACTATATAAAGGATTGGGACCCCTCTACACTATAAAGATAAAGTATTGGGACCCCTCCACACTATATGGATAAAGTATTGGGACCCCTCTACACTACATGGATAAAGTATTGGAACCCCTCTACACTATATGGATAAGTATTGGGACCCTCTACACTATATAGATAAAGTATTGGAACCCCTCTACACTATATGGATAAAGTATTGGGACCCCTCTATCCTATCTTGAGGGGTCCCAACCTTTAAACCATATAGTGTAGATGGGTACCAAACTTTATCCATATAGTATAGAGGGGTCCCAATAACTTTAGCCATATAGTGTAAGAGGGGCCAATACTTTATCCATATATTATAAGGGGTCCCAATACTTATATCCTATAGTGAGAGGGTCCCAATTACTTTATCCATATAGTATAGAGGTCCCACTTCAGGGAGAGGTCCCTAATCCAAGTATAGGTCCATACTTTCCAATAGTTGAGGTCCAATCTTCTATATAGAGGGGTACTAAGTTAGAGGGTCCCAATCCTTTATCTATATAGTGTAGAGGGTCCAATACTTTTAGTCCATATAGTATAGGGGGTCCAATACTGTTATCAATATTAGTAGAGGGGTCCCAATCCTTATCCATATAGGTAGAGGGGTCCCATCTTTAGACTATGTAGTGGTAGAGGGGTCCCATCCTTTATCTAATATAGTGTAGAGGGGTCCACAATACTTATCCATATAGTGTAAGAGGGTCCCAATACTTTATCTATATAGGAGAGGGGTCCCAATCCTTTATCTATATAGGTAGGGGGTCCCAATCCTTTATCTATATAGTGTAGAGAGGTCCCAAACTTTATTCTATATAGTGAGAGGGGTCCCAATACTTTATCTATATAGTGTAGAGGGGTCCCACCTTTTATCTATATAGTG
>CM033475.1:16494832-16508656 GCA_019447015.1 Hymenochirus boettgeri
CCCCTCTATACTATATGGATAAAGTATTGGGACCCCTCTATACTATACGGATAAAGTATTGGGACCCCTCTATACAATATGGATACAGTATTGGGACCCCTTTATACTATATGGGTAAAGTACTGTGACTGCTCTCTTGGCCATTTCCCCTTCTGGGACCCCATGACACCCCAATCCTATTACATAAATCTCCAGATGCCCACTGTTTGTACTGAGGTTAACGCCAGAGGAAGTTTGGCCCTTCGGGGAATATAAGCAAATTGAATGGAATTCCTAACACAGCCCCAATAGAAATATCTCTGCAGCTTCTTACATATGAACATGATTTTTCCTTTCTTTATGTAAATGGGCACGAGAACATCACATTAACATGCTGCAAGCTACACAAGTAACCAGACCATCTCTGCGAGTTATTAATGAAGGAATGTTGGAATATTTCTAAGTGTTCTATTTCCCTATAAGGTCGTAGACATGGAGTCTGTATAACGGGGATTTCTATCCTGTGATTCTCTAGATGTATGAATTCTCCCAACATCCCCTGGCTCCACTCAGGAATTGTGGGAAGTGTAGTTTTCAAATATCTGGAAGGCTGTCCTATTAGATAATTGGACAATAGCTAGATCTTTCCCACAGTATGTCTGATCTGTTAAACAGAAGCCAACATGAAGCACACATACACACACCAACTGTATCTGTGGCAGTATTTGCTATTATTATTTTTCATTAAGTGCAAATTATTTAGGACAGGGTTTTTAAACCTGTGGCCCTACAGATGTTTGAAAACTACAAATCCCAGCATTCCCTGTCTGCAGTATGCACAGAAGATGTGCACAGCATCATTTAAGCTTTTCTATAACCAATCTACTTTGTGAATTGTAATATTTGTATTGACTCAGCAGAGGGCGCTCTGTTGCTAATAAATTTTTCATTAGCTTTGGAGGTTAACAGATGCCTAGAGCAGACTTGAGTTTACCAATATAATCCATTCAAAGGTTAACTAATTAGAGCGTCTGATACTGTGTGACTCATTACTTCTGTTAAACAAGCAAAGAGCCAGTTATTTCTGTAGGTGCAGTTTCCTTTAAACACATACACATGGATCTCACAGAGACACGTACATATAAACTATGTACAAACCAATGGTAACATGGAGCACAGACAGAATCACAGATAGATATAGAATAATAGAAACATAGATTACTTACAAGAAAGAACAGACAGACACAACATCTTCTACCATCCTATAGACATAAAGACAAAGAGACAGACGGACAGAGGGCTGTGTACACTGCATGGAGTGCATTCTCTATGCTGCCGAGATTTCTATCTCACTGTATATGGGAGATTTCTATCTCACTGTATATTGGAGATTTCTATCTTATTGGAATAAGTTTGGGACCCCTCTAATATATGGATAACGTATTGGGCCCCTTTATAACTATATGGATAAAGTATTGGGACCTCCTCTAAACTATTGGATAAGTATTGGGACCCCTCTATACTATATGGATAAAGTATTGGGGCCCCTCTAAACTATGGATAAAGTATTGGGACCCCTCTATTCTATAGGATAAAGTATTGGGACCCCTCTATACTAATGGATAAAGTATTGGGATCCTCTATACTATATGGATAAAGTATGGGACCCCTTACACTATATGGATTGAACACTCAGGTAAGTTGGGACCCCTCTAGCACTATATGATAAAGTTTGGGACCCCTCTAAACTATATGGATAAAGATGGGACCCTCTATACTATAGATAAAGTATTGGGACCCCTCTAAACTATATGGTAAAGTATTGGGACACTATATAGATAAAGTATTGGGACCCCTCACACTATATAGATATAGTATTGGGGACCTCCACACTATATAGATAACAGATTGGGACCCCTCTACACTATATAGATAAAGGATTAGGACCCTCAACACTATATAGATAAAGGATTGGGACCCCTCTACACTATATAGATAAAGGATTGGGACACCCTCTACACTATATGAGATAAGATTGGGACCCCTCTACACTATATGGATAAAGTATTGGGACCCCTCTACTATATCGAAAAGTATGGGACCCCTAACTATATAGATAAAGTATTGGGACCCCTCTACAATCTATATGGATAAATATGGTGTGGGACCCCCTCTCATTATATAGATAAAGTATTGGGACCCCTCCACACGATTGGATAAAGGATTGGGACCCCTCTACCCTATATAGATAAAGTATTGGGAACCCCTTACCTATATGGATAAAGTATTGGGGAAACCCTCTATACTATATAGAAAGTATTGGGACCCCTCAACACTATTTATGATAAGAGATGGGACCCCTCTACACAGATGGATATTAATTGGACTTTAAAGATAAGTATTGGGACCCCTCTACACTATATAGATAAAGGATTGGGACCCTCTACATATAGATAAGGATTGGACCTTACACATATAGGATAAAGTATTGGGAACCCCCTCTACACTATAGGTAATAAGGATGGAACCCCCTCTACACTATATAGATAACGGATTGGACCCCGTACATAGTATAGATAAAAGTATTGGGACCCCTCTAATATATATGGATAATTAAAGTATTGGGACCCTCTACACTATATAGTAAAGATTGGGACCCTCTAACTATAAAAAAGATTGGACCCCTCCACTATATAGATTAAAGTAATTGGTAAAATGGTGGACCCTCTCACACTAGATGGATAAAGTATTGGGACCCCTCTACACTATATGGTAAGTAATGGACCCTCGACAACTTATGATAAAGTATTGGACCCTCTACACTATATAGATAAAGTATTGGGACCACCTCTACACTATATAGATAAAAGTATGGGGACCCCTCTCAACTATATGGATAAGTATTGGACACCCTCTACATATATGATAAAGTATGGGGACCCCTCTACCACTTATATGGGAAGTATTGGGACCCCTCTACACTATATATGATAAAGTATTGGAACATCCTCTAACTATATGAAAAGATTGGACCCTCTACACTATTATAGATTTAAAGTATTGGGATCCCTCTACAACTATATAGCATAAAGTATTGGGACCCTCTACACTAATGGATAAAGTTATTGGGACCCCTCTACACTATCTTATATGGTTAGTTTTGTTTGGACGCCCTCCCTATCTATAGATAAAGGATGGGACCCCTCTAACTATATAGATAAAGTATTGGGACCCCTCTACACTATATGAGTAAAGTATGGACCCTCTACACTATATAGATAAAGTATTGGGACCTCTCTACCTATAGTAGATAAGGATTGGGACCCCCTCTAAACTATATGGATAAAGTTTGGACCCTCTACACCTATTAGATAAGGATTGGGACCCCTCTACAACTATAGATAAGGTTGGACCCCTCTACCATATAGATAAAGTATTGGGACCCCCTCTACATCTATTAGATAAAGTATGGGACCCTCTACTATATAGATAAAGGTATTGGGGACCCCTCTACACTTATACATAAAGTATAGGACACCTAACATATGGATAAGTATTGGACCCCCTCTACAACTATATAGATAAAGTATTGGGACCCCTCACACTATATGGATAAAAGTATTTGGGACCCCTCTACACTAATATGGGATAAAGATTGGACCCCTCTACTACGTGATCAAGTAATAGATAAAAGTATTGGGACCCTCCCTACATACTATATGGATAAAGTATTGGGACCCCTCTAAACTATATCGATAAAGTATTGGACCCCTCTAACTATATAGATAAAGGATTGGGACCCCTCTACACTATATAGATAAGTGGGACCCCTCTCACTATATAGATAAAGTATTGGGACCCTCACATATATGATAAAGTATTGGGACCCTCTCCATATATAGATAAAGGATTGGGACCCCTCTACACTCTATAGATAAGATTGGGACCCACTCTACACTATATGATAAAGTATTGGGACCCCCTTACCCACTTATAGATAAAGTATTGGACCCCTCTACACTATATAGATAAAGATGGGGACCCCTCTACACTATAGATAAAGGATTGGGACCCCTCTACACTATATAGATAAAGTATTGGGACCCCTCTACACTATATGATAAAGTATTGGGACCCTCTACAGTATCATAGATAAAGATTGGGACCTATACATAGAAGTTGGGACCCTCTACACTATATGGATAAAGGATTGGGACCCCTCTACACTATATGGATAAAGTATTGGGCCCCTCTATACTATATGGATAAAGTATTGGGACCCCTCTACACTATATAGATAAAGGATTGGGACCCCTCTATACCTATATGGATAAAGTATTGGGACCTCTATACTATATGGATAAGTATTGGCACCCTCTACACTATAGGATAAAGTATTGGGACCCCTCTATAATATATGGATAATAGTATGGGACCCCTCAACTATATGGATAGTATTGGACCCCTCTATACTATAGGATAGATTGGGACCCCTCTAACTATATGGATAAAGTATTGGACCCCTCTAACTATATGGATTAAAGTGTGTTGGAACCCCTCTAAAATATGGATAAAGTATTGGGACCCCTATACCTATGGATAAAGTATTGGGAACCCCTCTACACTATAATAGATAAAGTATTGGAACCCCTCTAAACTATATGATAAAGGATTGGACCCCTCTACTACATATGGATAAGGATTGGGACCCCTCATACAACGATATAGATAAAGTATTGGACCCCTCTACCACTATATGATAAAGTAATTGGGACCCCTCTAAACTATATGGATAAAGTATTGGGACCCTCTACACTAATGGATAAAGTATTGGGAACCCTCTACCACTATATAAAGATTGGGACCGACCTCCTACACTATATAGATAAAGTATTGGGACCCCCTCTACACTATATGGAATAAAGTGAGTAATGGCGGACCCCTTACACTATATGGATAAAGTATTGGGACCCTCTCAAACTATATGCTAAATTATTGGGAAACCCCTCTTACCCATATATAATAAAGGATTTGGACCCCTCTCACTATATGATAAAGGCTTAGACCCTATTAAACCTATATATGGATAAGAGCATTTGGAACCCCTCTACACATATAGTAAAGTATTGGGACCCCGCTACACTATTGGATAAGTTATTGGGACCCCTCTACAACTATATGATAAAGTATTGGGACCCCTCTACCTATAAGATAAGATTGGACCCTACACTATGGATAAAGTATTGGGACCCCTCTACCACATATAGGGATAAATGTATTGGACCCTCTTAACTATAGAGATAGAAGATTGGGACCCCTCTACACTATAAGATAAAGTATTGGGACCCCTTCTCACATTATAGACTAAAGTATTGGGACCCCTCTAGCACTATATGGATAACGTATTGGGTACGCCTCTATACAGTATATAGGTAAAGGATTGGGACCCCTCTACACTAAGATAAAGGATGGGACCCCTCTACCACTAATAGATAAAGTTGGGACCCCTTCTACACTACATAGTTAAGATTTGGACCCCTCACCACTACTGATAAGATGCCTTATTTTCAGTAGAGCCTAAGAATGTATAAGTTGGACCCCTTACACTATATAGTAAAAGGATTGGGACCCCCTATACATATATTGTAAGTATTGACCCCTCTACTATATATACATTGAACCTACATATATGGATGTTGGACCCCTACACTATATTTAAAATGACCTAATTATATGATAAGTATTGGGACCCCTCCAGATTAGTCGAATGATATGATAAAGTATTGGACCCCTTACACATATGGTAATAAAGTATTGTGACCCTCTACTATCAAATAATGGATGAGAGGAACCCCTCTACAATTAGGATAAAGGATGGGACCCCTCTACTACTATGGATAAAGAGTGGGGATCAACTCTACCTATATAGGATGAAGTATTGGGACCCTCTATACTATATGGATAAAGTATTGGACCCCTCTACACTATATGATAAAGATTGGGACCCCTCTAACATATGGATAAAGTATTGGGACACCCATACTATATGGATAGAGTATTGGGAACCCCTCTACACTATATGGATATAAAGTATTGGGACCCTTTAACTATATGGATAAAGATTGGGACCCCTCTACACTATATGGATAAAGTATTGGGACCCCTCTATACTATATGGATAAAGTATTGGACCCCTCTACACTATTGGATAAAGTATGTGGACCCCTCCTATACTATAGGATAAAGTATTGGAACCCCTCTACAATATATGGATAAAAGTATTGGGACCCCTCTATACTATTATGGTAAGGATTGGGACCCCTCTACACTATATAGATAAAAGCTATTGGAACCCCTCTACACTATATGGATAAAGTATTGGAACCCCTTACCACTATATGGATAAAGTATTGGACCCTCTACACATATAGATAAAAGTATTGGAACCCCTCTACAATATATGGATAAAGTAATTGGGAGGGGGGAACCCCTCTAAACTATAATGATAAAGTATTGGAGGACCCCCTTATACTATATGGAACAGTATTGGGAACCCTCTATAATAATATAAAGGATGGGACCCCTCTACACTATAAATGGATAAAGTATGTGGACCCTCTCTACACTATTATGGATAAGTATAATGGGACCCCGCTCTACACTATAGGATAAAGTATTGGACCCCCTCGACACTATATGGATAAAGATTGGGACCCCTCTACATATTATAAAGTATTGGGACCCCTCTACACTATATAGATAAGTATTGGACCCCTCTAATAATTAGATAAAGGATTGGGACCCATCTACAACTTATAGATAAAGGATAGGACCCCTCTAACATATGATAACGTATGAACCCCTCTACACTATATAGGATACAAGTTGGGACCCCTCACACTATATGGATAAGTATTGGGACACCTCTAAACTATATGGAAAGTATTGGGACCCTCTACACTATATAGATAAAGAGTATTGGGACCCTCTACACTATATGGATAAGTATTGGACCCTCACACTATAGTAGATAAGTATTGGGACCCCTACACTATATAGATAAAAGGATTGGGACCCCTATACACTATATAGAGAAAGGATTGGACCCCTCTACACTATATAGATAAAGTATGGACCCCTATCACTATATGGATATAAAGTATTGGACCCCTCTACACTATAGGATAAGGATTGGGACACCTCTACACTATATAGATTAAAGGATTGGGACCCCCTCTCACTATATAGATAAAGTATTGGGACCCCTCTACACATATAGATAAAGATTGGGACCTCTCTACACTATATAGATAAAGGATTGGGACCTCTACACTATATAGATAAAGATTGGGACCCTCTACACTATTAGGGATAAAGTATTGGACCCCTACACTATATAGATAAAGGATTGGGACCCCTTACACTACCTAGATAATAAGGATTGAGGAACCCCTCTACACTAATATAGATTAAGCAGGATTGTGGGACCCTCTCCATACATACGATAAAGGATTTGGGAACCTCTACACTAGATGGACTAAAGTATGGGGACCCCTCTACACTATATGGATAAATATGGGACCCCTCTATCACTATATGGATAAAGTATTGGGACCCCTCTACAATAGATAGATAAAGGATTGGAACCCCTGCATACCTATGGATAAAGTTATGGGACCCCTCTATACTATATGGATATAAAGTATTGGAACCCCTCTACACTATATGGATAAAGTATTGGGACCCCTCTATATATATGGCATAAAGTATTTTGGGGGACCCCTCTACACTATATGAGATAAAGATTGGGACCCCTCTGATTCACTAATATGGATAAAGTATTGGACCCCTCTACACTATATGTAAAGTATTGGGACCCCATATACTATATGGATAAAGATTGGACCCCTCTACAATACTGGATAAATATGGGACCTCTAACTATATGGATAAGATTGGGACCCCTCTACACTATATAGAAAAGTATTGGAGACCCTCAGTACACTATATGGTTAAAGATTGGGGGACCCTTCCCTACACTATATAGATAAAGTATGGGAACCCCTCTACACTATATGGATAAAGTCATTTGGACCCCTCACTACTATATGGCAATAAAGATTGGGACCCCTTAACTTATGATAAAGTATTGGGACCCCCTACTACTAATAAAGAGATTGGGACCCCCTCTCCACTATAAGATTAAAGTATGGGACCCCTCACATATCTAGCTAAAGGATAAATGGGGACCCCCTCTACACTATATGATAAGATTGGGACCCCTCTACACTATATGGATAAAGATTGGGACCCATCGACCACTATGGATAAAGTATTGGACCCCTCTACATTAATATAGACTAAAGTATTGGGACCCCGCTACACCTAATATAGATAAAGTATTGAGGAACCCCTCTACACTATATAGATAAAGGATTGGGACCCCTCTACACTATATAGATAAGTATGGGACCCCCTCTACACTATATAGATAAAAAAAGTATTGGACCCTCTACACTATAGCTAAGTTGGGACCCCTCCAACTATATGGATAAAGTATTGGGACCCCTGACACTATATGTAAAGTAATTTTGGACCCTCTAACATATGATAAAGTATGTGGGACCCCTCTACACTATATTTTTTTAGATAAAGTATGGGGGACCCCTCTATACTATATGGATAAAGTATTGGAACCCCTCTACACTATATGGATAAAGTATTGGGACCCCTCTATACTATATGGATAAAGTATTGGGACCCCTCTACAACTATATGGAATAAGACAAGGATAATTGGAACCCCTCTACACTATATGGATAAAGTATTGGGGACCCCTCTACACTATATAGATATAAAGTATTGGAACCCCTCTATACTATATGGATAAGGTATTGGGACCCCTCTATACTATATGGATAAAGTATTGGGACCCCTCTAAACTATAGGATAAAGTATTGGGACCCCTCTATACTATATGATAAAGTATTGGGACCCCTCTAAACTATATGGATAAAGTATTGGGACCCCTCTACCACTACATGATAAAGATTGGAACCCCTCTACCTATATGGATAAAGTATTGGGACCCCTCTACAATATAAAGAAAGTATTGGAACCCCTCTACACTATATGGATAAGTATTGGGACCCCTCTACACATATAGATAAAGTATTGGAACCCTCTCCACTATATGATAAGTATTGGGACCCCTCTATACTATATGGATAAAGTATTGGGACCCCTCAAACTATATGGATAAGTATTGGGACCCCTCTAACTAATGGATAAATGATTGGGACCCCTCTCTAACTATATGGATAAAGTATTGGGACCCCTCTACACATACATGAAAGTATTGGAACCCTCTACACTATATGGATAAAGTATTGGACCCCTCACACTATATAGATAAAGTATGGAACCCCTTCTACACTATATGGATAAGAGGATTGGGACCCCTCTAACTATATATAAAGTATTGGGACCCTCTAAACTATAGATAACGTATTGGGACCCCTTTATACTATATGGATAAAGTATTGGGACCCCTCTAAACTATATGGATAAAGTATTGGGACCCCTCTATACTATATGATAAAGTATTGGGACCCCTCTAAACTATATGGATAAAGTATTGGGACCCCTCTATGCTATATGGATAAAGTATGGGGACCCCTCTATACTATATGGATTAAAAGTATTGGGATCCCTCTATACTATATGGTAAAGTATTGGGACCCCTTTACACTTATGGATAAAGTATTGGGACCCCTCTACACTATATAGATAAAGTATTGGGACCCCTCTAAACTATAGGATAAAGTATTGGGACCCCTCTATACTATATGGATAAAGTATTGGGACCCCTCTAAATGGTATATTGGACCCTCATACTATATGGAGAAAGTATTGGGACCCTCTCTATACTATCGGATAAGTATTGGGACCCCTCTATACATATGGATACAGTATTGGGACCCCTTTATACTATATGGGTAAAGTACTGTGACTGCTCTCTTGGCCATTTCCCCTTCTGGCCCATGACACCCCAATCCTATACATAAATCTCCAGTATGCCCACTGTTTGTACTGAGGTTAACGCCAGAGGAAGTTTGGCCCTTCGGGGAATATAAGCAAATTGAATGGAATTCCTAACACAGCCCCAATAGAAATATCTTGCAGCTTCTTACATATGAACAGATTTTTCCTTTCTTTATGTAATGGGCACGAGAACATCACCATTAACATGCTGCAAGCTACACAAGTAACCAGACCATCTCTGCGAGTTATTAATGAAGGAATGTTGGAATATTTCTAAGTGTTCTATTCCCTATAAGGTCGTAGACATGGTCTGCTATAACGGGGATTCTATCCTGTGATTCTCTAGATGTATGAATTCTCCCACATCCCCTGGCTCCACTCAGGAATTGTGGGGAATGTAGTTTTTCAAATACTGGGAAGGCTGTCCTATTAGATAATTGGACAATAGCTAGATCTTTCCACAGTTGTCTGATCGTTAAACAGAAGCCAACATGAAGCACACATACACACACCAACTGTATCTGTGGCAGTATTTGCTATATTATTTTTCATTAAGTGCAAAATTATTTAGACAGGGTTTTTAAACCTGTGGCCCTACAGATGTTTGAAAACTACAAATCCCAGCATTCCTGTCTGCAGTAGCACAGAAGATGTGCAAGCATCATTTAAGCTTTTCTATAACCAATCTACTTTGGTGAATTGTAATATTTGTATGACTCAGCAGAGGGCGCTCTGTTGCTAATAAATGTTTTCATTAGCTTTGGAGGTTACAGAGCCTAGAGCAGACTTGAGTTACCAATATAATCATTCAAGGGTAACTAATTAGAGCGGTCTGATACTGTGTGACTCATTACTTCTGTTAAAACAAGCAAAGAGCCAGTTATTTCTGTAGGTGCATTTCCTTTAAACACATACACATGGATCTCACAGAGACACGTTATAAACTATTGTACAAAACCAATGGTAACAGGAGCACAGACAGAATCACAGATAGATAGAATAATAGAACATAGATTACTTACAGAAAGAACAGACAGACACACATCTTCTAACCATCCTATAGACATAAAGACAAAGAGACAGACGACAAGGGCTGTGTACACTGCATGGAATGCATTCTCTATGCATGCGAGATTTCATCTCACTTTATATGGGAGTTCACTCGTATGAGTTTCTATCTCACTGTATAGAGATTTCTTCACTGATATTGGAGATTTCTCTCCACTGATATTGGAGAGTTTCTATCTCACTGTATATTGGAGATTTCTATCTCACTGTATATGGGAGTTCTCACATATTGAATTTCTATCTCCTGTATATTGGTTTCTTTCTCACTGTATATGGAGATTCTATCTCAACTGTTATTGGAGTTTCTATCTCACTGTATATGGAGATTTCTATCTCACTGTTATGGAGATTTCTCATTAGATTTCTACTAACTGTATATGGGAGATTTCTCATCTCACTGTATATGGGAGATTTCTATTCATTATTGGGAGATTTCGTATCTCATGTATATGGAGATTTCTATCTCACGTATATTGGAGATTCTCTTATCCGTAATCGATCTGTCTCATGTTTGATGGAGATTTCTATCTCACTGTTATTGAGAGTTTATTCACTGTATATGAGATTTCTATCTCACTGTATATGGAGATTTCTATCTGCACTGTATATTGGAGATTTCTATCTACTGTATATTGGGATTTCATGTTGGAGTTCTTTACATTAGATTCTTTCACTTATTGGAGATTTCTGTCTCACTGATATTGGAGATTTCTATCTCACTGTATATGGGATTTCTATCTCACTGTATATTGGATATTTCTATCTCACGTTATATTCGGAGATTTCTATCTTCACTGTATATTGGAGATTTCTATCTCACGTGTATATTGGAGATTTTCTATCTCACTGTATATTGGAGATTCTATCTCACTGTAATTGGAGATTTCTATCTCACTGTATATTGGAGATTTCTATCTCACTGTATATTGGAGATTTCTATCTCACGTTATGAGATATTTATATGGAGTTTCATCTCACTGTTATGGGAATCTATCTCACTGTATATCGGAGATTTCTATTCCACTGTATATGGAGATTTCTATCTCACTGTATATTGTTTATACTCGGAAGAATTCTATCTCACTGTATATTGAGATTTCTTCTCACGTATATGGGAATTCTATTCACTGTATATGGATATTTCTCTCACTGTATATTGGGATTTATCTCACGTATATTGAGATTCTATCTCACTGTATATTGGAGATTTCTATATCATCGTATATAGTTCTGCTACTGTAATGAATTTCTGTTATCTCACTGTATATGGAGATTTCTATCTCACTGTATATTGGAGTTTTATCTCATGTATTGGGAGATTTCTATCTCCCTCGTATATTGGAGATTTCTGCCTACTGTATATTGGAGATTCATCCACTGTATATTGGAGATTTCTATCTCACTGTGATCTAGTATTGGAGATTTCTGTCTCACTGTTATATTGGATTCTATCTCACTTAATCGGAGATTTCTATCTCACTGTATATTGGAGATTTGTCGTCCACTGTATATCAAAGATTCTGTCTCACTGTATATCGAGATTTCTTCTCCACTGTTTTATGGAGATTTCTATCTCACTGTTTTGGAGATTTATCTCATGTTTATTGGGAGATTTCTATCTCACTGTATATCGGAGATTTGTATCTCACTGTATATTGGAGGTTTCTATCAGAGATTTCTATCTTACTGTTTATTGGAGATTTCTGTCTCACTGTATATTGGAGATTTCTATCTCACTGTATATCGGAGATTTCTATTTCACTGATATCGGAGATTTCTAATCACTGATATTGGAGATTCTATCTCAATGTAATTGGAGATTTCTATCTCACTGTTTATTGGAGATTTCTTCTCACTGTTATTGGAGATTTCATCTCACTGTTATCGGGATTTCTATCTAACTGTATAGTTGGAGATTTCTGTCTCACGGTATATTGGAGATTTCTATCTCACTGTATAGTGGAGATTTCTATCTCACTGTTATATTGGAGAGTTCTATCTCACTGTTTATTGGAGATTTCTATCTCACTGTATATGGAGATTTTATCTCACTGTATATTGGCCAGTTTATGGAATTCTATCTCACTGTTATAACTTGGAGATTATATCTCACTGGTATATGGAGATTTCTAACTCAACGTATATTTGAGATTTCTATCTACTGGATATTGGAGATTTCTATCTCAAGCTTTATTGGAGATTTCTATCTCAATGTATATTGGAGATCTTCTACCATGTATACTTGGAGACTTCTATTACTGATACTGGATTATTGTATGAGATTTCTATCTCACTGTATATTTGGAGATTCTATCTCACGTTTATTAGCTTCACTACTTTGTATTGAGATTCTATCTCACTTGTAGTGGAGATTCTATCTCACTTGTATTGGGATGTTCTATCTCACGTGTATCGGGAGATGTTTCTATCTCAATGTTATTGGGAGATTTCTATCTACGTATGATGGAGATGTTTATACTCACTGTATATTGGAGTCATATGTATTAGTTTCATCCTCACTGTATATCGGTAGATTTTAGCTACTGATATCTGTATATTGGAGATTTCTATCTCACTGTATATTGGAGATTTCTATCTTACTGTATATTGGAGATTTCTATCTCACTGTATATTGGAGATTTCTATCTCACTGTATATGGGAGATTTCTATCTCACTGTATATTGGAGATTTCTATCTCACTGTATATTGGAGATTTCTATCTCACTGTATAT
>CM033475.1:16508782-16605680 GCA_019447015.1 Hymenochirus boettgeri
AGATTTCTATCTCACTGTATATGGGAGATTTCTATCTCACTGTATATCGGAGATTTCTATTTCACTGTATATCGGAGATTTCTATCTCACTGTATATTGGAGATTTCTATCTCACTGTATATTGGAGATTTCTATCTCACTGTATATTGGGGATTTCTATCTCACTGTATATTGGAGATTTCTGTCTCACTGTATATTGGAGATTTCTATCTCACTGTATATTGAAAATTTCTATCTCACTGTATATTGGAGATTTCTATCTCACTGTATATCGGAGATTTCTATCTCACTGTATATGGGATATCTCTATCTCACTGTATATCGGATATTTCTATCTCACTGTATATTGGAGATTTCTATCTCACTGTATATTGGAGATTTCTATCTCACTGTATATTGGAGATTTCTATCTATCGCACTGTCTATGGGAGATTCTATTATCACATTAACATGCTGCAGCTACACAAGTAACCAGACCATCTCTGCGAGTTATTAATGAAGGAATGTTGGAATATTTCTAAGTGTTTCATTTCCCTATAAGGTCGTAGACATGGAGTCTGTATAACGGGGATTTCTATCCTGTGATTCTCTAGATGTATGAATTCTCCCAACATCCCTGGCTCCACTCAGGAATTGTGGGAAGTGTAGTTTTCAAATATCTGGAAGGCTGTCCTATTAGATAATTGGACATGCTAGATCTTTCCCACAGTATGTCTGATCTGTTAAACAGAAGCCAACAGAAGCACACATACACACACCAACTGTATATGTGGCAGTATTGCTATATTATTTTTCATTAAGTGCAAATTATTTAGACAGGGTTTTAAACCTGTGGCCCTACAGATGTTTGAAACACTACAAATCCCGCATTCCCGTCTGCAGTTGCACAGAAGATGTGCACAGCATCATTTAAGCTTTTCTATAAACCAATCTACTTTGTGAATTGTAATATTTGTATTGACTCAGCAGAGGGCGCTCTGTTGCTAATAAATTTTTCATTAGCTTTGGAGGTTAACAGATGCCTAGAGCAGACTTGAGTTACCAATAATAATCATTCAAAGGTTAACTAATGAGCGTCTGATACTGTGTGACTCATTACTTCTGTTAAACAAGCAAAGAGCCAGTTATTTCTGTAGGTGCAGTTCCTTTAAAACATACAATGGATCTCACAGAGACACGTACATATAAACTATGTACAAACCAATGGTAACATGGAGCACAGACAGAATCACAGATAGATATAGAATAATAGAAACATAGATTACTACAAGAAGAACAGACAGACACGACATCTTCTACCATCCTATAGACATAAAGACAAAGAGACAGACGGACAGAGGGCTGTGTACACTGCATGGAATGCATTCTCTATGCTGCCGAGATTTCTATCTCACTGTATATGGGAGATTTCTATCTCACTGTATATTGGAGATTTCTATCTTACTGTATATTGGAGATTTCTATCTCACTGTATATTGGAGATTTCTATCTCACTGTATATGGGAGATTTCTATCTCACTGTATATTGGAGATTTCTATCTCACTGTATTTGGAGATTTCTATCTCACTGTATATTGGAGATTTCTATCTCACTGTATTATGGAATTTCTATCTCACGTATATTGGAGATTTCTATCTCACTGTATATTGGAGATTTCTATCTCACTGTATAATTGGAGCTTTCTATCTCACTGTTATGGAGATTTCTATCTCACTGTTATTGAGATTTCTTCTACTGTATATGGAGATTTCTATCTCACTGTATATGGGAGATTTCTATCTCACTGTATATGGAGATTTCTATCTCACTGTATATCGGAGATTTCTATTCAAGTAATGGAGATTCTATCTACCGTATATGGAGATTTCATCTCACTGTATATTGGAGATTTCTATTCACGTATATTGGGATTCTATCACTGTTATATTGGAGATTTCGTCTCACTGTATATTGGAGATTTATCTCACTGTATATTGAAATTTCTATCTCACTGTATATTGGAGATTTCTATCTCACTGTATATCGGAGATTTCTCTCACGTATATGGGATATCTCTATCTCACTGTATATCGGATATTTCTATCTCACTGTATATTGGAGATTTCTATCTCACTGTATATTGGAGATTTCTATCTCACTGTATATTGGAGATTTCTATCTCACTGTATATTGGAGATTTCTATCTCACTGTATATTGGAGATTTCTATCTCACTGTATAGGAGATTTCTCTCACTGTTTATTGGAGATTTCTATCTCACTGATATGGGAGATTTCTATCTCACTGTATATTGGAGATTTCTATCTTACTGTATATCAGAGATTTCTGTCTCACTGTATATCGGAGATTTCTATCTCACTGTATATCGGAGATTTCTATCTCACTGTATGTCGGAGATTTCTGTCTCACTGTTTATTGGAGATTTCTATCTCACTGTATATTGGAGATTTGTATCTCACTGTATATTGGAGATTTCTATCTCACTGTTTATTGGAGATTTGTATCTCACTTTATATTGGAGATTTCTATCTCACTGTATATGGAGATTTCTATCTCACTGTATATGGGAGATTTCTATCTCATTGTATATTGGAGATTTCTATCTCACTGTATATGGGAGATTTCTATCTCACTGTATATTGGAGATTTCTGTCTCACTGTATATCGGAGATTTCTATCTTACTGTATATCGGAGATTTCTATCTCACTGTATATTGGAGATTTCTGTCTCACTGTATATTGGAGATTTCTATCTCACTGTATATTGAGATTTCTATCTCACTGTATATGGAGATTTCTATTCACGTATTGGAGATTTCTATCTCACTGTATATTGGAGATTTCTATCTCACTGTATATTGGAGATTTCTATTTCACTGTATATGGGAGATTTCTATCTCACTGTATATTGGAGATTTCTATCTATATTACAGATTTCTATCTGTATACTGGAAATTTCTGATTTAGGCAAGCATTGTGGCAGCTCCTCCACATACAGCATTAGAAAAAGAATGAAAAGTGTTATATTCTATATATTATATTACATTATATTATACATTTAATTGGAGTTGTCTAGCTCTGAATCATAGAGATGTTTTACAGGTTTGTTTGGAGTAAAATATTATTCCTTAGCTGGGGGTTTTCTTCCCTTTGATCTAAATAACAACCTGTATTATTAAAGGATAACATGCTGAATGATGTCATTCGATTCTATTTAAAAGGATTACAATTTGAACTATGACAGCTTTTTACTTCCTAGTTCTACACGTTTCGAGATAAACAGGTAGAAAATGGAAAATCACCCTAGTCATTAAAATAAGAATATACTCCCTTAATGTCTTGAAAGCATATTTATTTGTGCTCAACTTTCCCTTTGATTAACTTTTAAGCAAGGAATATCAGGTTCTGATGGAATCCATCATCTCAGGTGATCTGGATATACATTTCCATACTGACCTCCCCAACATATACATGAGGATCAATTGTTTAGGGCAGGGATTCTCAAACTGTGTGCCTCCAGATGTGTGAAAGTTACAACTCCCAGCATTCCTCAACAACATAAAAGACAGGGAATGCTGGGAGTTGTAGTTTCACACATCTGAAAGCACAACATTTAAGAATACCTGGTTTAGAAGCCCCTATACAATAAAGTGCATGTCCACCCTTAAATATAAAAATTGTCTGTCTGCAAATACCACTGCTATTTTTTCCAGTTTATTACATGCATTTGTAATCAGATATTTAATAGTAAGTTCTCTGTTCTGGCAAAGGTATGTGCCTCCTCCCATTTCTCAATGAGCTTTTTGTAAGCTTGGGCATGTGCAGGGAAACAGCAGTCAGTGATTGGTTGTGATGTCAGCAGTCACAGCTGTAATTGACTGCATGAAGGGAAGAGACAGCTTACTCACCTATAATTATTAAAAAACAATAAATATCTGGTTTTCCACAAATACATGTAATAAACCGGTAAAAATAGCAGTTGCAGGCAGATAACTGACAAGTCACCAGCCTTTTTATTTTAAGGGTGGACAATCCTTTAACAAGCACTGTCCATCATATTAACTTCAACAGGACAATGCTGATAGCTCCACCAATCACGTTGGGAAGGTCAACTTTTCCTTGTACAAGACTTTCTGTGCTATAATCAGTGGCTGACTTTGAGATGTGATGTGATTGGTGTAGGACAACAACGTCACTTACGTTTTTAAAGGCGTCTTCTTCTTCTTAATCAGTTTATTACTTTCTCCAGCATTCTGCTCCGCTGCATTTGTTGGTATCTCAAAGGCGGCGGGTGATTTTGCAGGAGATTCCGATCTGTGGGGGATTGGTTTGAATGGTTCTGGATTGTCTTGACTGTCTTGGGGTGATTCCTGTATTTTACCACTAGAGGAAAAGGGATCAAAGTTCGGATCATCCCATTTATCTAAGTTGTATGTGTATGAACCTTTCCCAATTGGGATTTCATTGGTATCAACCGGAACTGGCGTGGGAGATCCAGGAGGAGCATCAGGCTTCTCTACTGCCTTCTTTGGCTTGGGCTTCCTTAGGGGCATTTTGCCTGAGGGTTTCTTGCCCTTTCTGGTGGGAGGCTGCCCCTCCCGTGCCTCCTCTGAATAGTCGAACTCCAGCCTAACTGGTTGACCGATCACGCCAGTGGTTTCTGGTTCTTCTGTGTCAGAGTGAGGGACCTCAGGCCCCTGTTGACTAAGTAATAATGGAGATGCCTTGCCAGCCTCGACAGAGCAAGAATCAGTCATAGACTCCCCTACTAAACTGCTTTCCTTGAGCTCTACAGAAGCAAGATCAGAGGATGGGGGGTCAAGGATTATTGGTTCCTCTACAAGTACCAAGTCCGGAGCTAACTGGGGAGTAGCTGGTCTGTTGCCTGATAATGCTTGCAAGCTTTTCTCTGAGTCTGTTTGTTGAGAATCTCCTGTCAATTCTTGGCTGTTATCTTCACATTCATCAGGCTCTAGCTGTTTTTTCGATGGCCTCTTCTTGAGGGATCCAGGACGAGCTTTCTTGGTACGTCGTAGAGAGTTACAGGCACTGTCAGAACCCCCGAGAGTCCCAGTTCCTTCACTACTTTGGAAGTCTGTGGACTGTAAACTTATGGATCGTGAGAGGGTACTCCGGCCTACCGGCACGGAATCTGTAGACTTGCGTCGAGCTTTGGAAGCTGCGTCTGAAGGACTGGAAATGTCTTCGGTCTCAACGGGTACGAAATCTAAATTGTAGGCCCCACTGCTGGCTATTGGCTTGTCCTCATCAAAGACCACAGAAAAGGAGCGAGAAGGGGATCGGAAAGGAGACAGATTTACTTGATCATCCACCAGTGGCTCATCTTCAACTGGGATTTTCTCTGCCCCAAACACTAGATCTTAAAAAGAGATCAAATGTAAATTCAATACATTGACACATTTCTAATACTTCTACAAACATCAGTAATAACAAAGAACAGTAATGTGGAACAATGGCAACTCCCAGCATGTCTTGGTTGCAGGATGCAAAAACGGTGATGACATCAAGAACTTTTGCTGACATCACTGCAGCTCCTTCTTACTCATTCAACTAGAGCAGGGATTCTCCAGTTGTTTGACAACTACAACTTTTAGCATTTCCTGGCTTCTCTTTGTTTGTTGAGTAATGCTGGGAGTTGTAGTTTGCAAACATCTGGAGGCACACAGTTTAAGAATCCCTGAATCTTGCATTTTGTAGGAGGGTACATTTGTGTGTATGGCCTTTTTTCTATTTCAGTTTCTTTGCCCATCCCTACAACTCATTGTTAACAAAAACTGAAACTGCGGCTAGTTGCATAGTTTGACCCATTGGGAGAATGAGAATGAGCTGCAGCTATTTCAGCTGTGCATGCCATTAGAAACTAGGGGCGATGGTATATCTGCCACTATCCGGCTACTCAATGTACTATTGGGTTAGCGTGGGGTTTTTTACTAATTAAGTGGTGGCACAAATTTTTGCACATATTTTAACTCCATAAAGCATACGTCTTACAAGACCGGGATCCCACGATGCAGTCTTGCAGAGGAGTTTACAGCAATGCGGGAGGGTAAGTAACGCACTTTTTAACTATTGGCCAGTCTGTATCTCAGAAGTGCTCGTCCACAAAAGAAAAAGTCATACATTGTTTGAGCAAATATCCCTATTTTCATTGGAGGACACATGTAAATAAAACTGAAGCTCCATTTTTTAACTAATCAAACTGGCCCTTTCATGTATTATCAGGACATGAGTGATATCATAATTAGCTTGCTGTGTTTTGATTGGTTTAGTTGCAATTAGAATTTTTAGAACATTCTTTATATACATAATTTATTTACATTTATAGTCCCCCTTGTACGACTTTTTGTATGATAATATTTTACAGCGCAGCGCCCCCAGGTGGCGCTTTATAAATTAACACATACATACAAGGTCTTTAGTGTTCTTAAAGGAAGATTTGGAAACACAATCTCAGTTATAAATGTTTTAACTTAATTTGTTTAGAATGCAAAGCAAAAAATAGCTTTAAATAGAAAATCTTCTATTAGACAATATGACTGTACCTGTATCGTTTAGTGGTGGGGGTGGGGGTGGGGCAGGCTCAACAAAATCTTCCTCGGTTGGCTGGGGCAGTTGTAGCTCCTGGGCTTCAGGTGGAGGTGGAAAGTCAACAGGAGGGGCGGATTTAACGGGGGTGGTGGATTCTGGGGTTTCAAACGCTTCTTCGGAATCTGAACTCCTAGAAAAAAAACAAAATCGGAGGCGTTAAACAGACTGACACATCATTCCAGGAAACATAAATCCGAATATGAGGATATCGTTTATATTATTATTACACCAAGGAAATACACAGGATATAAAACTTTTCCTTTGAGATCTGTAATGCAGCTAGTCAATTCCTAACCAGACAGATAATTACATTGAATCATGTTTACACAGGCGAAGATGATACGTAATATATTATAATGTCCTGTAATATGATGGGGTTGGGTTACGATGATGCAAATGACAGGTCAATCATTGTTTTGTTTATCGAGTTGAACAGGGATTTCAAACTTGTGGCTACCTCTCCCCGCATTCGGGAGTGCTGGGAGTTGTAGTTTTCACACATCTGGAGGGTTTTTAAAGTTTGATATCCCTGCTGTAGAATGTTCATAAGATTAGAATGTTCCTTGTCTAAATGTATATATAGAACCTGAACAAATTATTCATTACATTTATATTAAATTAAGAACAGTGTTTTAATGGACAAGTAAAGGCTGAAATCTTTTTTACGCTTTTTTTTTTTTACAACCCTGACCCGTGTAGAGAATATTGGCTCTCATTTCGCAATCGCTCCATGCAAACGTGACTTCGATTATTTAATACTGCGCACTTTTCGGTATTTACCCCGGGCAGGGTCGTTTTTAGGCATAGGCCACCTAGGCAAAGAACCAGGGTGCCCATGTTGATCCAGGGTGCCTATTCTTCTCCCTAGCATCTCCCTGTCAGATTTTACTTGCTGTGTTAGATCTGATCTCCTTGTTCTGCTGTAATGTGTAACATTGTATCTAGTACAGAGCCTGAACTCCACACACTCTACAAAGCAACAAATGTTGCAATTTGCAAATGAACTGAAGGTGAAGGAAGAAGGGGGAAGGATGAGCTCAGCTAATAGGACTGAGAAAAACAGTTCTAAAATGCCAGGTAAAAGCTGCTGCAGACTTTATAACAGTGACCCCTGTGACTAGCAGCCATGAGATCCCTATCCCTGTCTCTTCCTTCCTTCCATCCAACTCTCCAATTAGAACTTAGAGTAGGTGAGGAGTGAACAATTCAATGGAGGAGACATGGAAAGCTGGTACATACTGTGTATCGTGTCAATGCTGGCAGCTGGAAGGGTTAAAGTTAATATTCTTCTGGCACTGAAAGTGTTAATAGGAAAGTGTGTTGGCATTGAATGGTTCATGGTAATACTCTTCTGGCACTGAAAGTGTTAATGGCTATACTATGGGGAAGTCTGCTGGCACTGAAGGGTTAATAGCAATTCTCTGGAAAGGTGCTGGCACTAAAGGGTTAATGGTAATGTTCTGCTGGCACTAAGGTTATGGTAATGTTCTGCTGGCAAGCTAAGGTAAATGGTAACGTTCTGCTGGCAATGACATTATTAATGCCAATATTCTTGGAAAAGAACTGAAAGAGTAAAACATCTTAGCTCTCACCAAATTTCCCTGTTCTGCCCTACCCGGCTGGACAGGGGTGCCCCTACCATGAAGCAAAGTGAAACATTTGCTCAGGGCACGCCCCTGCAGAACACTGAGAAGGCGGCATTTAAAAAGAAAATCCTCCTTCCTGCAATACTGCATTTGAGCACCAGTCCACCAATCAGTGTTAAGTCAGCCTTCCAGTCCACAAGTCAGTGTTAAGTCAGCCCTCCAGTTCACCAGTAAGTGTTAGCCCACCATACCCACCTCCACAAGCCACGCCTATGTTCCCTGATGAAGCCATGCACGCTTCACATGCCGTCCCCACGCCTGCCTTTAGGTGGCATTTAAAAGTTGTTTCAGGTGTTAAAACAATTGTTAAAACAATTTCTGTGGAGAACACTGGTGCCACATACCGCACAGCCACTGAAACCTATCCTGTCCTGTCCTATGTATACACGCCCGCCTCACCTGGTACAGCGTGTGCCTCTTACCAACTAGTAAAGCGGTCCCACTATAAAGAACAGTCGCAGTAGACGGTGTCAGAAGCAGAAGGAGGAAACACAGCTGTAGTTTGACAGGCCAAGTTTTTTTTTTTTTTTTGGGTGGGCGCACATAGGTGGGAGGGCACCTAGGGCACTAAAATGGCTAGAAACGGCCCTGCCCCCAGCGCCACTTTAACACCAGCCATCAGCTGGTCTTAAAAAGTAGCGCAAATCTGTTATTAAACTCTTGCTAACCTATTCAATATTGGTTAGCATGAGTTTAACCCCTTATATTGGTGTGGCGTATGTAAAAAAGGGTCCATTTGGTGCTGCCAGACTGCTTTACTAGCAGTTAACGTTAACACAGCTACGGCGATTACAAAGGCTGCTGTTTCAATGTTTTAGCATTTCTCTATGAAATTAATAAACAAAAATAAGCAAAGAAATAAGATATCCTTGAAGATACCTCAGTGCCAACATGAATATACTGCACTCCTCTCTGCCCCCTGCTGGCCACAATAAATTTTTTTATAATAACTGAGCCACTTTGGGCATTTTTAGAGAGATTCAATAAAAGTTCGTTTAAAATGGTGCTTATATTGCACCAACCAATCAGATCTTATTTAACATTTGAAAGCTCACATCTGATTGGTTGGGGCAAAATTAGCACCATTTTAAACGATTAGAACTTTTATTGAATCTCCCTGTTTATGTTTATAGAATTCACACACTGTTCTAATTCAGGAACAGGACAATTATAGAATCAAGAGAACATCCGGGGAAAGATCATCTCTCTGCAGTAATGTACACTAGGCACTGCCTTATTAATGCTTTCCTTTCCCCCATGGGAATAACCAAAGTGGATGAATCATTTCATTTGATTCCTTGTATTAATCCCAAGCTGTGGTCAGAAAGATAGAGAAGGAGAGAGTTAGAACAAACCCGGAACACTTTGATGGGGTATTAGAAACGCACCGTCTGGGTTTCATGCTAAAGTCAAGTGCACAAGCTCCTGACAATAGGACGTGGATGGAGAAAAGTCTTTCTGGAGCTTTGGCTTCTCCTACTGCCATTCACCTGATTATTATTATGAAACAGTGATTAGGACTGACTATAAGAATCCACAGCATTCACACAACAGCTGCCATGGAACAGCTCCCCTACCAGATATTGTGATAGTGATAGTGTAATGATTACAATTAGTTAGTAGGACAGTGAACTGACACTTTTAGGCCCATCTAACTAATAAAACTATAAACTGCAATAGGAAATAATGGATGTGTCGGGCCCTGGATATGTAACAGAAAGTACCCAGCGTACTGTGGCAGATTTACATGGGCAGGTAGGTGACTGCATCCTATTAGTGAGACATTGATGACCATTGGGTATAGACTTGATCTGCAAATGAATAAAGACCCCAGGCAGCTTCAACCTGAAGGGAACGCATCTAGGGAATTGTAACTTCCTATACCATCTAATACAATGCACGTTCATTCATTCAGCGCTAGAGAATAATGTGATCATTATGCATGGCTAATCACGGTTCCATCCATCTACACGCAAACCTGCTAAGCACCGTGGGAAAAAGCCAAAACTCTGTCTGCAGACGTTTGCTAAGATGGTCCCAGAATAAGGGGCCCAGGGTGATGCAAAAAGGGCCGTTTCCCTCCGCTAGGATAAAATCTACACAAACCAAGTGCAGTCTGGGACATCTCCCAGCTTTTCCCAGAAACCCTTTATACAAGGCCCAGACATATGTAGTGTGTTTTAACCTAAAGATGTCCTTTCTAGATTTTGTGCATATTTATTAACTATTTCCATTACAAATAACGCTCAAAAAAGGTCCACTCTATTACAAACAATACGGCAAATCTAATCTACTTGGGTGACAGACAGAAAGGGCTTTACATTCTATTTTTATCCAGGATTCCAATTTCCCATAATGCTCTCTAAAACCTTCCCAGGATTCTGTTTCCTTTATTTATAGGGATTTCTATCCGAACGATACGATTACTGATCTATGGAGCAGCGTAATCCCTCCCACGCAAATCATAAACCAGCTTGCATGTATTTTCCATGTAATATCCCCTATAGAATAAGTTCATATTATAACAATGTACACATCTAATAAATATGTAACATGTAGATGTGGCAGAACCTGTGAACTAGGCCCCACTTACATGATTCTCACACACTTCTGAACGTGTTTTGAGAACCTCTCACGTGTGAGAATCGCATGCTGGTGCATTCAAATGTGACAGGCTCCTATCCGTTATCAGAGTGCATGTGATCACTATTATTGGTGCAGATTGCTCGTGCTGATATTTGGAATATTGTGACGCAAACACACGGAATGCATTGCAGTTACTCGTCCTTTTCTCCTAATGCGGCCTTAGCCATACACCCCTTCCACCATTACCAAGTTAAAAAAACGGATAACCTGACACATTGCATTGTGCAGTATGATATATCACAAGTACAAACACTACAATGTATAAACACTGGGAACAAACACTGTTTAATGTTCTAATAACACAACTTACTGATTAAATAAAACAGAGATCAGATTCCAGCACAGCACAGAGGCAGCTTCCTCCACCCTTCCCATCTTGTACCTGGAGGAACATTCCCTGAATATTAATGTATTAATGTATTCTACTAGATCCAGTTAATTCCTCATTAAACTGGAGCCTGGGGTATGGGAGAGCAAAATGAATCGGGCTGATGGAATAATAAGTTTGCTTGTGCTGTAAATTTGCAGGAGCCAATCAGATGTTGTCTTTTTACTGTGTTATTGTCGGTAGATGTAATGTTATTGGTTACTGCAAATTAATGGCAAACTAAAGCTACGTACACACGATGCAATAATTTGCCCAACTGACATTTCGGTGTTTCGGTCGGTGGGGTCGAATTATTGTATGGCAGCTTTTTGCAGCCACAACCGATCGCCGGACGAACGATTGGACAGGTTGGAAAATCACAACCGATCATGCTGTCATCTATGGACCACACGATCGGTCACATATATATATGTCGGATGCGCTACTATCTATTGTAATCCATGTACTTTGTTTGACATTCTTTTCTTTTATTGATTGGAGGGGGCCACAGAGATCTGGGGCCACCAAGAGATATCATTACATCATGAAGGGCTACCTCCTATTCGGATTTCTATGTGCGTTGATTGTGGTTTAATATAACAAGCGGGTAAAGTTGTATTGACATACAATGCGCAATGTCGGTTACAATATGCAATGTGCCTACAATATGCTTATTATGTGCATACAACTAAAGGTAGCCATACACAGTCCAATGGTTTTCAGATCGGACTTTCATAATCTAGAATCCCCACCTTGCGCTGGGGATCTAGCGTAGATTGTAGCTTGAAAACTATGGAAGGTCTGATTCTGGTAGATGGGGGGTTTGCGTTTTTTTTGATAGACTGATCGGTATCGCTGATCGGTCTATGGAAAACCCAAAATAATGTCCTCAATATTGCGATTGATTTGATTGAATTCTTCAAAATGATCTGAATATCGTTGCCGTGTATGGGGGCCTTTCGAATGTTTTGGAATCCTTCCCATAGTGCACCGCTGGGGGGATTGGTGAAACCTTGTTATAATACTAAAAAAAACAAGAGAATCTCCACTTCAATTACTGGACAAAAACTCCCAAAACAGGAAATACTGAATACTGAATACACAAACAATGGTGGGGACTATTTCCGGACTCACACTTGTTATTTTTTATACAGAGTCCATGTACAATGTTCAAATCTAAAATATAATCAATTATTTTTACCTCCTGGAGGTTTTAACATCTGACACTTGTCCTGGCCCATTCCTTTTACAATAGAGTATCAACCACTAAATGATGGGTCTAGGCAGTCGGGGAACTGAAGTGTCTAATATGTGGGTATATAAACATTGAATGTGTCAGGAATTTAAGCACCTGCCACATTACATTGTGTCATTATGTACAAACAAAGCTGTATTGGTCATAAGTCATTTTCTATGTATTTAGATGGATGGATAGACAGAATATACTGCAAAATGTCAGTGACATGGAGCAGCCATTGAAGATTTAAATAGATTACTATAACATGCACTGTACGGTAGGGAATCCCTCCCCTGTTGTTTAAGATTAGTAAGAAGCAGGAACATGAGAACAAAGAGACAATATAGAGGTTGGGCTTTCTGTCTACTGGAATTAAATACAGAGCATTATATGTTACTATACTAATTATAGACTTATATTACCGTATACTGTTATTATGTCACTATACAAGTCACACTGACCAGTCAGATGTTTGCTTGAAATCATTTTATGTGTCAGTTTATTCAACATTCTTAATTAAAGCGCCACGGTAGATGTTGGCGCTATATAAATCAATAATAATAATAATAATAATAATATAATCAATGTGTCCAGGGCGTTTATCTTAATGTGTTTCCTATCTGATTGTCTTTCCCCCCAGGAATATTTTACCCATTTCCCATTTCCAACATTTTCCCCAGCGTTTGGGTTGTGTTCTAACAAGATGGAGATGGCATAGCAGGCACTGCCCACGTATCTACCTGCACCAGGCTAACAAATAACTGCCAGCCCTGTATCTCTGCCTTATACTCAAACATAGTTCTATGTAACACGTCTGGTGAAGATACAAATGTACAAAGGAACAGTTACTGTAATGACCTGGATTCAGACCAGCACCAGTTACTGTAATGACCTGTATTCAGACCAGCACCAGTTACTGTAATGACCTGTATTCAGACCCAGCACCAGTTATGTAATGACCTGTATTCAGACCAGCAACCAGTAGTGTAATGACTGGATTCAGACCAGCACCAGTTACTGTAATGACCTGTATTCAGACCAGCACCAGTTACTGTAATGAGCTGTATTCAGACCAGCACCAGTTTATTTAAGACCTGGATTCAGACCAGCCACAGTTACTGTAATGACCGTATTCAGACCAGCACCAGTTACTGAATGAACTGATTCAGACCAGCACCAGTTACTGTAATGACCTGTATTCCGACCAGCACAGTTACGTAATGACTGTATTCAGACCAGCACCAGTTACTGTAATGACCTGGATTCAGACCAGCACCAGTTTACTGTAATGACCTGTATTCAGACCAGCACCAGTTACTGTATGACACTGTATTCAGACCAGCACCAGTTATAGTAATGACCTGTATTCAGACCAGCACTAGTTACGTAATGACCTGTATCAGACCAGCACCAGTTACTGTAATGACCTGTATTCAGACCAGCACCAGTTACTGTAATGACCTGTATTCAGACCAGCACCAGTTATGTAATGACCTGTATTCAGACCATGCACCAGTTACTGTAATGACCTGTATTCAGACCAGCACCAGTTTGTAATGACCGATTCAGACCAGCACCAGTTACTGTAAGACCTGTATTCAGACCAGCAACAGTTACGTAATGACCGTATTCAGGCAGCACCAGTTACTGTAATGACTGTATTCAGACCAGCACCAGTTACTGTAATGACCTGTATTCAGACCCGCACCAGTTACTTGTAATGACCTGTATTCAGACCAGCACCAGTTACTGTAATGACCTGTATTCAGACCAGCACCAGTTACTGTATGACTGTATTCAGACCCAGCACCAGTTACTGTAATGACCTGTATTCAGACCAGCACCAGTTACTGTAATGACCTGATTCAGACCAGCACCAGTTACTGTAATGACCTGTATTCAAGAACAGCACCAGTTACTGTATGACCTGGATCAGACCAGCACCAGTTACTGTAAGACCTGTATTCAGACCAGCACCAGTTACTGTAATGACCTGTATATCAGACCAGCACCAGTTACTGTTGACCTGTATTCAGACCAGCACCAGTTACTGTAATGACCTGTATCAGACCAGCACCAGTTACTGTAAGGACCTGTATTCAGACCAGACCAGTTACTGTAATGACCGATTCAGACCCCACCAGTTACTGTAATGACCTGTATTCAACAGCACCAGTACTGTAAGACCTGATACAGACCAGCCCAGTTACTGTAATGACTGTATTCAGACAGCACACCAGTTACTGTAATGACCTGTATTTCAGACCAGCACCAGTTACGTAATGACCTGTATTCAGACACAGCACCAGTTTCTGTAATGACCTGTATTCAGACCAGCACCAGTACTGTAATGACCTGTATTCAGACCAGCACCAGTTACTGAATGCCTGTATTCAGACCGCACACCAGTTACGTAATGACCTGTATTCAGACCAGCACCAGTTACTGTAATGACCTGGATTCAGACCAGCACCAGTTCTGTAATGACCTGTATTCAGACCAGCAGCACCAGTTACTGTAATGACCTGTATCAGACCAGCACCAGTTAATGTAATGACCTCCTGTATTCAGAACCAGCACCAGTTACTGTAATGACCTGTATTCAGACCAGCACCAGTACTTGTAATGACCTGTATTCAGACCAGCACCAGTTACTGTAAGGACCTGTATTCAGACCAGCACCAGTTTACTGTAATGACCTGTATTCAGACCAGCACAGTTACTGTAATGCCTGTATTCAGACAGCACCAGTTACTGTAATGACCTGTATTCAGGACCAGCACCAGTTACTGTAATGACCTGTATTCAGACCAGCACCAGTTACTGTAATGACCTGTATCGACCAGCACTCGTAATGATAGACCTGGATCAGACAGCACCAGTTACTGTAATGACCGGTATTCAGACCAGCACCAGTTACTGTAATGACCTGTATTCAGCCCCAGCACCAGTTACTGTAATGACCTGGATTCAGACCAGCACCAGTTACGGTAATGACCTGTATTCAGACCAGCACCAGTTACTGTATGACCTGGATCAGACCAGCACCACTGTTACTGTAATGAGACCTGTATTCAGACCAGCACCAGTTTACTGTAATGATGACCTGTATTCAGACCAGCACCAGTTACTGTAATGACCTGTATTCAGACCAGCACAGTTACATGTAATGACCTGTATTCAGACCAGCACCAGTTACTGTAATGACCTGTATTCAGACCAGCACCAGTTACTGTACTGACCTGTATTCAGACCAGCACCAGTTACTGTATGACCTGTATTCAGACCGCACCCAGTTACGGTAATGACCTGTATTCAGACCAGCACCAGTTACTGTAATGACTGTATTCAGACCAGCACCAGTTACTGTAATGACTGTATTTCAGACCAGCACCAGTTACTGTAATGACCTGTAATTCAGACCAGCACCAGTTACTGTAAAGACACTGTATTCAGACCAGCACCAGTTACTGTAATGACCTGTACAGACACAGCACCAGTTACTGTAATGACCTGGATTCAGACCAGCACCAGTTACGAATGACCTGTATTCAGACCAGCACCAGTTACTGTAATGACCTGTTTCAGACCCAGCACCAGTTACGTAATGACCTGTATTCAGACCAGCACCAGTTACTGTAATGACCTGGATTCAGACCAGCACCAGTTACTGTAATGACCTGTATTCAGACCAGCACCAGTTACTGTAATGACCTGGATTCAGACCAGCACCAGTTACTGTAATGACCTGTATTCAGACCAGCACCAGTTACTGTAATGACCTGTATTCAGACCAGCACCAGTTACTGTAATGACCTGTATTCAGACCAGCACAAGTTACTGAATGACTGATTCAGACCAGCACCAGTTACTGTAATGACCTGTATTCAGACCAGCACCAGTTACTGTAATGACCTGATTCAGACCAGCACCAGTTACTGGAATGACCGTATTCAGACAGCACCCAGTTACTGTAATGACCTGGATTCAGACCAGCACCAGTTACGTAATGACCTGATTCAGACCCAGCACCAGTTACTGTAATGACCTGTATTCAGACCAGCACCAGTTACTGTAATGACCGTATTCAGACACCAGCACAGTTACTGTAATGACCTGTATTCAGACCAGCCCAGTTACTGTAATGACCTGGATTCAGACCAGCCAGTTAATGTAATGAACTGTATTCAGACACGCACCAGTTACTGTAATGACCTGTATTCAGACCAGCACCAGTTACTGTAATGACCTGATTCAGACCAGCACCAGTACTGTAATGACCTGTATTCAGACCAGCACCAGTTACTGTAATGACCTGTATTCAGACCAGCACTAGTTACAGTAATGACCTGTATTCAGACCAGCACCAGTTACTGTAATGACCTGTATTCAGACCAGCACAGTTACGTATGAACTGTATTTAGACCAGCACCAGTTACTGTAATGACCTGTATCAGACCAGCACCAGTACTGTATGACCTGTATTCAGACCAGCACCAGTTACTGTAAGACACTGTATTCAGACCAGCACCAGTTACTGTAATGACCTGTATTCAGACCAGCACAGTTAATTGTTAATGACTGTATTCAGACCAGCACCAGTTACTGTAATGACCTGTATTCAGACCAGCACCAGTTACTGTAATGACCTGATTCAGACCAGCACAGTTACTGTAATGACCTGGATTCAGACCAGCACCAGTTACTGTAATGACCTGTATTCAGACCAGCACCAGTTACTGTCATGACCTGGATTCCACCAGCACCTTCTGTAATGACCTTATTCAGACCAGCACCAGTTTTACTGTAAGGACCTGTATTCAGCCAGCACCAGTTACTGTTAGACCTGTATTCAGAACGCACACTAGTTACAGTAATGACCTGTATTCACAGACCAGCACCAGTTACTGTAATGACCTGTATTCGACCACACCAGTACTGTAATGACCTGTATTCAGACCAGCACCAGTTACTGTAATGACCTGTATTCAGACCAGCACCAGTTACTGTATGACCTGTATTCAGACCAGCACCAGTTACTGTAATGACCTGTATTCAGACCAGCACCAGTTACTGTAATGACCTTATTCAGACCAGCACCATTACTGTTGACCTGTATTCAGACCAGCACAGTTACTGTAATGACCTGTATTCAGACCAGCACCTTTACTGTAATGACCTGTATTCAGACCAGCACCAGTTACTGTAATGACCTGTATTCAGACAGCACACAGTTACTGTAATGACCTGTATTCAGACCAGCACCAGTTACTGTAATGACCTTTATTTCAACAGCACCAGTTGTCTGTAATGACCTGTATTCAGACCAGCACCAGTTTACTGTAATGACCTGATCATACCAGCACCAGTTACTGTAATTACCTGTATTCAGACCAGCACCAGTTTAACTGTAATGACCTGGATTCAGACCAGCACCAGTTACTGTTAAGGACCTGTATTCAACCAGCACCAGTTACTGTAATGACTGTATCAGACCAGCACCAGTTACTGTAATGACCTTTATTCAGACCAGCACCAGTTTTGTATGACCTGTATTCAGACCAGCACCAGTTACTGTAATGACCTGTATTCAACCAGTCCAGTTACTGTAATGACCTGGATTCAGACCAGCACCAGTTACTGTAATGACCTGTATTCAGACCACACCAGTTACTGTAATGACCTGGATACAGACCAGCCAGTTACAGTAATGACCTGTATTCAGACCAGCACCAGTTACTGTAATGACCTGTATTCAGACCAGCACCAGTTACAGTAATGACCTGTATCATCAGACAGCACCAGTTACTGTAATGACCTTATTCAGACCAGCACCAGTTACTGTAATGACCTGTATTCAAGACCAGCACCAGTTACTGTAATGACCTGTATTCAGACCGCACCAGTTACTGTAATGACCTGTATTCAGACCAGCACCAGTTACTGTAATGACCTGGATTCAGACAGCACCAGTTACTTAATGACCTGTATTCAGACCACACCAGTTACTGTAATGACCTGTATTCAGACCAGCACCAGTTACTGTAATGACCTGTATTCAGACCAGCACCAGTTACTGTAATGACCTGTATTCAGACCAGCACCAGTTACTGTAATGACCTGTATTCAGACCAGCACCAGTTACTGTAATGACCTGTATTCAGACCAGCACCAGTTACTGTAATGACCTGTATTCAGACCAGCACCAGTTACTGTAATGCCCGTATTCAGACCAGCACCAGAAGTTACTGTAATGCCTGTATTCAGACCAGCACCAGTTACTGTAATGACCTGTATTCAGACCAGCACCAGTTACTGTAATGACCTGTATTCAGACCAGCACCAGTTACTGTAATGACCTGTATTCAGACCAGCACCAGTTACTGTAATGACCTGGATTCAGACCAGCACCAGTTACTGTAATGACCTGTATTCAGACCAGCAACCAGTTACTGTAATGACCTGTATTCAGAGACACCAGTTACTGTATGACCTGGATTCAGACCAGACCAGTTCTGTAATGACTGTATTCAGACGCAGCACCAGTTACTGTAATGACCTGGATTCAGACCAGCACCAGTTACTGTAGTGACGTGGAACGTTGGGGGTCAAACCATTGGTCTTTTTAGATATTACAGTACACTGACAGGTCAATCTAATATCTAACAAGTGTATGGCGAGCCTTACCCACAAATCATTGCCAACCAAAACAGATATTACTAACCCACTGGGTCAGGGATTTATAAGGATCTGCAGTGATGTCAGGTGCCCATAACAGAAAAGTTTTCTGCCTTTAATCATCAGTATCAATGGAACTAAATGGAATGTAAAGGCAAGTGGCACACTGGTGATAAACCTTGTTGCCATGTTGCCATGCAGTCTCCTTCCAGCTTCATATTATTTTGATAATCCTCCTCTTTACTGAATTTAATTAGTTCCCTTTAATTGTTTCCCATAACACCCCTTTATAGGTTTTCCTATTATATTCCAATCCGCTGTAGAACATTCCAGGGCCACATGCAATCAGCCATTGACTGGTACAGACATTTCTCTCCCTGATTAACCCTCTAGACACCGTTCTCCTCCCATCACTGGTCCCCACATTCCACTACATGACGTGGTCCCTCTGTGACTGTGAATGGATCTGTATGAGGGTCCTGAAATAACATGACCAGACTGTCTAGCTGGAGGCAAGACTGGGGCAAAGCAAATCTCCATACGCTTCCCAGGATCCATCAGACACAATTTATCCATTAAAGACCAAGTTCCAGTTATGTCAGTGTATGGCAGGATTGCTCCAGCAAGCTACAACTCTTCCCCAACCAGTGGAATTGTAATTGACCATATAAACACACAATGTGGATGGGTTCGAGGTACAGTGTGGGATCATTGCAATGGGGTGTAACGGTGACAGTGCATCCCAACCGATGTCAGGTTCAGTGGAGGAATTTAACCCTTCACCATCGTCGTCCCCTCTGATTACTGAGCTGCTGTCACAGATGCTCCCATTGAGTGATTTCCTGCCTCATATTGCAAAGCACTTAGAGATCATGAATAAATGACAATATTCTACTGGTGCAGGGTTAATGTCATCGTCCAATAGAATGGCCAGGTTTGTCTCCATGGCTCTCATACAGATTTACAGCCACCGAGGGGGTTAGAGGAACACAGAACCCAATATGGGGGGGCTACTTACATATTTTCGGAGGGTTCCATTCCCAGGCTAGTGGCCTGTCCCTGTTGCAGTGCTGACTCAGTCCCTCCCATCCTCGGCAGGCTGCAGGTTGGCTCCCAGCCTCCTGCGCTGCCCAAAAAGCAGCACCTGGCCCAGAGCAGCACAGGTCTCTGCAACGCGCTGCAGCCAGCCCTACTATCCAGCCCGGGGGACGGGGTACCAACGTCAGCTGGTCCTTCCCTGTCTGAATCCAATGTCACCCAGATATGGGGGAGATGCAGGAATATGGGACCTTCCTTCACACAAAGCCCACAGTGACAATCATTCCATGGTGCAGGACACAATCCCTCCAAGAACCTTCATGATGGTGTCACAGATCAGCCAATCTCTCCGGCTCTCAGCTGCAAATGCAAATGGCTGTATTGCACGGTGAGAGGATGCTGGGCTTTCCAGACAGCACAATGGCAATGAAGCCAGAAAGCGAAAAGAGGGGGGGTTGGGGGGCAGAGATGCTCCTCACATAGAAAATCCTGCTCCCCCTGAGGCTAAGCACCTTTCAGGAACAGATCTCCATGGCTAAGCAGCCTGGGATGGACAAGGGATTCATATTGCAAAGCAGCTGCACTGGAAGAGCAATAGCAGCAGCACTGACTCCCAGCAAGGGAAGGAGGAGGGGGAGACCCTGACTCCTGGTTAACTCTTTCATGCCTGATTTCCAGCTACCTTATCTATATATACACTAATATACTGACATTGTCCTTCCAGTTATATGGAGACAGTTACAACCAGTACATGATCCTGATATTGAACGTTCCAGGAAATTCTCTAGTATTAATAACAAGGGGCTGATACTTGATACTTCCTTCCCAACACACCATCTTTTATCTGCTGACATCACAACCCCCTCCCCCTACAGTGACATCATACTGTGACGCAAAGTACAAACACTCAAATAATGGTTAACAAAAGTGAGGCTAAAGCACATTATGAACCATCCCTGTTATTGTGTCTATCCTACATCAACACAATAGGGAGGAAAAATGGATCCCTGGCTACACAAACAATAGAACAGACACACAAATGACAGATCCTTCTATAGGGGCAGCAAGAGCAGGAGTCACTGCCTCCCAATTAATTCCCAAAACAGAATTGTACTTGATTTCCCAAAGTCTCCAGCATTCCAGAACAAGGGAAGGAGATAGATAGACAGACAGACAGACAAGACAGACAGACAGACAATACAGACAGACAGACAGACAAGACAAGACAAGACAGACAGACAGACAGACAGACAGATAGATAGATAGACAGACAGACAGATAGATAGATAGATAGTTGATAGATAGAAAGATAATAAATTGTTAATAGATAGATAGATGATAGATAGATGATAGAAAGATAGATAGATAGATGATAGATAGATGATAGATACATAGATACATATATAGATAGATATATAGATAGATAGACAGATAGTTTATAGATAGCTGAAAGATATATAATAGATAGATAGATAGAAAGATAGATAGATAGATTGATCGATAGATAGTTGATAGATAAATGATAATAGATTGAAAGATTACAAAGCAATTAGAAATAGTTGGATAGATAGATAGATAGATAGATAGATAGATAATAGGTAGATATATAAATAGATAGATAGAAAGATAATAGGTAGATAGATAGATAAATAGATAGATAGAGATAGATAGATAGATGATAGATAGATAGATAATAGATAGGTAGATGGAAGATAGATAGATGGATGCATGGAAATACAGACGAACAAACAAAAAAACAGACAGACAGACAGATAAATAAATAATAATAGAACAGATTGAAAGATTACAAAGCGATTAGAAATAGTTGGATAGATAGTTAGATAGATAGATAGATAGATAGATATCACAAACAAGTAATAGTGTGCACTCTACCTTCCAACGATATAGGGCCTGGGTGCTGCTGTAGATTCCTTAAGTATCCAAATCTGTAATAAGATGCAGAGCACTCACAGGACTTGTGAAAAAATGTTCAAACTTTTATTTCATGTGCAATGAACTAAATAGCGACGTTTCGTCCTTGTCTAAGACCTTTCTTAGCTTGAGAAAGGTCTTAGACAAGGACCGAAACGTCGCTAATAGTTCATTGCACATGAAATAAAGTTTGAACATTTTTTCACAAGTCCTGTGAGTGCTCTGCATCTTATTACAAGATTGGATAGATAGATAGATAGATAGATAGATAATAGGTAGGTACATAGATAGATAGATAGAGTAGAGATAGATAGATAGATATAGTAGATAGATAGATAGATGATAGATAGAGATAGATAGATACCGGTAGATGGTAGATAGATAGATAGATAGATAGATAGATAGATAGAATAGATAGATAGATAGATAGATAGTATAGATAATAGATAGATAGATAGATAGATAGATGATAGATAGATAGATACTAGATAGATAGATAGATAGATAGATAGCTACTGATGATGATAGTATAGATAGATAGATAGATAGTAGATACGGTAGATGGTAATATATAGATGGATAATGGAAAGACAGACAACAGACAAAAAGACAGAAAGATGAAAACAGAACAGATTGCAAGATTACAAAGCGATTAGAAAGTGTCTAGATAGAAAAAAATATAGACAGATAAATACATAATAGAACAGCTAGATAAATTTCCCAGGGAGCCGCAGAGAAACTGGATTGTGGTTAAGGGCTGGACCGATTGTTTAACTCTATTCTCATTATAGAGATTGTAAAAACTGGATTTATAAAAGGATAAATTAATATCCTGGTTCATTGAATGTTTTTTATTATAGTTGCAATTTAAAATAAAAGGTGTGTGATATCTATTCAAATTCCATTAATTAGGTCATCATTTGTTTAATAAAATAAAATAAATCAATTATCCAGCCTGAGACAATCAATTAATATTAAGATTTTTGGGGGGTTCAGGTCTAGTATTGAGAGGCTAGTCATGGGCAGCCAAAGTGCCGCATGTGGCCCACAGGCCTTACTATTCTCAGGCTGAGATAGATGAAATGGGAAATAGTGTGCACTTTACCTTCAGGTGATTAAGGGGCCTGGGTTAAGTAGTCAACCGTAGAACAAGTTTGCTATTTGTTTGATGCACATGAAATAAAGTTAATCTGAGTGCTCTGACTGAAACTTGTTCTACAGCAGATAGATGGATAGATACACATTTGACAGATACTGTAGATAGATGATAGATAGATAGATAGATGATAGATAGATAGATAGATGATAGATAGATAGATGATGAGTAGATGATAGATAGATGATGATAGATAGATAGATGATAGATAGAGATAGATAGATAGATAGATAGATAGATAGATAGTAGATAGATAGGACAGACAGACAGACAGACGACAGACAGAGACAGACAGACAGACAGGCAGACAGACAGCAGAAGCAGACAGATAGATAGATAGATAGATAGATAGTAGATAGATAGTAGATAGATAGATAGATAGATAGTAGATGATAGATAGATAGATAGATGATAGATGATAGATAGATAGATAGATGATAGATGATGATAGATAGATGATAGATAGATAGATGATAGATAGATAGATGAATAGATGATAGATAGATAGATAGATAGATAAATAAATGATAGATAGATAGATGATAGATGATAGATAGATAGATAGATAGAATTTGATAGATAGATAGATAGATGGAGACACATTGAAGATAGAGATAGATAGATACACATATTGAAGATAGATGATGATAGATAGATAGACACTTGATAGATAGATAGATAGATAGATAGATAGATAGATAGATAGATAGACTTGGACGATAGATAGATGATAGATAGATAGATAGATAGATAGATGAGATAATAGATAGATAGATAGATAGATAGATAGATAGATAGATTATATACAGTAGATATAGACAAACGTGTCCAAATCATGTGATTATTGTTATTTCTATGGAGAAATGTATTTCTTATGTTTTTAAACGTTATAATTGTATGTTATACTGGTAAATGTATTATTTTCTGTTGGCAAAAGGTATTTTGTGTATTCTGGTAATGTAGATACCAACAGGAAACTTCATTATTTATAGTTAGCAGGTTGAAAGGACATCCTGTGGTCCCAGACTCCAGACTCTGTATCAGCAGGGGGGTATTACAAGACATCTCAGGTACTTTATTCATGTTAGAAAGCAAAACACATATCAGGGTTCAATCTCTTTCTGTGACCATAATTTAGGTGAACTGTTTTTAAAAGTGGACTCAGGAGCAAAAGCCATTTTATGTGAATCCAAACACCACGGTCTACTTGTGTGGAAAGCGACAGAGATACTTTTGTTTGGTTTATGGATCACATACGCAATAACCATATTGAATTGGTATGTACAAATCCGTCTAACCGCCCTGGATACAGATTTGTGAGTTGGTGTGCTATGGCGCGTAACCCCTTCGCAAACGGGATTTGGCAGGGATAACCACATTGTAGGTGTGTTAGGGAGACCACCTGAGTGCCCTACGGGGGGTTCAGGTCTAGTATTGAGAGGCTAGTCATGGGCAGCCAAAGTGCCGCATGTGGCCCACAGGCCTTACTATTCTCAGGCCTGAGATAGATAGAAATAGGGAAATAGTGTGCACTTTACCTTCAGGTGATTAAGGGGCCTGGGTTCTAAGTAGTCAACCGTAGAACAAGTTTGCTATTTGTTTGATGCACATGAAATAAAGTTAATCTGAGTGCTCTGAAACTTGTTCTACAGTCAGATAGATGGATAGATACACATTTGACAGATACTGTAGATAGATGATAGATAGATAGATAGATGATAGATAGATAGATAGATAGATAGATAGATAGATAGATAGATAGATAGATAGATAGATAGATAGATAGATAGATAGATAGATACCGGTAGATGGTAGATATATAGATGGATACATGGAAAGACAGACAAACAGACAAAAAGACAGACAGATGAAAACAGAACAGATTGCAAGATTACAAAGCGATTAGAAAGTGTCTAGATAGAAAAACATATAGACAGATAAATACATAATAGAACAGCTAGATAAATTTCCCAGGGAGCCGCATGAGAAACTTGGATTGTGGTTAAGGGCTGGACCGATAGTTTAACTCTATTCTCATTATAGAGATTGTAAAACTGGATTTTATAAAAGGATAAATTAATATCCCTGGTTCATTGAATGTTTTTTATTATTAGTTGCAATTTAAAATAAAAGGTGTGTGATATCTATTCAAATTCCATTAATTAGGTCATCATTTGTTTAATAAAATAAAAATAAATCAATTATCCAGCCTGAGACAATCAATTAATATTAAGATTTTTGGGGGGTTCAGGTCTAGTATTGAGAGGCTAGTCATGGGCAGCCAAAGTGCCGCATGTGGCCCACAGGCCTTACTATTCTCAGGCCTGAGATAGATAGAAATAGGGAAATAGTGTGCACTTTACTTCAGGTGATAAGGGGCCTGGGTTTCTAGTAGTCAACCGTAGAACAGTTTGCTATTTGTTGATGCACATGAAATAAAGTTAATCTGAGTGCTCTGAAACTTGTTCTACAGTCAGATAGATGGATAGATACACATTGACAGATACTGTAGAGAGATAGATAGATAGATAGATAGATAGATAGATAGATCGATAGATCGATAGATGATAGATAGATAGATAGATAGATAGATAGATAGATGATAGATAGATGATAGATAGATGATAGATAGATGATAGATAGATAGATAGATGATAGATAGATAGATAGATAGATAGATAGATAGATAGATGATAGATAGATAGATGATAGATAGATAGATGATAGATCGATAGATCGATAGACAGATAGACAGATAGGTAGATAGATAGATAGATAGATAGATAGATAGATAGATAGATCGATAGATCGATAGATAGATAGATGATAGATAGATAGATAGATAGATGATAGATCGATAGATCGATAGATAGATAGATAGATAGATGATAGATCGATAGATAGATAGACAGATAGACAGATAGATAGATAGATAGGTAGATAGATAGATGATAGATAGATAATAGATAGATAGATGATAGATAGATAGACAGATAGATAGATAGATAGATTATATACAGTAGATATAGACAACAGTGTCCAAATCATGTGATTATTGTTTATTTCTATGGAGAAATGTATTTCTTATGTTTTTAACTGTATAATTGTATGTTATACTGTTAAATGTATTATTTTCTGTTGGCAAAAGGTATTTTGTGTATTCTGTTAATGTAGATACCAACAGGAAACTTCATTATTTATAGTTAGCAGGTTGAAAGGACATCCTGTGGTCCCAGACTCCAGACTCTGTATCAGCAGGGGGGTAATTACAAGACATCTCAGGTACTTTATTCATGTTAGAAAGCAAAACACATATCAGGGTTCATATCTCTTTCTGTGACCATAATTTAGGTGAACTGTTTTTAAAAGTGGACTCAGGAGCAAAAGCCATTTTATGTGAATCCAAACACCCACGGTCTACTTTGTGTGGAAAGCGACAGAGATACTTTTGTTTGGTTTATGGATCAATACGCAATAACCATATTGAATTTGGTATGTACAAATCCGTCTAACCGCCCTGGATACAGATTTGTGAGTTGGTGTGCTATGGCGCGTAACCCCTTCGCAATACGGGATTTGGCAGGGATAACCACCTTGTAGGTGTGTTAGGGAGACCACCTGGAGTGCCCTACACTCCTCTTGTTCAACCCACACCTTTCTCTGATTGGGTGTGGTGATCTGGTTACACCCCTGGCCAGGAATATAAAATGGTTCTGAAACCCAAAGAGGGAGCTCTCCATTTACCATCTAATATCGGACCAATAAGAGTTATTTTGAGGGCCAATAACTCTGGACTCTTACAAGGAATTACCTTCTCCATTTTATCCTGGAACATTAAGGACATTAAGTATTATTTTCACTTTTCATCCCATTTTGTGTTACTGTTGCTTATGTTGTGTTTTGTCTGTTATATTTTTCTGTATTCTATTGTTTGCACTGTTTTTGTTAAACGATATTCAGATCGTTAGCTGAATCTCTGATTGCTCTAATTAGAACTCTAATTAGGAACTCTGCCTCTGTGACGCTACGTTTTACCAGTATATTATATTCTATTATATCTGTTGTATTCAATTAGATCAACTGGACTTGAAGTTTAGTTCTTGAAGACGTTTCGCTAGTCATCCGACTGGCTTTCTCAATTCAGAATGACTTGTACAAGAATCTGTGGCAATTATGTACCCTGGAAAATCCCAATTAGCATATCACAGCCAGGTGTTAAGGGTGTGATTGGATAGTGGCTAAGAGGTGTTATAGGAACGCCCAGAGTAAGGTGTCAAAACAGCATTGTACGGATGACTAGCGAAACGTCTTCAAGAACTAAACTTCAAGTCCAGTTGATCTAATTGAATACAACAGATATACCATGACCTGGATGGATGAATATTACAGATATACCATGACCTGGATGGATGTATATTACAGATATACCATGACCTGGATGGATGAATATTACAGATATACCATGACCTGGATGGATGAATATTACAGATATACCATGACCTGGATGAATAAAAACCTTCACAAGCATTATATTCTATTGTATTCTGTTATATTCCTACCTGTACGTGGTAGCGAATTATCGGTCATTATTATTAGTTTTATTGTACACCTGTGCATGCTGGGTAGGTTGGTGTACTTTTTAACACACCTGGTTGCAGATACCGATGGTTTATGGTAAATATACATAAGTGGTGGGCAACCCTCAGTTGGGTTTTGGGATTTTCGCAGTGAGCTAAGCGCGCTCAGAGCGCCCCTGGGTTGAGGGTTGTAGTGCCCCCGTCACAAATAGATTTATAGATAACTAGATAAATACACACACATTAGATAAATACACAGAAAGATAGAAAGATAGATGGACATTTGAGAGATAGATAATAGATAGAATGATAGATAGATAGAGAGACTTATATCCCAATAGTTGCTGATTAAAATAATGTTATCATCATGTCTCCTGTGTAAAATAAGTAAAAATTTTATATTTTTCTGAATTTATTTCACTCTTCTTTTTTTAGCTCATTAACATGCAAATAGTTCATTGGAAAGATCCCTCTCCTAGGGAGAAGTACACTGAGCATGTCTCAGCCAGTGGCTTGAGAAGGAGGAGATAGAGGTGACTGGGTAGCTTATTTTACACATGTGTCCATGTGCTTAAAGGGAATGTTCATCCCCAAAACAAAAAAAAATATATAGGTAACTCACCCCCCAAAACTACAATAGTTGGAAAGCTGAAAGGGACTAATCTGTTCTAAAGCAAAGTTACAATCTCCATCTTTCCTCTGCCTATCAAAAGTTTCTGCCCCCTCTTCAAGCTCACCATAGTCACATAGTAACGAATCACAACCCTGAGAAATGTGCTAGTACTAGGGTGGCCTAGCCCTTACTGTATGAAAAAACATGAGGCTGAATAAACAAATTCACTACCACCACTAAATGATAAAATCAGGGCAAACAATAGATTGACCTCTTATTATATCAACTACTGTACATAACCCATTTAATGTCCCATAATATCGCACAATCTGTTATACTAATGTATACAGTATTATCCATTACACAATCTGGTATACTAATGTATACAGTATTATCCATTACACAATCTGTTATACTAATATATACAGTATTATCCATTACACAATCAGTTATACTAATGTATACAGTATTATCCATTACACAATCTGTTATACTAATATATACAGTATTATCCATTACACAATCTGTTATACTAATGTATACAGTATTATCCATTACACAATCTGTTATACTAATGTATACAGTATTATCCATTACACAATCTGGTATACTTTTCGCCTTTTCACGTTATGGGCACGCGTGCGTTAACGCACCAAAAATGGTGAAAGCATGCGTTACCATAACGCGAACGGACGCGCAATCGCATGCGCATCGGAAATCGCGGGAATTTTTGCGTTCCCGCGATTTCCATTTTAGCGAAAATCGAAGCGATTAGAAATAGTTGGATAGATAGTTAGATGATAGATAGATAGATAGATGTAGATAGATAGATAGTAGATATCACAAACAAGTAAAGTGTGCACTCTACCTTCCACACGATATAGGGCCTGGGTGCTGCTGTAGATTCCTTAAGTATCCATCTTGTAATAAGATGCAGAGCACTCACAGACTTGTGAAAATGTTCAACTTTATTCATGTGCAATGAACTATAGCGACGTTTCGTCTTGTCTAAGACCTTTCTTAGCTTGAGAAAGGTCTTAGACAAGGACCGAAACGTCGCTATTTAGTTCATTGCACATGAAATAAAGTTTGAACATTTTTTCACAAGTCCTGTGAGTGCTCTGCATCTTATTACAGATTGGATAGATAGATTGATAAGATACGATACATAGGTAGGTCATATATATCAGCTATCTGATAGATCGATCTTGATGCTGTCGATAGATAGATCGCTACTGCTAGCTCGATGAGTACCGGCTCGACTGGTATGATCGCTCTGTGTCGTCGCTCGCTCGCTCGCTACGCTCGCTCGCTCGCTCGCTAGTGCTCGATAGCTAGCATCGCTCGATCGTGCTCGTGATGTGTGATGGTGTTAGATCGTTATAGCTGGTACTGCAGCGCCCACGCCAACAGACAGGTGCCCAGGTTGCACGATTCCGCATTAGGTTCTGTAGAAAAACAATAGACAGATAAATAACATAATGAACAGCTAGATAAATTTCCCAGGGAGCCGCATGAGAAACTCTGGATTGTGGGTTAAGGGCTGAACCGATAGTTTTACTCTATTCTCATTATAGAGATGGTAAAACTGGATTTTTAAAAGGATAAATTAATTCCCTGGTTTCTGAATGTTTTTTATTATTAGTTGCAATTTAAAATAAAAGGTGTGTGATATCTATTCAAATTCCATTAATTAGGTCATCATTTGTTTAATAAATAAAAATAATCAATTATCCAGCCTGAGACAATCAATTAATATTAAGATTTTTGGGGGGTGTCAGGTCTAGTATTGAGAGCTAGTCATGGGCACCAAAGGCCGCATTGGCCCACAGGCCTTACTATTCTCAGGCCTGAGATGAGTAGAAATAGGGAAATAGTGTGCACTTTACCTTCAGTGATTAAGGGGCCTGGGTTTCTAGTAGTCAACCGTAGAACAAGTTTGCTATTTTTTGGATGCACATGAAATAAAGTTAATCTGAGTGCTCTGAAACTTGTTCTACAGTCAGATAGATGGATAGATACACATTTGACAGATACTGTAGATAGATGATTAGATAATGGATAGTATAGATATATAGATAGATGATAGATAGATGATAGATGATAGTAGATAGATTAGATAGATAGATATGATAGATAGATGATAGATAGATGATGATGATAGATAGATAGATATAGATACAGATAGACAGACAGACAGACAGACAGACCGACCGACAGACACGACAGACAGACAGATAGATAGATAGAATAATAGATAGATAGATGATAATAGATATAGATATAGATAGATAGATAGATGATAGATGATAGATAGATGATGATAGATGATGTGTGGTGATTAGATGTAGTGATGATGTAGTTGTTGATTAGAGTAGTAGATAGTAGTAGATGTTGATGATGTTAGATTTTGTCGATGTGATGCTAGCTAGTTAGCTGTGTCGCTGTGATGTTATGATAGATTAGATGTGCTGGCTGTGTGTTTGTGTAGTGATGTAGTAGATAGTGTGATGATGATGATGATAGTAGCTGATGATGTCGATGACGATAGCATGACAATAGATAGATAGATGGCTACACTTACAGATAGTAGTGATAGATATAGTAATATGATCGATAACATTTGCAGATAGATAGATGATAGATAGATAGACACTGATAGATAGATAGATAGATAGTATAGATAGATACATATTGACAGATAGACTAGATGATAGATAGATAGATAGATGATAGATAGATAGATAGATAGAATAGATAGATAGAAGAGTATACAGTAGATATAGACAACAGTGTCCAATCATGTGATTATTTTTATTTCATGGAGAATGTATTTTATGTTTTTAACTGTATAATTGTATGTTATACTGTTAAATGTATTATTTTCTGTTGGCAAAGGTATTTGTGTATTCTGTTAATGTAGATACCAACAGGAACTTCATTATTTATAGTTAGCAGGTTGAAAGACATCCTGTGTCCCAACTCAGACTCCTCGTATCAGCAGGGGGTAATTACAAGACATCTCAGGTACTTTATTCATGTTAGAAAGCAAAACACATATCAGGGTTCATATCTCTTTCTGTGACCATAATTTAGGTGAACTGTTTTTAAAAGTGGACTCAGGAGCAAAAGCCATTTTTTTGAATCCAAACACCCACGTCTCACTTGTGTGGAAAGCGACAGAGATACTTTTGTTTGGTTTATGGATCAATACGCAATAACCATATTGGAATTTGGTATGTACAAATCCGTCTAACCGCCCTGGATACAGATTTGTGAGTTGGTGTGCTATGGCGCGTAACCCCTTCCAATACGGGATTTGGCAGGGATAACCACCTTGTAGGTGTGTTAGGAGACCACCTGCCCTACACTCCTCTGTTCAACCCACACTTTCTCTGATTGGGTGTGGTGATCGGTTACACCCCTGCCAGGAATATAAAATGGTTCTGAAACCCAAGAGGGAGCTCTCCATTTACCATCTAATATCGGACCAATAAGAGTTATTTTGAGGGCCATAACTCTGGACTCTTACAAGGAATTACCTTCTCCATTTTATCCTGGAACATTAAGGACATTAAGTATTATTTTCACTTTTCATCCCATTTTGTGTTACTGTTGCTTATGTTGTGTTTTGTCTTTATATTTTTCTGTATTCTATTGTTTGCAACTGTTTTTGTTAAACGATATTCAGATCGTTAGCTGAATCTCTGATTGCTCTAATTAGAACTCTAATTAGGAACTCTGCCTCTGTGACGCTACGTTTACCAGTTATATTATTTCTATTATATCTGTTGTATTCAATTAGATCAACTGGACTTGAAGTTTAGTTCTTGAAGACGTTTCGCTAGTCATCCGACTGGCTTTCTCAATTCAGAATGACTGTACAGAAATCTGTGGCAATTATGTACCCTGGAAAATCCCAATTAGCATATCACAGCCAGGGTTAAGGGTGTGATTGGATAGTGGCTAAGAGTGTTATAGGAACGCCCAGAGTAAGGTGTCAAAACAGCATTGTTACGGATGACTAGCGAAACGTCTTCAAGAACTAAACTTCAATCCAGTTGATCTAATTGAATACAACAGATATACCTGACCTGATGGATGAATATTACAGATATACCATGACCTGGATGATTATTACAGATATACCAGACCTGGAGGATGAATATTACAGATATCCTGACTGATGAAATCAGATTACATGACCTGATGATAAAAACCTTCACAAGCATTATATTCTATTGTATTCTGTTATATTCCTACCTGTACGTGGTAGCGAATTATCGGTCATTATTATTAGTTTTATTGTACACCTGTGCATGCTGGGTAGGTTGGTGTACTTTTAACACACCTGGTTGCAGATACCGATGGTTTATGGTAAATATACATAAGTGGTGGGCAACCCTCAGTTTGGGTTTTGGGATTTTCGCAGTGAGCTAAGCGCGCTCAGAGCGCCCCTGGGTTGAGGTTTGTAGTGCCCCCGTCACAAATAGATTTATAGATAACTAGATAATAACACACACATTAGATAAATACACAGAAAGATAGAAAGATAGATGGACATTGAGAGATAGATAATAGAAGATAGAATGATAGATAGATAGAGAGACTTATATCCCAATAGTTTGCTGATTAAATAATGTTATCATCATGTCTCCTGTGTAAAATAATTAAAAATTTTATTTTTTCTGAATTTATTCACTCTTCTTTTTTAGCTCATTAATGCAAATAGTTCATTGGAAAGATCCCTCTCCTAGGGAGAAGTACACTGAGCATGTCTCAGCCAGTGGCTTGAGAAGGAGGAGATAGAGTTGACTGGGTAGCTTATTTTACACATGTGTCCATTTGCTTAAAGGAATGTTCATCCCCAAAAACAAAAAAAATATATAGGTAACTCACCCCCCAAAACTACAATAGTTGGAAAGCTGAAAGGGACTAATCTGTTCTAAAGCAAAGTTACAATCTCCATCTTTCCTCTGCCTATCAAAAGTTTCTGCCCCCTCTTCAAGCTCACCATAGTCCACATAGTAACGAATCACAACCCTGAGAAATGTGCTAGTACTAGGGTGGCCTAGCCCTTACTGTATGAAAAAACATGAGGCTGAATAAACAAATTCACTACCACCACTAATGATAAATCATGGCAAAACAATAGATTGACCTCTTATTATATCAACTACTGTACAAACCCATTTAATGTCCATAATATCGCACAATCTGTTATAACTAATGTATACAGTATATCCATTACACAATCTGTATACTAATGTATACAGTATTATCCATTACACAATCTGTTATACTAAATATACAGTATTATCCATTACACAATTTATACTAATGTATACAGTATATCACATTACAACATCTGTTATTACTATATACAGTATTATCCATTACACAATCTGTTATACTAATGTATACAGTATTATCCATTACACAATCGTTATACTAATGTATACAGTATGTATCCATTACACAATCTGTTTATCTAATGTATACAGTATTATCCATTACACAACTGTTACTAATTATACAGTATTATCCATTACACAATCGTTATACTAATGTATCCAGTATATCCTTACACAATCTGTTTATAACTATATATACAGTATATCCATTACACAATCTGTATACTAATTAAACAGTATTATCCATTACACCAATCTGTTATACTAATTGTTACAGTATTATCCATTACACAATCTGTTATACTAATGTATACAGTATTATCCATTACACATCTGTTATACTAATGTATACAGTATTATCCATTACACAATCTGTTATACTAATGTATACAGTATTATCCATTACACAATCTGTTAACTAATTATACATATATCTTACACAATTTTATACTAATATACGTATTATCCATTACACAATCTGTTATACTAATATACAGTATTATCCATACACCAATCTTTTATACTAATATATACAGTATATCCATTACACAATCTGTTATACTAATGTATACAGTATTATCCATTACACAATCTGTATACTAATATACAGTATATCCATTACACAATCTGTTATACTAATATATACAGTATTATCCATTACCAATCTGTTATACTAATATATACAGTATTATCCATTACACAATCTGTTAATACTAAGATATACAGTATTATCCATTACACAATCTGGTATACTAATATATACAGTATTATCCATTACACAATCTGTTATACTAATGTATACGTATTATCCTTACACAATCTGTTTATACTAATGTATACAGTATATCCATTACACAATCTGTTATACTAATGTATACAGTATTATCCATTACACAATCTGTTATACTAATGTATACAGATTATCCACTTACACAATCTGTTATACTAATATATACAGTATTATCCATTACACAATCTGTTATACTAAGTATACAGTTATTATCCATTAAACAATCTGTTTACTAATATATACAGTATTATCCATTACACAATCTGGTATAACTAATATATACAGTATAATCCATACACAATCTGTTATACTAATATATACAGTATTATCCATTACACATCTGTTATAACTAATGTATACAGTATTATCCATTACACAATCTGTTATACTAATATATACGTATTATCCATTACACAATCTGTATACTAATATATACAGTATTATCCATTACACAATCTGTTATACTAATATATACAGTATTATCCATTACACAATCTGTTATACTAATTTACAGTATTATCCATTACACAATCTGTTAACTAATATATTACAGTATTATCCATTACCAATCTGTTATACTAATGTATACAGTATTATCCATTACACAATCTGTTATACTATATATACAGTATATCCATTACACAATCTGTTATACTATGTATACAGTATTATCCATTACACAATCTGTTATACTAATATATACAGTATTATCCATTACACAATCTGTTATACTAATGTATACAGTATTATCCATTACACAATCTGTTATACTATATATACAGTATTACCATTACACAATCGGTTTATACTAATAATACAGTATATCCATTACACAATCTGTATACTAATATATCAGTATTATCCATTACACAATCTGTATCTAATTATCGTATTATCATTCACATCTGTTTATACTATATACAGTATTATCCATTACACAATCTGTTATACTAATGTATACAGTATTATCCATTACACAATCTGTTATACTAATATATACAGTATTATCCATTACACAATCTGGTATACTAATATATACAGTATTATCCATTACACAATCTGTTATACTAATGTATACAGTATATATCCATTACCAATCTGGTATACTAATATATACAGTATTATCCATTACACAATCTTGTATACTAATTTACAGTATATCCATTACACAATCTGTTATATAATGTATACAGTATATCATTACACAATCTGTTAACTAATGTATACAGTATTATCCATTACACAATCTGGTATACTAATATTACAGTATATCCATTACACAATCTGTTATACTAATGTATACAGTATTATCCATTACACAATCTGTATACTAATATATACAGTATTATCCATTACACAATCTGTTATACTATGTATATACAGTATTATCCATTACACAATCTGTTATACTAATGTATACAGTATTATCCATTACACAATCTGGTATACTAATGTATACAGTATTATCCATTACACAATCTGTTATACTAATGTATACAGTATTATCCATTCAACAATCTGTTTATACTAATTATACATGTATTATCCATTTACAACAATCGGGTAGCCTAATGTATATACAGTATTATCCATTACACAATCTGGTATACTAATATATACAGTATTATCCATTACACAATCTGTTATACTAATATATACAGTATTATCCATTACACAATCTGGTATACTAATATATACAGTATTATCCATTACACAATCAGTATTAGCTATTTACTGTCCCATACACAATATCACACAATCTGTTATACAGGACAAATTCATTTGCAGCTGATTTCTTAGTAGTTTGAATTCAACTACCGGTAGTAAATATCTCTGTAATAAGGATTTCTCAACAATCCGCGCTGACATGTAATAGGTCTATTAATCAAGGGTGCTGGGATGTAAAAATCAATGACAATAATGAGCGTAATTTGACTAGAACAAACTGCACAAACGAGCTGCTGTATACTGGAAGATGACATCAAAACAGTCATGTGACTTCTATCTCTTAAAGGACAATTATACTCACCTTCCCTCTGCTCCTCTTCTGTGTTCATTAGCTTTTACCCAGGGTGAGGACCTGAACCGCCTGTTCCTCACCCCTGGGTTCGCGTAACTTACACCAGAGTCTTGGTAGGCTCTGCCCCCTCCTCCCCGTCGGCGACGAGGCCAATAGGAAGGCACGCTTGTTGCAGATCGTGCCTTCCTATTGGCCTCATCTAAGAACTGGCAGGAACCATCTGCTGCTTGTGAAATGCGGTATTTAAACATTGCTGGCCATACACAGGCTGATGTTTCTCCGATTGCAACAATCGGAAATCCGAACGGAACAACCTATCGAAGACTCCCACCTTGTGGCTCCGATCTTTTCACAGATTTCCACTTTAAATCTACGGAGAGATGGAGACTTAAGATGGGGGTTGGCAGAAAATTTTACACCTGGCCCGATTTTCATTTTTCTGATAAACCACTCGACATTTAGATTTGTCTATAGACGAGCATCTAATCTATCCAATGTCTGCCTAGTGTATGGCCAGCTTTAACCATTACACTGCTGCCTGATACCTGATTCTGTAATAATCTATAATATTTGAAATACTTTCCTTCATGACTTTGCTAGAAATACATGAAATATACTATGAACAAAGACCATGGCAGGATCACTGGTCAGCAATATTTTCCTTTAATATAGTTCCCCTTTAAATGTTAATATCTTACAAAGTGTTGGCAGATAATAATATGGGAAGTAAAAAAAAAATGCAATCAACTGGACAGCTGATCTGTGTTAGAATCCTGAGTTCATTCACAGAATCCTGAGTTCATTCACAGAATCCTGAGTTCATTCACAGAATCCTGAGTTCATTCACAGAATCTTAAATTCATTCACAGAATCCTGAGTTCATGCATAGAATCCTGACTTTCATTCTCCAGGGTAAAGAAAATGAAAGGCACTCCCATCATAAGGTTAAGACAATGAAAAATTTTAACAAAGATACAAATAGCTGTGTCACACCCCTACCTTTGCTGTGGCTGTTGGTGGATTAATAATACTGAACTTGTGTTTACTAGTGTTCAGCTCCCATACTCCAAAATGTGCACAATATACTTTACAAAAAGTCAATTTTCCATGTTTCTCTTGCAGCTCTCAGGAAAGAAATATACTTTAGGCTGGGTACACATGCAGGGACAATTGGTCACGGCCGAGGACAAATGTCCGTCAGCCGCTGGAAATTCGGCCGTGGACAAATTTGCAAAACGATCGTCCGTGCGGCTCCATAAGGAACCGCATGATCTATCGTGATTTTCCGACACGTCTGATCGTCCGATCTGGATGAACGGACGATCGAGGTTGGTCGCGGCCGCCCGCCCCACACCACCCAATAATTTTGGCCGACCGTAAGTGCCGTGAATCAGTCGATTGGCTGAAAATATTAACTGGTGTATACCCAGCCTTACATGCTCTCTCATGCCCAGCAGATTAAAACAAGGAAGGTGTAGCTTTGCCCCATAGTAGCTGACAGACAATAATATTAAAGCACAAAGAACATGTTACAGCAGTTCCTGCCTCTCTCAGACACAGAAGAAAGATTTTACTGTGTCTAATTGTTTTTGAAAACAATCACTCCCCTTTTCCTTTTAATACAAAAACCCAATGTAACATTTGCAGTTTAAACTCCTATCAAGCGTTAAGGAAGAAAAATAACTCAAATTTCAGTCATTAAGTAAGTCAGAAGTTTTCATCATGTAACCTCATGGGCAGTGTGTTTCTAAAAGTAGTCCACTAACCCACCACAGATAAAACAAAGAAAATGAGTACATTTTGAAATGTTATCTTTTGCTAGAATGAAAGCAAAAAAAAATTAAAGGCAGTAATATCAGCTGACTGTTTTGTATTGTCAGGCTGTCTGCTATTTTTGCTGTCTGAAAAAAATAAATGTAGATTAACAGCAGCTTTAAAATGTTCTTCCATATTAGTTTGTAGTTGTCCAGTACAAATGCACATGCTTCCAAGAAAAAGGTATTTACTGCCTATCCAATGATGTTAAAGTATATAAATAAATGCTCCAAAATTACTAACTAGCCCCTAATAGTGTCCGGGATGGTCTCTGTGATGATTCAGTTACTCAATAGAGTTCTGAGCATGTCTGACCCATCTAACAGCCAATCAGTAGAAATTACCATTGGGAACATTCCAAGGTAGAGGTGCATCCTGGGAAAAAGATCCATTTTTCAATTAGACCAACCATACAGACTTTTAAATAGCACCACCAATTACCAGCATATTCAATCATTCTAACCAACCAATTCACACCTTCTTCCCCATTCCCTATGTTTCTCCTCACGCCCTGTTAAATAACCCTGGTAATCAATGAGGGCTTGCATGTGTATACTGGAGCCCAGCGCACATATAACACGCAGAAGCAAAATCCTGCATGTGCTGCCATGCATACTAGTGGGACCTAGCCTTATAGTGAACTGCAGCATCAAACTTAAAGTCAATTATATCTAATGTTACCTGATTGTGCTGGTATGAAAAATCTAGGTTTGAATAGTTTTATTTTCATGTTTCTATCTAGGCACACACATGCATATACTGCGGGATTATTGGTGGTATTTTTATGCCAGACGTTAGTTTGTCTTTCACCCAAATCTGATGAAAGGAAGATTGATGACCTTTGCTGGGACCAATGTTAGTTCAGCCTTGAAAATAACATTGCCTTGTGTACCTATTCATAATGAATCTGTCCCCCATAGACCAGTGATGACACGTGTCCATAGATTCTAGAATGCTGCACATTATTTCCTGTTATTATGTTCTACTATTTTCTTGGACACAAAAACTGTAGGGAGATACTACATCATAACTACATCATAGTCTACTCATCATAACGCCTGCATCCTAATGGAGATTTCTGGCTCTGTATGCATTATACTAAACTCAGTGTATTCCACACTAGTACCAAGTACAATCTGCCTTTCCTGGATATATCCCCAGCTTTGCTTACTGGAGATTATTCTTTGATTTGTTTTAATTTGTTACATGGAAAAGCTACAAATGTAATTTAACCAAATCCTTAAGTTACATTGTATCCATTCTAGAGCACAGATGGTTGGCTGAAGTGTGGCCACACGCCGCTGTCTGATTGGTTACAATTACATCACTCGCATTACATAACCATCTGCTACATGGTAACCATGATCCTGAAACAGACTGTGGGATTACTGCCGGGTCCTGACCTTACTACAAAGGGGCAGTAAACTCCCTAAATGATGTGCTATAATAGTTCACAGAATTCAATAATGATCTTGTGCTATGAGTCCTTTAGGAGAAAGGCGCTTTACAAATGTTATTGTATTGTATTGTATCATGCGTATATCTACCGAGTACCATGGTGTCATGTATATTATCCAAGTAAAGAATGTTTTAAATGTCCTCACAGTTCTACACTTAGAGGGGAAAAGCCATTAAACCATTCCACCTATAACAGGCATATCTTACCAACAAACCTGTTATTAAACTAAATTTCCCAGCATCCTTTGTAAGTCAGTTAGAATACAGGTACTGTGATATATATATAGAACATATATCTGTTTGCACACAGACAGTAATACGTTTAAGCTGGGTACACACAGTGCAGATTTCTGAAAGATGACAGATGATCTGCAAGATCCTGTCTGCCATCTTTCAAAGATCTGCATACACACAGTCCCTATGAACTTCATAAGGAGAACGCTCGGAACTGTGTATTTCCCTCGGCCGCGGCAGACTCCTCTATAGGGAGTCTAGCGCGGCCAATGGAAATTTTAGCCCTTTCCCGAACGAGCGTTCGGCCGACCCGATCGTTTGGCGGCCACACGCTCGTTCGGGAAACGAGCGTACACACGTAACGGATCTGACGGTATCGGGGCTTTATCGTTACTGTGTGTACCCAGCTTTAGAGGGAACATTGTTTTTATATTGTTTCATTTAATTTACAGGAGTTCATTCACCCTCCTAGTCTACTTGGGGGAAGAGCTATGAGACTCGCAGATACCAATTGTTCCTCCAGGGGGAGCAACAGCTCTTTAACTTTCATACATTAGCTTATTGCAGGTATGGATATCCTGTACCGCTCCTCATTTACTAGTGGGATGTGGATTTTTAAATGCTGGTGATACGCTAAATAGATATTTGATAGGTTTGACAATAATATATGACCTGAGAGGGGTGAGAGGAATTGCCTGACAGGGGTTTCCAATCCGATTGGTGCACAAGGGTGTCTTATACTAATTGGTGCATAGGGATGTCTTATCCTAATTGGTGCATAGGGGTGTCTTATCCTGATTTGTGCATAGGGGTGTCCGATCTTGATTGGTGCATAGGGGTGTCCAATCTTGATTGGTGCATAGGGGTGTCTGATCTTTATTGGTGCATAGGGGTGTCCGATCTTTATTGGTGCATAGGGTTGTCCGATCTTGATTGGTGCATAGGGGTGTCTGATCTTGATTGGTGCATAGGTGTGTCTGATCTTGATTGGTGCATAGGGGTGTCTGATCCTGATTGGTGCATAGGGGTGTCTTATCTTGATTGGTGCATAGGGGTGTCTGATCTTGATTGGTGCATAGGGGTGTCTTATCTTGATTGGTGCATAGTGGTGTCTGATCTTGATTGTGCATAGGGGTGTCTGATTGATTGTGTCATGGGGTGTCTGATCTTGATTGTGTGCATAGGGGTGTCTGATCTTGATTGTGCATAGGGTGTCTGATCTTAATTGGTGCATAGGGGTGTCTGATCTTGATTGGTGCATAGGGGTGTCTGATCCTGATTGGTGCATAGTGGTGTCTGATCTTGATTGGTGCATAGGGGTGTCTGATCTTGATTGGTGCATAGGGGTGTCTGATCTTGATTGGTGCATAGGGGTGTCTGATCTTGATTGGTGCATAGGGGTGTCTGATCTTGATTGGTGCATAGGGGTGTCTGATCTTATGGTGCATAGGGGTGTGATCTTGATTGGTGCATAGGGGTGTCTGATCTTGATTGGTGCATAGGGGTGTCTGATCTTAATTGGTGCATAGGGGTGTCTGATCTTGATTGGTGCATAGGGGTGTCTGATCTTGATTGGTGTATAGGGTTGAAATATTTTCCTATATCTATTAATCTAAATATAATTGTAAGATCCCATGATTACGAGACATTTAGTGAAGTGTTATCTATGTGGACTTTGCCTTAAGCACCAAGTTGATTCACTGGCTGCAATCAATCAATACTGATCGATAATCTATCATGCCTGGACACCATTCAATCAATAAACTGATCAAAGTCAGTCACAAGTCCCTTGATGGAAAAGTTTGAACAAGAATTCTAATCAAGTGATGGAATCAATAAAAAAAATGAATCTGTGTATGTCCAGTTTTATTGAGACACGCCAACCATAACACTCTTTCCCTGTCTATCCCCAGCTCTGATTGGTCCCTCTACCCACCACTGTCTGTATATGAATTCTCTCTCTCATATTTCACATGTGCATTTCCTTTCTAACTATCCCTGTAAGTGGAATCCACACAGTTCTAAGGATGACCCCATTCTCCGAGTCATTGAAAGAATTTTATCTTCCATGGGACATTGTTAAACAGAGCAATCAGTGGGCAGCTCCTGTATTTTTTCAATGGTGGTTTCTATGGGGCTGCACTCAGATTAATCAGATTAAAATGTAAAATACCAGAACAAACACAGGACACAGCCTTGGGCAGACAGCGAAGACTTTCCTAAGAGCAAGCACATATCCTGCAGAGGGCCGGGCGCCTGAACACGCCATGTGGATTATCAGATTTACATACATCAGGGCCATTGTAACAGAAAACTGCAGCGATATTGGTGGGAACTAAGTATAGGAACAGACAACACGTTATAATAATAAAGCATTATTTATAATCATTTATATGTCCTCCCCGTGCTTGCGTGTATTTCCTCCGGGCACTCCAGTTTCCCCCACAATCATAAAGACATACTGATAGGTTGTATGTGTCAAATAAATGTGCTTAGATTGTAAGCTCTTCGGGCCAGGGCCTGATCTGAATGTATCCATGTAATTGTAAAGCGCTACGGAAGATGTTGGCGCTATATAAATCCACAATAATAATTTCATTAGAAGTTTTACTGGTAAGTGTTCAGCTCTCACTCTGCCAGCCTCACTTCAAAGTAAAATGTTGTTTCAGGTGGGAGTCGTCCAGATCTGCAACCGTATTGTTACAATATTGTTCTTTGAAGTAAGTCAGGCAGAATTAGGGATGACAGTCAAACTTCTAAAGCCATTAAAGGAGAAGGAAAGTGTAAATAATGAATTAAGTTTAGGTGATTTCCCACATAACGAAGACCTTCTCTGCAGTATTTTTAACTTTAGAAATGTTTGTGGTGCTGTCCCTTCTTTTTTCCCCAAGATCCTCTGCTTCTGCTTAAAACAAATCTTTATTTGTCAATATCCCTATAGACTTCAATGGGGCTTACATCACCAACAACAATGGAACATGGGAAAAAGAAAGAAACAGAGAATTAATAATTGCCATAATGTTTGAAGATATTTGTGAGTATTCAAATATAAAAATGGGCAGATAAGTCCCTTATTATGTCATCAATCATCCAAACTCAATTTTTCTTCGAATTTTTTTTCTCCTTTAATTCTTTAATTGGAGCAACCATTCATATTAGCAAACAGGTGCCCACCCCATCTCCTTATTTCCTAAGGGCATGAATCCAAACACCAGCATGTATCTTGTTATTAGCTGCCTGGATTCACAGTGACTAACCAGTCGCCCTGGAAGTCTTTCATGTCAGTAAACAGAAAGAAGAACCATTAATCTACTTCAAATAAAATGTACATAAAAGGGCCACAAACAAACAGCGTCTCTGTGAGCCGCCCTCGCTGAAAAGTTTAAACAGAAAAATAACTTAACAGCTGCTGCCTGGAATTTAGACTATTTACAGGTTCACAGTGCAGCAAAAATAATAAATCCTCTTAAAGGATATTTGCAGATGTCACACAGATACGGAATGTTCCCCAATAACACGTTTCCATATTCCATGTGCCTCGGCCCATTTAATATGGAATCATTGAGAATGTGTCTACTACTTTACGCCCACTTGCAGGCAGTTGTCCCTTTCTTTCTGGGTCTCATTGGTCCGTTAGGCTGAGGCCATACTACAAGCTTTTTCTATATGCTTTTACGTACGTTTGCGTTTCCCAGGGGATTATGGGTAAAAAGAAAACTGCATGTCACATTGATTCTGACGACTTTTTAATGCGATTCTATAGACTTGTTTAAAGGGACTGTAAACTCCCTTAAACCCCCAAAAATAAGTATGTGCTATTCGTTTCTATTATTCACAGGGAGGTGAGAACGCTTATTCTTGGAACTTACCTTACCCGCCGCTCCACTCACAGCCGCTCCTTCACTGAACAGCTGTTCTCTCCCGATCGCGCGCCCTATCTTTTGTATTGGCGCGCATGCGCCTAAGATAGGGCGCGCGGTCGGGACAGAGCGGCTGTCAGTGAAGGAGCGGCGGTAAGGTAAGTTCCAGGTCCCCCGAGCATCCTATTATTCCCAGGGAGGTGAGAATAAGCGTTCTCACCTCCCTGTGAATAATAGAAACGAATGGCACATACTTATTTTTGGGGGTTTAGTGTTCCTTTAAAGTGAAATTTTGACAAAAACGGACCAAAAATGGCGATCGCATGCGTTAGAAAACCACCAGTGGGGCTTGCTTCTCACGATTTACATTATAAATAAAATGTCATTGTGTATCGCAAAGCGCAAACGGATGGCAAAACCCGACAAAAAGGCGCTAGTGTGCTAGGCCACACTAGCGTGTTTCTCATGCTCTTATGATCCTTTTGTGTTCCATTATCACGTGAGATAAGAGGGAGGGGGAGGGATGGGGAGAAGGGCTGCATTACGCTGGCAACTTCTCCCGGAGGCCAGGTAGGAGGCAGAGTCATATGGACTGTGCTATCCTCCTGGTGGGCAGTTTTGGGACTATGGGGGGGGGGGGACTACAGGAAAACCCTATGGAGCTGGGATGTGAGGTAAGGATTAAACTACACTACACAATGGGGCCAGTAGTGGGGGGGGGGAATTATAGTTTTGGGGGTGGACATGCCCTTTAATGTTGCACAGTATAACAAACTCTCTGCTGATCTTTCCATTGAAAATGAATGAAAATTCTGCTCACCATCTACATATAGGGGAGACCCTCAAAGCTAAAACCTTCCCTTTATTATATAAGACCATAATGAACAGAGGCAAAAATGGGTGATATGACAACTCCAGACCCAAGGAGCAGCACCTCCATATCCCTAAAACTGAGTTAACTTAAACGGTCAGTATAAATGCTAAATATTACTATTGGTGACTTTGCAATATCCAATCTAGAACTTCTGCCACCTCCATTGGTCACCCAGATTTTGCACTGTCCAATCAGAAAGTATTATCTGTTGAAAAGAGCCACACTAACCAATCACTGTGTGCACAAATATACTGAATATAATATTACCAATCTAGGGTACAACAAATCTGTATGGGAACTGTCAATAATAATAAAACATGATCCCATAGCAGGCATCTCCAATCTTCTGATCTCCAGATCAGGGAATGCTACCATAAGACTAAATTCATACCCTGTGCCAAACCTGTTCTGTTGTATTCCCTGGATACAGGAAATAACTAAATGCTCAGCTCCTGTCAACTGCTTATAACAACACACAAGCTACTGACTTACTGTACCTGAAACTCTGCATTCAGCTGCAGAACATTCAGTAAAACAGGTCACTGTGACCCAGTAACAATGTTACAATGGTTAATATATAGCAGTGTGGAAACCAAACCCTCCCATAAGAGAATACAGCTGCTGAGCTACAGAATTATATGTCAGGCTGAACTGATTCTATCAATAAATCACATTTCATATTCTAAACCTACAGCATTGCTGACATCATCCAAAGACTGATGTCATTGTGAGATCACAGGTTCTATACCAATCAGTGATTTCTGTTTGTCTTTGATATTATAAGTTTCAGTAATTCTATTAGTGTTGTCTACCTCCACCCCCATATAACCCTCTCTGGGTGGCTTAAGTTACAATTGCTTATAGTGTCAATGCAGTTACACTACATTGATTATAATTAAATTATATTTCAATAGGTAAATACAAAATTAAGTCCAAAAATGTATATCGCAAGAAAATCTTGCATTCTCAGGTGTGCCACAGTCTGAAAAAGTATGAAAAACACTGTATTTGGGAGGAGTGGTATATTCGCCCTTTAAAAATGTCACATACAAAACCATGGATAGAGCAGACAGTGAATCATAGAGCACTGTGTTTGTTTGATAGCTTAAAAGAGATCTCTAATTTAATATAAAAGGTATAAAAGGTCGCAGTGTCATCAACAGAGGTAATCAGGGATGCTCCTGTAGCTAGTTTTATTTCCCTTTTTAAGCAATTCCTAATCAAATATACACCTGTGTAAAATCAGTAAATTCTTTACTTACTCACCTCAGTGGGACGGACATGCTCAGTGTGCTTTATCTAAAGAAAAAGGGAGCAGCTGTCCAATTATCTACGTTGTATCTTACTGTGCTAAATTGAGGAAAGGGTTAAATAGAAACAGGAAGTAGTTTCAGATTATCCTTATTTCCCATGCCTATAACTTGGGTTAAAAGTTATTTATAAAGCCAAATGATTTGTCATTTTAATCAGCTATAGACTGGGATACATATCAGGGTAAATATGTTTTATGGCCTTAGTTTTCCTTGAATAGAAAGTTGCAGTATAGTTTTAATTGTGTACACATTGATGTTGTTTTAAAGTAGCAAAATCTCTGACACACTGGGAGAAAATGAAAGACAAGAAGAATAATTATACAGCCCAGTACAAGTGATCATGGAAAGTACCTAACAACAATCCACAGCTGGGACTAATGCAAGGTCCACTGGCTAATCTCTACTCATTATCTGGTCTTGTTCACAAGAAACAGATCCATAAAGCTTGCAATATAGCAATTGGCATTTATTATAAAATGATATACATATATAAATATACATACCCTGGTGCTACTAGAGAATATACAATAAACGTCCTTGAACGTCCTTGAAGCTCTTACTCATTTTAATAATACATAACGTGTAAATTAATATCACACTAGGAAAGTACTAAAAGGTGTTAAAGTTTCACAAACTAATGATCCACCATCATCTTCGGGATCATTTATACTGTTTAACATTTTTCATAAAATGTACAAATTTATAAAGCCTTCAAGGGACATCCCTTAATACTTCTGCCTTTTGACCAGTCGATCGGGTTGAAATATCATCCTGTGTGTACCCAGCCTAAGAAGACAATCGAGACAGTGTCAGCAATAAGATGACAGCAACGCTGTAAACTAAGAGAACAAAGCAAGGATCTGGGCAAAATGCCCATAGCCATTCCACAGTCGGATGCGGGGTTCTGGGATTAGCTGGACCACCTTTGCAGGAGAAAAAACTTGCAACCTCTCCATGATGAAGAACATGCAGAGTTAACAGTAGGTCTGTCCTGTTCAACCAAACAGAAAGTTCCATAGAAGCAAAAATAGAGAGAGAGAGAATTGTTCTTTGGACTTTCCAGTGAACAAACGATTCCAGACATCCGGAATATTCCAACAATATGTTGTGTGACTCCTACGTAGGGTCCTGCCTTGTATTGTTATATATCTCGATTTCCCTCTGGACATTTTGATGAATTTTAGGACACACATGCTAAACCATGGATAGAAATCTAGAAATCATATTAGATTTAATAAACGTTGATTTTGGTTTGCAATTGGTTGGCTGGTATAAATATGAATGAGCCTAAAGGTTCGTACACACGTGCGATCGCAGGTCCCAACTCGCCCGTGTGTGGGGCCTTATCGGCTGAAACGGACGTTCATTCAGAGAGCAGAATGTCCACACATGGGCCGATTATCGGTTAGTTAGTACACATCGTGCGTTGCGGGTCGAGACCCGAGGCTACTATACTGAAAAATTTACTTTTCCTCATCTTAATCTATAAATAAATATGTTTAAGCAACACTTACTTCTGTTTGCTCATTCTCAGCATCCTCCTCCCTCTTTAACCACTCCTCTTCATTCTGACCAGACTTTTTTATGAGGGTGAGCATGCTCAGTAATTACTATGGAATCACAACGGAATTTCCTACATACCAAACTGTCAAAACTCACCATTCCAGCTACAGCAAGACTGCTCACAACAGAAGAGTTTTTTAAATTAATACACTTGATTGACAGCTGAACTGTAAGATGAATACTGCATCAACGAGAGTTTCCCACATACAGGAACCAAACTGGACAAAAACACAACTGCCAGGCTGCTGTTAAAACATATGTGAATCTTTATTGTAGCATGCCTTATGCATTTTGGACACTTCCCAGTCCGTTATCATAAGCATACCTATAGATGCCCTTTAAATTACATTCTCTTTTAAAACAATATGCAATGCAATGTGTAGTGGTGATTATGTCTCATAAACAAGTATGATGTGTATTCGTTGTATTCAGTTAGATTTAAAGTTTAGTTCTTGAAGATGTTTCGCTAGTCATCCGACTGGTTTTCTCAATTCAGAATGACTTGTACAAGAATCTGTGGCAATTATGTACCCTGTAAAGTCCCAATTAGCATATCACAGCCAGGTGTTAGGGACCTTCTGAATGCAAGGTGTGGATGCATTGAGGCTAAAGGGTGTTATCGAAACTGCTCGGGATGTCAAAACAGCATTGTATATGGCAGACTATTGGCATCAATATATCATGACCTGGATGAATGAGAACCTTCACAAGCAAGTCTGATGTGTAATACTTGTCATATATATAATACCTGGCCTAATGTTCTTTGGACACGTTGCACACGACGTACTCGTATTAATGTAGCCTATGAACATAAGGTGCAATACAGACTCGTATTAATGTAGCCTATGAACATAAGGTGCAATACAGACTCGTATTAATGTAGCCTATGAACATAAGGTGCAATACAGACTCGTATTAATGTAGCCTATGAACATAAGGTGCAATACAGACTCGTATTAATGTAGCCTATGAACATAAGGTGCAGTATGGACCTCAGCTATAACTGAGGAGACCTGTGCCCACAGTCATATTTCCCTTGCCTGTGTCTAAATGAGGTAAGGATTGTAACTGCCAAAGTTGAACATGAGCTCACATTATTGTATTTAACAAGAGGAGCCAGTCAGACAAATCTAGCAGCTCTAGGACATTCTGTAGAAATGCAGGGATTAGTGTAGCCATGGCTAATGTAACATATATTATTTATTTCATGGTCGATTATCGCTCCTAAATTCCAGTTCATATTTCCCATCATTCTATTTGGTCTACATTCTTGTCAGATCTTCTTGCTAATATTGCCTTAGGCATATGTGAGATGGTAGACAGGAAGCAGATAATGTAATTTACTTTTCTTATTGGTTTAAATCCCAAAACCCAGATTTTACTGTGAGATTTCCACGAAACCCACACGGAATGTACCAACATTCCAATATGCAGAGTGACAGTCAATGGAATATTCCCAATACAAACACTGGGCTCATGTTAATTTAGAATTATAGGGAATGATAGCACATGATGCAATATCTATATACGGTATATGATATATGATAGCAGATTGAATCACACCACAAGAAGCTGAGAATTAATTTCTTATGAGGCTGACGGCTCTATAATATCTCTAATATAACACAGACTGACCCTCCTGTACATCTCCCTCTAGGGAGGATGCGGCAGTGATACCAGCTGTTCTTTCCTATAATCGGCTTCCATCAAAGCTGAATCACACAAGTGCTGTAAGGATGATGTCATTACTTGGCATTTTACTCAATATGGTCGCCAGGAAATTTCAAGCTTTTGCATTGGGCACTGAAAGAGTTAAGATTCTACTTGCTATGACCCTGATCCCACAGTACCGCCTACTCAAGGTTTAAACCCTTTAATACCTCATCTCAAACAGGTTAAAGGAAAACTTCATGGTAAATCATACGCTGTATCTTCTGGCAACTTATAAACCTAAAACTACTGAGTAAAGTAATGTAAGTCATTTCCATCCAAAAATAAACCTGTGTAAAGTGAGTAAAATCTTTCACTTTAGCCTTACTCATTGCCTTACTCCTCCCACCTCCCTATAGTACTTCTAAGTTTAAGGCCCCACTGTACCGCTCCAAAAACCGGGTCCAATCTTTGTATTGGTCGGAATGCGCAGTTTTGCCTGTCATAAACACAGTGCACCGCAGCGCAGATAGTGCGGCATGGACACCGTGGGGCCGATTTACCCAGACTCGCTGGACAAATATATGGAGTTAAAGTCGCCCTTACCGGTTCGCTACCGGTTAGCGGGATACACAAAGACACCCACGCATATGACGCTTGTGATTAAATACCGCGTTTGCTCTAGTTTTAGCACTGGATTTTAACACCAGCAAATACTTGGCGTTAAAATCCCCCAGTGGGTAAATCCCTTACCGTCATTTACCCAGATTTGGAAATGCCATATTGAATAGCGAAAGGAGCATATAGCGATAGCGGCTCTGGGTAAATGAGCCTGCGCGATTATAATGTAATTGCGGTGTCTTTGTGATGCGCAAAGCAAATGCAATACGAAAAACGGATTGCATAGTGCATATTTTTGTTATAAGGAATTCAGGGTAACCATCTGGAAAGCTCCTTTCTTACACGATACGTACAGGGGCGTACTGCTGGGGGTGTCAGTGCTTGTGAAGCATATAGATTTTACTGATTTCACACTGGTGTACCTTTAGGTAGGATTCACTTAGATGGGCGAATCGTTTAATTAACAGCTATGAACTAAGTTTCTATCAGTTTCTTTCCTATAGGTTTACTTCTGGGCCCCACAATTCCATGTGCTTGTGATTACAGCACAGATACACACTGCTCCATATGTTTATTTATACTGTCTGCCATATGACAGGAGTGTGAGCTATGATTTTACATCCAGGAGTTTAGGGGGGGGATTTGTGTCTTTGTACTATGGTGTGTTTATATTAGTGTAGGAGACTATAACCTACCCCTGTAGTGGATTTCTATGGGAGGAACTGTAAGATTATAGCCTTATAATCTTACAGTTCCAGGAGGAGAAGGAAACCAGAAGCCACAGGGGTAGGTAGGGTAGGTTATAATAAATAATGCACCCCGAACTGTAAATTATAGGGATATTAGAAGTCACCTTGGAGTTCCGTGCCATGTATAAAAGGTACTCGGCCTGCGGCCTCGTGCTTTTATATGGTCACGGAACTCCTGGGTGACTTCTAATATCCTTATAATTTACAGTTGGGGGTGCATTATCAACTATATAATGTACACTACGCACTATAATCACATTGTATAAACCTTCTCTACACCTATCATGATATGGTACATGTAAAAAAACGAATACAGCGACCCATTAGCATGTATTAGCCAGTGCATTACAATGTGCGCTACCATCTATTTGCTGCCATTTTGGCAAAATCACAGCAGAAACGTACAGTAACAAGCAAACACTAGCGGGATTTTTGTGCAATTGTGTATCCGATTTTCACATTATATTAAAATTGCGGCGACGCGCCAAAATTGTGGGCATGCGTTTCCATAGCTTAAAAGGTAAAATCGTGCGCGCAATCGCTCATAAATCGCACCAGTGTGGCCAAGAAACTGCAAGTGGATAGAAACTACAACTCCCAACATTCCCAGTATACACGCCGTCCAGTAACTTACACATTTACCTCCTGCAATCCGTCCATTTAAAGGTTTATTTGCTCGTCTCCTTTTTATATCTATTTATTCAGTTTATTCAGCAAATCCAGAATTACAGACCAGTCCTGATCCTGATCTGCAGCAACAAAGCAATTTCCTTAACCCTCCAGCAATGAATGAAAGTGTATTAATAACCGTCTATATACAGTGCCCCATAAACAGATGGATCAGTCTGTATCATAATAATAATATAATATCCCCGAACTACTATGTAAGGGGAATTGCTGGGATTTCCCTGCCATAGGAACCTCAGTACATTTCCAGACTTAAATAAAGCCAAATAAGGAGTCTAGAGAGTGACAACTGGAAACACTGACATTTCACAGCACTGGCCCTTTAAATGCCAGTAGCAACGACTGATCTCAATGTACACACTATCCAATACCATGCAATGTAGATTCATTCATTCACTGCCCGAGGCACAAACACTGACTGACTCAAACCTCAACTGCCATCAGTATCCTGTTCCCTCTCTAGTGTCCTCTTACCACCTCCCACTCAGGGTGAATATAGTTTATGCCACAAACTTGAGCCTCTACTCCAATGATCCACTAGCCCATTCATCTGTGACCCTATACACAGCACAGCCCCTTCCCATGACAAGCCTGTGTATTCCTGTCATTCCAGGGATAACTCCATCTCCTGTTCCTAATAATCTGGACCCAGAGGAGATGTTCTCCCTTCCCAACTTCACAACCCAATCAGATCTCTCACCTATAGTGAGTTTGGTTTTGGTTTTGGTTTGTTTTTTTTCTAACCTGCCATACTCTACTGATGATACAATCATTGTCTTACCACGGTCAGGTAAAGATGCAGGGAGAATGCATTGCCAGAATTCTCAACCGTTCCCCATGGGACAATCATCTGGGTTCTGGGGCCCAGTTGCAGCGTGCAGAAATGACCATGTTTTTTTTTAATTCACTTTATTTTAACAACGACATATTAATACATTAAAACATTGATCTTTGTATGTTATCTACTGAACACCTTATAACACTTAGGGCCTCATTTACCCAGACTCGCTGGGCAAATATATAGAGTTAAGTTTACTAACTGGTTCGCTGCCGTGTTAGCGCGACTTTAGCTCCAAATTAGCGTCAGATGCGCGGGTTACGCAAAAATCACCCGCACATTCTGATGGTTTTAGCGCATCTGTAGAGATTGATAACCGATATGTAATATGTTTTTAGAAATTTTAGAATTTTTTTTCTATCTACTCTATGCATGTAACCCCATTTTGACCTCTATGGGTTGAGTAATAAAGGGTTTTTATTTTATATATATAACTTTTGAGTGCGGTACTTCTTTCTTTCTCCTTTGGTCTATATTATATTTATTAGTTATAGTACCTGCACCTTGGTCTATTGAGACTAGCTACTTGTGATCCTGTGCCTCATATTACAGTTGTTTTTGAGCAGATAGTGGCGTTAAAATCCGCATTAGGTAAATCCCGTACCGGGATTTATCCACATTCGGCAAACGCGATATTAAATCACTGAAGGAATAGCGGCTCTGGTAAATGAGCCCCATAAATACATAATTCCTAACGCAGAGTCTAAATTATTCGTGAAACAATGATAGCACAATATTAACATAAATCTTGACATTGCCGTATTATACTACTATGCATCCCATGACCATTTTAATCAATGTTAAAAAGACAGTTTCCTGTCAATTCACGGATTTCTTCCAACTTGATCACTGGATCTCAGTTGATTTTAGAAGTTTATCAATCGAGTCCTGATTGGGCAATTGAAAATTCTGCCCAGTGGGAGGGGGGAGGAAGAAGCTCAGGCAGTAATAAAGTACTGTCAGGGTTATTCAATAAAAGTTTATCGTTTAAAATGGTGCAAATTTTGCCCCAACCATCAGATATTATTTAACATTTGAAAGCTAACATCTGATTGGTTGAAGCAAAATTAGCACCATTTTAACGATAAGAACTTTTATTGAATAAACCCTGGGGTATTTAAAAAGAATAATCAAACTGTGAAGTGGGTGCTGGGCTTAAAATAATTTGGCCAAGTTATTCAACTAATTGCTTTAATTTATCCAGAGAGAAGGGCAGGCTTTTTAAGTAGCATTACAATGGTAAAGTAAAATGTAAGCAAATTGAGTTGGTGTGCACTAGGCTTCTAATTTTGTATGTATTGATAAAGGATCAATATCGGAAATTAACGATAGAAATTCTTTATCCCATTGTGTGACAACAGCAGAAGTCCGCCCCTCCTCTGATATTGGCAAAGTGGCACAGAATGAGGTGCGCTTGCCCAAGGTGGATGGTTTACCGCGGTCCTAGGATCATGGGCCCTGCTGACCTCACTGCAATGATTTGCCTTATCCTTAAGTTAATAATCTGGTTTAGTTCTCCTTTAAATAATACAAAGATTAGTCATAATGGAAAGGAATGTGGGTTCTAGCTATTGGAAGTAATGGAACCTTGTATTAATGAATAGGGATGACTGGGTTAACTTCACTAGGTAAGGTTTCCTGGCCCTGCACTTTAATTACCTGTTTATACTAATGATAGAGAATAGAAGGGTGACAGGGAATGATGGGGATTGTAGTCATCTATAAACTATAGCAATATCCATGTCAAATTGAATTGTTGGTTTCAATGGAATTGTGTAGATTCCTGTCCCCAGTGACATTGACACCACATTCAGATTCCCACAGTTCAGAGGGAACAGCTGAGCCCCCCCTAACCCCCCCCCCCCCCCACACACACACTCACACACACACTCACTCAACACACACACTTTCTTTCTCCACTGATTGGGGGAGGCAGTGAATTCCTGCCCATTGGGGTGGGAAGGTCCCAGACCTGCTGCTCCTCCTGTGTGGGTCCCAGATTCCTCCAGTGCCTGGGACCTCATGCCTGCAGTCTGGGATCTAACACTGTGCCCTTCCCTAAGGAGGGGAGGGAAGCTGAGCCCCTCCCAGGCACCGCTCTGTTCCCTGCCCTGGCCTTTTGTTGTGTCTCAACTTTCAACTTAGAAGAAGCAAAGTTTCCAGCCCTGGGGCTGGTTTTATCCTAACAGACCCTGGTATGGGACATAAAGGACACTGGTAAACTCCTATCACCCCCATTACCACAGAGACTGCATGGGGACAGGGGAAGGCACAGCCTGGACTGGTTAAAGTACAGAGCTGCACTTTACATGATGGTAAGTGGGGAGACTTAAAGGGCAGTGTGTTAGAATTGGTTACATTGATACAATGTATCACACAGTGTACGTGTAGGTGTTAGAATTAGTGACATTGATACAATGTATCACACAGTGTACGTGTAGGTGTTAGAATTAGTGACATTGATACAATGTATCACACAGTGTAAGTGTAGGTTAGAATTAGTGACATTGATACAATGTATCACACAGTGTATGTGTAGGTGTTAGAATTAGTGACATTGATACAATGTATCACACAGTGTAGTGTAGGTGTTAGAATTAGTGACATTGATACAATTATCACACAGTGTAGTGTAGGTGTTTAGAATTAGTGACATTGATACAATGTATCACACAGTGAATGTGTAGGTGTTAGAATTAGTGACATTGATACAATGTATCACACAGTGTAAGTGTAGGTGTTAGAATTAGTGACATTGATACAATGTATCACACAGTGTATGTGTAGGTGTTAGAATTAGTGACATTGATACAATGTATCACACAGTGTAAGTGTAGGTGTTAGAATTAGTGACATTGATACAATGTATCACACAGTGTAAGTGTAGGTGTTAGAATTAGTGACATTGATACAATGTATCACACCGTGTAAGTGTAGGTGTTAGAATTAGTGACATTGATACAAGTATCACACAGTGTAGTGTAGGTGTTAGAATTAGTGACATTGATACAATGTATCAACAGTGTAAGTGTAGGTGTTAGAATTAGTGACATGATACAATGTATCACAACAGTGTACTGTGTAGTGTGTAGAATTAGTGACATTGATACAATGTATCACACAGTGTACGTGTAGGTGTTTAGAATTAGTGACATTGATACAATGTATCACACAGTGTAAGTGTAGGTGTTAGAATTAGTGACATTGATACAATGTATCACACAGTGTACGTGTAGGTGTTAGAATTAGTGACATTGATACAATGTATCACACAGTGTAGTGTAGGTGTTAGAATTAGTGACATTGATACATTATCACACAGTGTATGTGTAGTGTTAGAATTAGTGCATTGATACAATGTATCACACAGTGAATGTGTAGGTGTTAGAATTAGTGACATTGATACAATGTATCACACAGTGAATGTGTAGGTGTTAGAATTAGTGACATTGATACAATGTATCACACAGTGTAAGTGTAGGTGTTAGAATTAGTGACATTGATACAATGTCAACACAGTGAAGTGTAGGTGTTAGAATTAGTGACATTGATACAATGTATCACACAGTGTAAGTGTAGGTGTTAGAATTAGTGACATTGATACAATTTATCACACAGTGTATGTGTAGGTGTTAGAATTAGTGACATGATACAATGTATCACACAGTGAAGTGTAGTGTTAGAATTAGTGACATTGATACAATGTATCACACAGTGAAGTGTAGGTGTAGAATTAGTGACATTGATACAATGTATCACACAGTGTAAGTGTAGGTGTTAGAATTAGTGACATTGATACAATGTATCACACAGTGTAGTGTAGGTGTTAGAATTAGTGAAATTGATACAATGTATCACACAGTGTAAGTGTAGGTGTTAGAATTAGTGACATTGATACAATGTATCGCACAGTGAATGTGTAGGTGTTAGAATTAGTGACATTGATACAATGTATCACACAGTGTAAGTGTAGGTGTTAGAATATAGTGACATTGATACAATGATCGCACAGTGTATGTGTAGGTGTTAGAATTAGTGACATTGATACAGTGTATCACACAGTGAGTGTAGGTTTAGAATTAGTGACATTGATACAATGTATCACACAGTGTATGTGTAGGTGTTAGAATTAGTGACATTGATACAATGTATCACACAGTGAATGTGTAGGTGTTGAGATTAGTGACATTGATACAATGTATCACAACTAGTGTAGGTGTTAGAATTAGTGATATTGATACAATGTATCACACGTGTATGTGTATGTGTTAGAATAGTGACATTGATACAATGTATCACACAGTGAATGTGTAGGTGTTAGAATAGTGACATTGATACAATGTATCACACAGTGTAAGTGTAGGTGTTAGAATTAGTGACATTGATACAATGTATCACACAGTGTATGTGTAGCTGTTAGAATTAGTGACATTGATACAATGTATCACACAGTGTAAGTGTAGGTGTTAGAATTAGTGACATTGATACAATGTATACACAGTGTAAGGTGTAGTTAGAATTAGTGACATTGATACAATGTATCACACAGTGTAAGTGTAGGTGTTAGAATTAGTGACATTGATACAATGTATCACATACACTGTTTGTGTTGTTAGATATTGGTTACATTGATACAATGTATCACACAGTGTAGTGTAGGTGTTAGAATTAGTGACATTGATACAATGTATCACATACACTGCTTGTAGGTGTTAGAATTAGTGACATTGATACAATGTATCACACAGTGTAAGTGTAGGTGTTAGAATTAGTGACATTGATACAATGTATCACATACACTGCTTGTAGGTGTTAGAATTAGTGACATTGATACAATGTATCACACAGTGTAAGTGTAGGTGTTAGAAATGTGACATGATACAATGTATCACACAGTGAATGTGAGGTGTTAGAATTAGTGACATTGATACAATGTATCACACAGTGTAATGTAGGTGTTAGAATTAGTGACATGATACAATGTATCACACAGTGTAAGGTAGGTGTTAGAATTGTGACATTGATACAATGTATCACACAGTGTAAGTGTAGGTGTTAGAATTAGTGACATGATACAATGTATCACACAGTGTAAGTGTAGTGTTAGAATTAGTGAATTGATACAATGTATCACACAGTATCTGTAGTGTTAGAATTAGTGACATTGATACAATGTATCACACAGTGTATGTTAGGTGTTAGAATTAGTGACATTGATACAATGTATCACATAGTGTATCTGTAGGTGTTAGAATTAGTGACATTGATACAATGTATCAGACACACTGCTTGTAGGTGATAGAATTAGTGACATTGATACAATGTATCACACACACTGCTTGTAGGTGTTAGAATTAGGACATTGTACAATGTATCACACACACTGCTTGTAGGTGTTAGAATTAGTGACATTGATACAATGTATCACCACACACTGCTTGTAGTGATGGATAGAATTAGTGACATGATACAATGTATCACACACACTGCTTGTAGGTGATAGAATTAGTGACATTGATACAATGATCACACACACGCTTGTAGGTGTTAGAATTAGCGACTTGATACAATGTATCACACACACCTGCTTGTAGGTGTTGAATTAGCGACATTGATACAGTGTATCACACACATGCTTGTAGGTGATAGAATTAGTGACATTGATACAATGTATCACACACATGCTTGTAGGTGTGATAGAATTAGTGACATTGATACAATGTCACCAACACTGCTTTAGGTGTGATAGAATTAGTGACATTGATACAATGTATCCACCACACTGCTTGTAGGTGTTAGAATTGGCGACATTGATACAATGTATCCACACACTGCTTATGTAGGTGTTAGAATTAGCGACATTGACAATGTATCACACCACACTGCTTGTAGTGATAGAATTAGTGACATTGATACAATGTATCACACACACTGCTTGTAGGTGATAGAATATTGTGACATTGATACAATGTATCACACACACTGCTTGTAGGTGTTAGAATTGCGACATTGATACAATGTATCACACATGCTTGTAGGTGTTAGAATTAGCGACATTGATACAATGTATCACACACACTGCTTGTAGGTGTTAGAATTAGCGCATTGATACAATGTATCACACACACTGCTTGTAGGTGATAGAATTAGTGACATTGATACAATGTATCACACACTGCTTGTAGGTGATAGAATTGGAGATATTGATACAATGTATCACACACACTGCTTGTAGGTGTTAGAATTAGCGACATTGATACAATGTATCACACACACTGCTTGTAGGTGATAGAATTAGTGACATTGATACAATGTATCACAACATGCTTGTGAGGTGATAGAATTAGTGACATTGATAAATGTATCACACACACTGCTTGTAGGTGTAGAATTAGTGACATTGATACAATGTATCAAACACACTGCTTGTAGGTGTTGAAATTAGAGACATTGATACAATGTATCACACCAGTGTAAGTGTAGGTTAGAATTAGTGACATTGATACAATGTATCACATACACTGCTTGTAGGTGTTAGAATTAGTGACATTGATACAATGTATCACACAGTGTAAGTGTAGGTGTTAGAATTAGTGACATTGATACAATGTATCACACAGTGAATGTGTAGGTGTTAGAATTAGTGACATTGATACAATGTATCACACAGTGTAAGTGTAGGTGTTAGAATTAGTGACATTGATACAATGTATCACACATGTGTGTAGTGTGTTAGAATTAGTGACATTGATACAATGTATCACACAGTAAGTGTAGGTGTTAGAATTAGTGACATTGATACAATGTATCACACAGTGTAAGTGTAGGTGTTAGAATTAGTGACATTGATACAATGATCCAACACTGCTTGTAGGTGTTAGAATTAGTGACATTGATACAATGTATCACACAGTGTAAGTGTAGGTGTTAGAATTAGTGACATTGAACAATGTATCACACCAGTGAATGTGTAGGTGTTAGAATTAGTGACATTGATACAATGTATCACACAGTGTAAGTGTAGGTGTTAGAATTAGTGACATTGATACAATGGATCACACACAGTGTAAGTGTAGGTGTTAGAATTAGTGAAATTGATACAATGTATCACACAGTGTAAGTGTAGGTGTTAGATTAGTGATATTGAACAAGTATCACACATGTATCGTAGGTGTTAAGAATTAGTGACATTGATAAAATGTATCACACAGTGTATGTGTAGGTGTTAGAATTAGTGAACTTGATACAATGTATCCATAGTGTATCGTAGGTGTTAGAAATAGTGACATTGATACAATGTATCGACACACTGCTTGTAGGTGATTAGATAGTGACATTGATACAATGTATCACACACACTGCTGTAGGTGTTAGAATTAGGACATTGAACATGTATCACACACTGTTGTAGGTGTTAGAATTAGCGACATTGATACAATGTATCACACCACTGCTGTAGGTGATAGAATTAGTGACATTGATACAATGTATCACACACACTGCTTGTAGGTGGTGATAGAATTAGTGACATTGATACAATGTATACACACACTGCTTGTAGGTGTTAGAATTAGCGACATTGATACAATGTATCACACACACTGCTTGTAGGTGTTATAGAATTAGCGACATTGATACAATGTATTCACACACACTGCTTGTAGGGGTGAGAATTAGCGGACATTGATACAATGTATCACACACACTGCTTGTAGGTGATTAGAATTAGTGAGATTGATACAATGTATCACACACTGCTTGTAGGTGATGAATTAGTGAATTGATACAATGTATACACCACACTGAGTATGGTGATAGAATTAGTGACATGATAACAATGTATCACACACACTGCTTTAGGTGATAGAATTAGTGACATTGATACAATGTATCACACACACTGCTTGTAGGTGTTAGAATTGGCGACATTGATACAATGTATCACACACACTGCTTGTAGGTGTTAGAATTAGCGACATTGATACAATGTATCACACACACTGCTTGTAGGTGATAGAATTAGTGACATTGATACAATGTATCACACACACTGCTTGTAGGTGATAGAATTAGTGACATTGATACAATGTATCACACACACTGCTTGTAGGTGTTAGAATTAGCGACATTGATACAATGTATCACACACACTGCTGTAGGTGATAGAATGTGACATTGATACAATGTATCACACACATGCTTGTAGGTGTATAGAATTGTGACATTGATACAATGTATCACACACACTGCTTGTAGGTGTTAGAATTAGCGACATTGATACAATGTATCACACATGCTTGTAGGTGTTAGAATTAGTGACATTGATACAAGTATCACACACACTGCTTGTAGGTGTTAGAATTAGTGACATTGATAAAATGATCACACACTGCTTGTAGGTGAAGATAGAATGTGACATTGATACAATGTATCACACACACTGCTTGTAGGTGTTAGAATTAGAGACATTGATACAATGTATCACACAACTGCTTGTAGGTGTTAGAATTAGTGACATGATACATGTATCACACACACTGCTTGTAGGTGAAGAATTAGTGACATTGATACAATGTATCACACATGCTGTAGGTGTTAGAATAGAGACATTGATACAATGTATCACACCACTGCTGTAGGTGTTAGAATTAGTGACATTGATACAAGATCACACACACTGCTTGTAGGTGATAGAATTAGTGACATTGATACAATGTATCCACACTGCTTGTAGGTGTTAGAATAGTGACATTGATACAATGTATCACACACACTGCTTGTAGGTGATTAGAATTAGTGACATTGATACAATGTATCACACACACTGCTTGTAGGTGATAGAATTAGTGACATTGATACAATGTATCACACACTGCTTGTAGGTGTTAGAATTAGAGATCCCTGATACATATGTCAGTGTGTTATCTATAGAGAGGATCTGTGAGTACCACTGTCTGTTTTCGCTTTTTACTATAAATCACTAGAGGTCTCCCTTCCCAACTTCACAACCCAATCAGATCTCTCACCTATAGTGATTTATAGTAAAAAGCTAAACACAGACAGTGGTACTCACAGATCCTCTCTATAGGATAACACACTGACATATGTATCAGGGATCTCTAATTCTAACACCTACAAGCAGTGTGTGATACATTGTATCAATGTCACTAATTCTATCACCTACAAGCATTACCATTATTATTATTACTATTATTATTATATTATCATTATTATTCTATTTATTATTACTTTTATTATTATTATCGAATGGCTGCAAAATAACTGACCAATCAGTTCATTTTCACACAAGACAACATTATCAGTGTGTGTGGTGCCCGTCTGTATTTCTAGATCTTTCGATTAGCAATGCACAGCGAAAGCACCTAGAGGATTTAAAAATCTTAAACGCATCACTGCCCCCTGGCCATACACTGTCCCAATATCAGGTCAATTTAATATTTATTCATCGTATTGATCCAATATTGGACCATTTATCTGACGTTCCCCAGTCTGTCCTGCACGGGTTTGTACCATCAGCAATCACACCTACCTGCAGAACATAGGGACTGATGCAAAAAAAATGTATTTGGTGCTATTAATCTGAAGCATCCAATCAGATATTATCTGACTGCAGTAACCCAATAATGTGCTAAAATCTGATTGGTTGCTGCAAATTATTAGCAGGATTCCTATCACCGGCCCTGTAATTCTAGGTTCTCTTTCCTTTCCCTTTTAATTTTTTAACAGATGTGGCAGTAAACCACAGAAAGATACTGAACCGTGTTTATTAAATGGATAACGTGGATGGTATATACCGTATTCAGAGCTGTTTCTAGCTATCTTAGTGCCCTAGGTGCCCTCCCACGCACTCACCTCCACCCCCCACCCCCACCAACATTGGGCAACCAAACTGCAGCATTCTTTATTCTTAGGTAAATCTCACTGAGTATGTTCAAGAATACTGAGCATGTCTCAGCTCTACAAGATAGTGGAGGGGCAGTAACTGCACTGTACTGGGAAATATAAAATAAAAATGTGTTTTAGGGTAGTCCACTGCAAAACAAAAATCCACCCACCTGTCAGCCAGGTCAACAGCCCCTCACCCAGCATCAAAAAACACATCAGAAGACAAATCCTCACTTTACAGCCCCATGGGCCCATCTCACTGTCAGTCATGGCAATGATCACTTGTGTCATTGTGTTTCTCATGCATGCTGCCTCTGCACACGCCCCAGCTCATAATGAGCTCATACACTGTGGGACAGATACAGCAACAGAAAACAGCAACCAAAAAAGGGTGGAAATGTTATTTAATTGGTTATAAATTATCATTGGTAGAAGTGAAAAACATTGTTATCCAGTCATTTCCAGTCAATTATCTATCATCTGTGCCTTGTACAAGTGGGTAAACCTTATTAACAACTCAGTTTTATATTCTCATAGAGAGTTGGGTATTAAGTCTTGCTTGTGGAATGGAAGTTTACTGGTGCTAATAATCTGCAGTAACCAATCAGATGTAATCTAACTGCAGTAACCCAGTAAAAAGCTAACATCTGATTGGTTTCTGCAAATTAATGGCACTGGCCCCATAGTGACTATATAGACACCATCCCACACTGTACTTTTTCCAGTTGCCCCTTTCATAGCACAAAACAAGCTTCTCACCAATAGCTGTACAGAGTTTGGACACATGGTCTGAAATTTCAGGTTTATTGGCCACCGCTACTTATCGGTCCAAAAAATACTGGCATTAATTTTTAGCATGAAGTATGGCAGTGGAACTTGTCAGTCGAACACACAGCTTGACTGGAACAACCCACGCAGGTTGTTACAAATGATGTAAATCTCAGACACACAAGACTAAAGCTGCTTATTAACCAATATGCCTCCTATATATATCTCATCTACCCCACTACACTGATCTTCTAATCCGAAGCTCGTGTGCAGGGCCAGGTAAGGCTGGACACACAGTAAAGATCTATAGGTGGTGACAGACAGTCAATGGGGGCCCTTGGACATAAAAGTGTGTGTGTGTGGGGTCCACTTCCAACACTGGACCATTCATAGCATATAGTATGGGGTCCTTGAGGGTTGGAGTCCTGAACAACTGGCTCCACCCTAAAAGCCGCCAGTAAGGTAAGACGTACGTTTTTGGTTTCTGCATTGGTATCCAAACCATTGCAGCACATACACTTTGGCACATACCCTTGGTTTCTAACAATGGGTCATCCAAACCCAGACCGGTACACACAGGCCAATATTTTAACCCGATTAACCAGCTACCACGATCTGACTTTTGGCCAAGCGTGCCATCTTCAATTGGCAGATAATTGCTCGGTTGTCTGATGGTTGGAAGATAGGTATTATACTTTAGGTCCCAGGCCTTAAGTTGGGTACACAGATTACCGATAAAGGTCCAATACCGTCGGTATCGCTAATGTGTTCTCGTCCATAACGAGCATTTCCAATTACGAACGTTTCCCATCATCATCGGAACGCTCACGATGAATGGAAAGTTTCCCTCGGTTGCAGTCGCCCCCCTGTACTATAATGTATAGAGCAGAACTGGGCAAACTAAGGCCCGTTGGCTGTCCCAGACCGGCCTCTGCTACTAGACCTTTACCTGACAAAACAACATTAATTGACCAGTTAATGGATTTATATTTATTATGTTTATTTTTATTGATTAAACGGTGAATTAACGTTGATAGAATGTATGTAAATTATTACTCACCTGCTGGATCTTCTATTAAACATTGTAGCTAATAATTAAAAAAAACATATAATTAACCTGGTATAATTTAAAGATCATGTTCACTCAGGAGTGCCGGGGAGAAAGGTGAATGGGGTTTTTGGGGTGATTACCTGCAAATTTGCATAGGGAGTGAACTTTAATCTCTTTCTATATTGAGATCAAATTAATTATGAGCAGTTTTAAGTTGAGCTTATCGGTCTGGCCCTAGAGTAGTCCTGGTGTCTCATGCGGCCCGATCATTAGGTGTATAGTGGTCACGAGCATCTTTCAAAGATTCTGATTCTTACAGATGGTGCCTGGCTGTACATTGTGTACCCAGCTTTAGACTTGAGAGAAACAATCTACAGGCAGTCCCCGCGTTAGTATATCAAGTGTTGGGAATGACTGCTATTTAGCTCAGTATAAATCCACATTGTTATAACACATGTGCCCCTGATGGTGTTAGTTTAACTAGTCAACATTCCCAACCCACATCCTGAATAAAGTGTTATACTGTACGTATAGCTGTGTATATAAATGGCTGCACGCAGTGTATATAAATATATAAATACTGTTACCTTTAGGTTTTATTTAGGCCCTTAAAAAAAAATCAGTTTGACCAAAAAAATGCGCAATGCTATAAAAATAACATTTCAGTTGCCTGTGTCACCTGCAGACATTGAGTTAACGTAGACACAATACACGTGGCGGTTTAGGGTTCATATTACAGAATAAATGATTTTTGCATACTAGGGCAGGGGAGATGAAATTTCATATTAGAACACTGCGATCTTCCCAAGAAAGTCTAGGTTATAGTCCAAAAACTGCTAATTCGAAAAACGTCCCCCTCTTTATAGTCGCATTGTCCACCTATGTGAAGTTTATTTAATGTTTCTCTAAAGTTACTTCTTCTTCTCTTCCCAAGCCCACAGGACTCAGATAGGATCAGGAGTTGCACAATGTATCGCATCAACTTCCCCTTTAGCTCGTATCGCATCAACTCCCCTTAAGGAGTATTGAGACGTATGGAGTATGGAGACGTATGGAGATGTAAGGAACGTAAGGCGTATGGAGACATATGGAGTATGAAGACGTAAGGAACGTAAGGAGTATGGAGACGTATGGAGTATGGAGACGTATGGAGTATGGAGACGTATGGAGTATGGAGACAAATGGAGTATGAGACGTACAGTGCATGGAGACGTAAGGAACGTAAGGAGCATGGAGACATATGGAGTTGAGAGACGTGAGTATGGAGACAATGGAGTAGGAACATATGGCAATGGAGACGTATGGAGTATGGAGACAAATGGAGTATGGAGACATATGGAGTATGGAGACGTATGGAGTATGGAGAACAAATGGAGTATGGAGACATATGGAGTATGGATACGTATGGAGTATGGAGACGTAAGGAAAGTAAGGAGTATGGAGACGTATGGAGTGTGGAGATGTATGGAGATGTAAAGTACATTAGGAGTATGGAGACGCATGGAGTATGGAGACGTAAGGAACGTTAGGAGTATGGAGACGTATGGAGTATGGAGACGTAAGGAACGTTAGGAGTATGGAGACGTATGGAGTGTGGAGATGTATGGAGATGTAAAGTACATTAGGAGTATGGAGACGCATGGAGTATGGAGACGTAAGGAACGTTAGGAGTATGGAGACGTATGGAGTATGGAGACGTAAGGAACGTTAGGAGTATGGGAGACGTAGGAGTTGAGAGAGTACGGAACGTTAGGAGTAGGGACTAGACATATAGGGGGTTATTCAATAAAAGTTCTTATCGTTTAAAATGGTGCTAATTATGCCCCAACCAATCAGATGTTAGCTTTCAAATGTTTAATAAGATCTGATTGGTTGGGGCAAAATTAGTACCATTTTAAACGATAAGACCTTTTATTGAATCTCCCTGATAGAGTATGGAGATGTATGGAGACGTAAGGAACGTATGGAGTATGGAGAGGTATGAAGTATGGAGACGTAAGGAACGTTAGGAGTATGAGACGTAGGACGTTAGGAGTATGGAGACATAGACATATAGAGTATGGAGATGTTGAGACGTAAGGAACGTATGGAGTATGGAGAGGTATGAAGTATGGAGACGTAAGGAACGTTAGGAGTATGGAGACGTAGGAGTATGGAGACGTATGGAGTATGGAGACGTAAGGAACGTTAGGAGTATGGAGACATAGACAATAGAGTATGGAGATGTATGGAGGACGTAAGGAACGTATGGAGTATGGAGAGGTATGAAGTATGGAGACGTAAGGAACGTTAGGAGTATGGAACGTATGGAGTATGGGACGTAAGGAACGTTAGGAGTATGGAGACATAGACATATAGAGTATGGAGATGTATGGAGACGTAAGGAACGTATGGAGTATGGAGAGGTATGAAGTATGGAGACGTAAGGAACGTAAGGAGTAGGGACGTATGGAGTTAAGACGTAAGAATAGGAGTAAGGAGACGTATGGAGTATGGAGACTATGGAGTATGGAGACTTCAGGACGTATGGATATGGAACATATGGAGTATGGAGACGTTCAGAGACGTATGGAGTATGGAGACATATGGAGTATGGAGACGTTCAGAGACGTATGGAGTATGGAGACATATGAGTATGGAGACGTTCAGAGACGTTATGGAGTATGGAGCATATGGAGTATGGAGACGTTCAGAGGACGTATGGAGTATGGAGACATATGGAGTATGGAGACGTTCAGAGACGTATGGAGTATGGAGACGTATGGAGTATGGAGACGTATGGAGTATGGAGACATATGGGGACGTGGAGTTTGAGGACAGTTATTAGTCATTTATTTCTTTATGGACCTTGAACTGTGTGTTAGTTTAGTGGCCGCCATAGCACACAGGCAGTTGTATTAGTCACCTGGAACATGGCGACCTTATCAGGTGCTGAAAAACAAACAGTCACTGACAGACAATGTAGGTTCAGGGACAGGGAAGGGCGAGGAGGGAACTTTCTCCACCCTCACAGACCAGAGTGCACCATTGGTAATTTGCTTTATTATACTATTTCACCAATATCTTATTAATAGAGGACAGTATTGTACAAGACCCAAACACTGTGCAGACCCTGGGCTGGAGAGGGGGGTTACCGCGATGGGGTAAGGCAGTAGGGCCCCTTTAATATAAACACAAATACATATTTCATGGAAACATTCAGCCATTGATGACTCCCAGCTTGGGTGAAGCCCCTAAAGATGGGCCGAGGGTGGGAGGTTGTAAATATTCACCGCAACATCGGTAGGAAATTCTGGAACATGTAGATTGTTTATGGATATTCCACACACACACAGGTTAGCAGGTGCGGGTGGAGTTGCGGGGTGTTTATTGTGGTGCAGGTCTACTATTTGAGGGTCTTGTGCACTTATGGAACCCACCAGAAAAGAGAGACAATGGTCGTCTGTAACTGACAACCCCTCCCCATAGAGAGTAAAACTCTCGTTAACTGACAAGCGGCCTGTCTGTGTGAGCAATTGCCATTTAGGTAAAATTAAATAAACAGCAGTAAAACCGATTACCCATAATGCAGGGTTAAACTTTATCCAAAGTAATTCTCTGTCCAAGAAGCTCTTCAGGCCTCTGCCTGATATTCCCCCTGGTCATAGTCTATTAACCTGTAGGACCTGATTTTTTTCCTTAGAACTGTTTCTTTTGCATATAACATATAATTGTTGTGATTGTCTGGGATTTTACCGCAGACTGGCTGTCGTCAGCAAATCATATTGTGAAATCTGTCGGGACCAATCAGCTGCTGGGTTACCAAATGATTCCAAGACAGACAAATCAAAAGATTAGATGTTGGATCGAGCAGGCAAATTTTATCTTAGGCCCCAGGCTAATCTCCTTTCTGGTTTTTATTCGGTGTCAATACACACAGTAATAGAGATCGTATTTTCCTATACAACATGCTTGTGAAGGTTCTCATTCATCCAGGTCATGGTATATCTGTAATATTCATTCATCCAGGTCATGGTATATCTGTATATCTCATCCGGTCATGGTATCCGATTATCAGTCGTCATCGTAATCTGTCATGGTATATCTGTAATATTCATTCATCCAGGTCTGGTATTCTGTAATTTCTCATCCAGGTCATGGTATACTGTCATATTATTCATCCAGGTCATGGTATATCTGTATATCATTCATCCAGGCATGGTATCTGTAATTATTCATCAGGTCATGGTATCTGTAATAGTCTTCATCCATGTCATGTATATCTGTAATAGTCATTCATCAGGTCTGGTATATCTTAATATTTCATCAGGTCATGTATATCTGAATATTCATTCATACTGGTCAGTAATCTGTAATATTCATCCATCCAGTCACGGTATATCTGTAATATTCATTCATCCAGGTCATGGTCTATCTGTAATAGTCATTCATCCAGGTCATGGATATATGTAATATTCATTCATCAGTCATGTAACGTACATTCTTCGGTCATGGTATTCTGTAAGTCATTCATCCGGTCATGGTATATCTGTAATATTCATTCATCCAGGTCATGGTATATCTGTAATATTCATTTATCCAGGTCATGGTACATCTGTAATATTCATTCATCCAGGTCATGGTACATCTGTAATATTCATTCATCCAGGTCATGGTATATCTGTAATATCATTCATCCAGGTCATGGTATATCTGTCATATTCATTCATCCAGGTCATGGTATATCTGTAATTTCATTCATCCAGGTCATGGTACATCTGTAATAATTCATCCGGTCATGGTATATCTGTAAATATCATTCATCCAGGTCATGGTATATCTGTAATAGTCATTCATCAGGTCATGGTATATCTGTATATTCATTCATCCAGGTCTGGTATATCTGTAATATTCATTCATCCGGTCATGGTATATCTGTAATATTCATCATCCAGGTCACGGTATATCTGTAATATTCATTCATCCAGGTCATGGTCTATCTGTAATAGCATTCATCCAGGTCATGGTATATATGTAATATTCATTCATCCAGGTCATGGTATATCTGTATATTCATCATCATTCATCCAGGTCATGGTATATCTGTAATAGTCATTCATCCAGGTCATGGTATATCTGTAATATTCATTCATCCAGGTCATGGTATATCTGTAATATTCATTTATCCAGGTCATGGTACTCTGTATATTATTATCCAGGTCATGGTACATCTGTAATATTCATTCATCCAGGTCATGGATAATCTGTAATAGTCATTCATCCAGGTCATGGTAATCTGTAATATTCATCCATCCAGGTCTGGTATATCTGTAATATTCATTCATCCAGGTCTGGTAATCTGTAATATTCATTCATCCAGGTCATGGTATATCTGTAATAGTCATTCATCCAGGTCATGGTATATCTGTAATATTCATTCATCAGGTCATGGTATATCTGTAATATTCATTCATCCAGGTCATGGTATATCTGTAATAGTCATTCATCCAGGTCATGGTATACTGTAATAGTCATTCATCAGGTCATGGTATATCTGTAATATTCATTCATCCAGGTCATGTATATCTGTAATATTCATTCATCCAGGTCACTGGTATATCTGTAATCATTCATCCAGTCATATCTCTGTAATATTCATCATCCAGGTCATGGTATATCTGTAATATTCATCCTCCAGGTCATGGTATATCTGTAATATGCATTCATCCAGGTCATGGTATATCTTGTAATAATGCATTCATCCAGATCTGGTATATCTGTACTATTCATTCATCCAGGTCATATCTGTATATACATTCATGAGGTCATGGTATATCTGTAATAGTCATCATCCGGTCATGGTATTCTGTAATATTCATCCATCCAGGTCATGGTATATCTGTAATATTCATTCATCCAGGTCATGGTATATCTGTAATATGCATTCATCCAGTTCATGGTATATCTGTAATATTCATTCATCCAGGTCTGGTATATCTGTAATATTCATTCATGCAGGTCATGGTATACATCTGTAATAGTCATCCATCCAGGTCATGGTAATCTGTAATATTCATTCATCCAGGTCATGGTATATCTGTAATAGTCATTCATCCAGGTCATGGTATACTGTAATATCATTCTCCAGTCATGGTATATCTGTAATATCATCCATCCAGGTCATTGTATATCTGTAATATTCATTCATCCGTCATGGTATATCTGTAATATTCATTCATCCAGGTCATGGTATATATGTAATATTCATTCATCCAGGTCATGGTATATCTGTAATAGTCATTCCATCCAGGTCATGGTATATCTGTAATAGTATTCATCCAGGTCATGGTATACTGTAATATTCATCATCCGTCATGGTATACTGTAATAGTCATTCATCCAGGTCATGGTATATCTGTAATAGTCATTCATCCAGGTCATGGTATATCTGTAATATGCATCATCCAGGTCATTGTTATTCTGTATATTCATTCATCCAGGTCATGGTATATCTGTAATATTCATTCATCCAGGTCATGGTTATCGTAATATCATTCATCAGGTCATGGTATATCTGTAATAGTCATTCATCCAGGTCATGGTATATCTGTAATAGTCATTCATCCAGGTCATGGTATATCTGTAATAGTCATTCATCAGGTCATGGTTATCTGTAATAGTCATTATCCAGGTCATGGTATATCTGTAATGTCATTCATCCAGGTCATGGTATATCTGTAATAGTCATTCATCCTGTCATGGTATATCTGTAATATTCATTCATCAGGTCATGGTTAATCTGTAATATTCATTCATCCAGGTCATGGTATATTGTAAATCATCATCCAGGTCATGGTTATCTGTATATTCTTCATCCAGTCATGGTATCTCTGTAATATTCATCATCCAGGTCATGGTATATCTGTATATTCATCATCCAGGTCATGGTATATCTGTATATTCATCATCCAGGTCATGGAATCTGTAATCTGTCATGGTATAGATCAACTGGACTTGAAGTTTAGTTCTTGAAGACGTTTCACTAGTCATCCGACTGGCTTTCTCAATTCAGAATGATACATTACAATCCTTCACACACACTCCGAACAATGTCTGATATCGGGATATAACGATACATTACAATCCTTCACACAAACTCCGAACAATGTCTGATATTGGGATATAATGATACATACAATCCGTCACACACAATCCGAACAATGTCTGATATCGGGATATAATGATACATTACAATCCTCTCACCCACATCCCAACAATGTCTGATATCGGGATCTAATGATACATACAACCCTTCACACACAACTTAACACTGTCTGATATCGGCATATAATACATTACAATCCTTCACAACGCCTCCGAACATGTTCTGATATCGGGATTAACAATCATTACAATCCTTCACACACACTCCGAACAATGTCTATAGTGGGATATAACAATGCATTACAATCCTTCACACACACACTGCCAAACAATGTCTGTATCGGATAATAACATTCATTACAATCCTTCACGCACAATCCGAACAATGTCTGATATCGGATTATAACGATACATTACAATCCTTCACACAACTCCGAACAATGTCTGATATTGGGATTAATGATACATTACAATCCGTCACACACAATCCGAACAATGTCTGATATCGGGATATAATGATACATTACAATCCTTCCACACATCCAACAATGTCTGATATCGGGATATAATGATACATTAATCCCTTCACACACACACTCCGAACAATGTCTGATATCGGGATATAATGATACATTACAATCCTCACACACATCCAAACAATGTCTGATATCGGGATATAACGATACATTACATCCTTCACACACAATCCGAACAATGTCTGATATCGGATATACAATACATTACAATCCTTCACACACAATCCGAACAATGTCTGATATCGGGATATAATAAACAATTACAACCTTTCACACACATCGAACAATGTCTGATATCGGGAAATATAACTACATTACAATCCTTCACACACAATCCGAACAATGTCTGATATCGGATTTATAACTTACATCCTTACACCGCAATCCGAACAATGGTCTGATATCAGTATATAATAATACATACATCCTTCACACACATCCGAACAAGTGTGTATAGCGGATATAACGATACTTACAATCCTTCACACACATCCAACAATGTCTGATATCGGGATATAACGATACATTCCATCCTTCACGACGCATCTGAACAATGTCTGATATCGGGATATAACCATACATTACAATCCTACACACTCAATCCGAACAATGTCTGATATCGGGATATAATGATACATTACAATCCTTCACACAATCATAACAATGTCTGATATCGGGATATAATGATACATTACAATCCTTCACACACAATCCGAACAATGTCTGATAATCCGGGATAGTAATGATACTTACAATCCTTTACACTTCAATCCGAACATGTCTGATATCGGATATAATGTCCTACCTTACAATCCTTCACACCCATTCCTAACAACTGGTCTGATATCGAGGATTATTATACATGTCACAATCCTTCACACACCATCCGAACAATGGTCTGATATCGGGTATTAATGATACTTACATCCTTTCACACTCAATCCGAACAATGTCTGATATCGGGCAATATAATGATACATTACAATCCTTCACCCCAATCTAACAATGTCCCTTGACGGCATATACATACTTATTCCAATCCTTTCACACACAATCATCCGCAACAATTTCCTTATATCATTATATAATGATACATTACATCCTTCACACGCAATCTGAACAATGTCTATATCGGATATAATGATACATTACAATCCTTTCAACAATCCGAACAATGTCTGATATCAGGATATAACCATACTTACAATCCCTTCACAACAATCATAACAATGTTCGGATCGCGGATATAATGATACATTACAAGCGGCTGATTGAATTACTAAGGTGCAACGCCCCACTGGCGTCAACTACCAAATTGTTCCTTATATATGGGGCTATGTCCTGAGAGCCGTTAAAGTCGTGTTTACCGATGTACCAAGGGTTAACAGGGCTTTAAGACACAAATAACGGCAGTGCACAAAAACTGGGTCTTGCAACTGCCACAACCAATGTACCGTGCTGACAGCTGCTGATATCGTTGGATACAAATGATTTGTAAAGTATTGGCCATGTGTATGGTTACCTTTACAGGTAAAATAATTGATGCAATGTACCCTTTAAACCCATGCACACACAAAACTTGGCAGGCCTGCGCGCACAAAAATACACAATACAAATTATAGCAACATTTAATCTGGCATATGCAGAATGTTCTATTCTAACATTATTTTCATTTATCAAAACATTTTGCTTCTGTGGAACATTGACGACAATTCCACAGGCCACAACTGACTACCCAGCAGCTAAATATACACCGGCATTACCATACATAGAAAATGTTGGTCACCGCTAAAAAAGCGATAACAATGGCTGCACTCCATGTGAGAGGTCTGTTTCTTATTATAGGAAACGCAATTGAAATAAAACCGCGCAGTGGCACATAATGAAAAGTCTAATTCAATTCATACGTACTGTATTATAGACAGATAATAAGCTATGCAATTCTGTTTTTCTTTTGACACATAACAGCTCTGAGCTTCTACGTTATCTGTTCCCTTGCAGTCACACTGTAGGCTGTGCCTGTCCAGTCAAGATTTCCAGCAGCCTCCCTGACAGTTCTATATATGTGTCTGGAAGCAGAATATTTGAATAACAGATGTTAAAAGTTTAACTTGCCCTTGCTTAAAAAAAATCCTCCTAAAGGGAGAGAAACACTAAAATATGTAAGCATTTTTTTTCAGAAGAGACTGTTTCTTTACCAATAAAAACGAGTTACATGAGGTTTATATCTTGTTTCTTCCCTAATAACAGTCTTGTAATTGGTCGTTCCTATATGGGTGGTTAGAAGGAACTTCTTACTAAAATTCTTTTATCTTATATAGCTAGTTTTTTTAAAAGGAATCTCCCAATAGTTTGAGTTGTTTATAAAGTAAAAGTATCAAAATCTAAGGGACTTTAATACACCTTTGATAGGTTTGGAAATAAGATGCTTAAAATTGCAGATTTAAAGGGCATGTACACCCTTAAAACTTAAGACTTGCCCATAATCTCAACTGCTATTTTTACCAGTATATTACATGCATTTGTAACCAGATATTTAATGATGTTATCTTTCATTCTGGAAAAAGGTATCTGCCTCCTCCCTCTGCTCAATGAGCTTTTTATAAGCTTGAGCATGTGCAGTGGAAGCAGCACGGGAAACAACAGTCAATCATTGGCTGTGATGTCAGCATTCACATAGAGCATGGAGGAAGGAGCCACTTACACTGCCAGAATGGAGGCAATTTTTATCCTTAAATATCTGGTTAATAATACATCTAATAATGTGCTGAATATATCAGTTGGGTTTGGGGGCAGGTAACAGACATGTGTCAATGTGGTTGGCCAGATTATTGTGCTGCGATCCACTTTCGAAGTACATGCAATCACTATTCCTGTGCGGATTGCATGTACTCTGATTGCAGACGATTGCATGAAACCTTGAGCAAACGGACAATCGGTTGGGACAATAACTTTGTGATCAACATTACATTCTAATATTAAACACAAATGAATGGTCCATTGCAGGGGAACATTATGGGAAGGTTAGCAGGTATAACTGCTGGACGGGTCTTTATTTAGATCAATATTGAATGACTAATTATTATTAATAATAATAGGGTCATGAAGAGAAAATATGGCCATTGTTAGACTGGCGATACATAGACATTAATCCCAACAGATTATGAGGACTCCCAGGGGATGGTATATTATAGTATAAGTGATCCACCATACCATAACGCTGTAATTCATTTATTAGGTGTTAGTTCTCCTATAGTGTGTGTATGGACTATAATTAAACCTCCTATTAAAATAAAATTTCAATTCAAACAGATCTTAATCTTGCAAACTAGACTCATCACAACAAATACCTTATTTTCAGCTTCATTACTTTTCTAAATCAAGTTAATTTACACATTGTGGTTTACGGTACCTTTCCGTAGTTAGTCGTTCTGAAAATGGGCTTGAGCCTGATGGAAGACTCAGAAGTTCGGGGGATGCAGGTGAATTTTTTTTACTTGTCCGGTCAGAATGAAGAACGCTTCGTAGCTTCTGGGTAAAACTAAATGAGTCAGGGAAGGTTGGACTTCTGTTTACTGTAGAAGCAAAAGATGGATCCACATGGGGTAAAACAAAGTTGTTATCTGACTGGCTTGGTTCCCCCAGTCCTGGGCTGGGTGTTAGAGTGTCAAGAGATGATTTTAAGATGGTTGGAGAAATAAAGTTTGATAAATCGCACTCTTCCTCTTTAATGGTGTGTTGTTCTGATATGAGTTCAGATTCACATTCCTCCCCTTTAGGAGCAGGCTCTACAGAAGGACTAGGGTCTACATTGTTGTCCTTTACCTCTGTATAGACAAGCTGTGCAGCTGTGTGTTGTCCTGCTAAGGTGTCTTCTATCTCTTTAGTTAAGATCCCTGTAGTGATGTGGTTCGTTTCTTTAGATAGATGATCTGATAAAGAAGGTTCCATCTCAACAGCGAATGGCTCTTTAGAAGTAGTGACTTGGTCTATCATAGGGAGAACCATTTCTCCAGTAAGTGGCTCTGTAGATGTGGATTCCTTTCCTTGTGTTACAGAATCTGTAAATTGGAGTTTATATTCAGTAGTGGCTATTGTAGAAGTATCTTCCTTTTTTCTTATTGAAGACTCAGTAGAAGAGAGTTCAATCTCTGTAGATGCTTTCTCTATCAAACCGTGTTCTCTTTCTTCTCCAAAAGGCTTTACTGCTATAAGTCCATTCTTAATAGCTCCAGGGTCTGTCAAAGCAGGCCATATATCTTTAGGGTTGTGTTCTTCCAAAGTGGAATCTGCTTGATTAGTGACATGTTCTACAGAACTACACTCTAATGGTGTGAATTTCATCTGTTCAGCACCTGGTTTTGTAGAAGAGCGCTCTTTCTTGATAGTTACTGGTTCTAAAGATACGTATTTTTTATCTTTTGTAACAGAATCTGTGAACAAGAATTCCTTATCTTCCCTGGCACACTCTTCCAAAGTTTGTTTCTTAACATTATTTTCAGAGTCGATAGAGGTTGTTTTTTTCTTTTCAGTTGTGTCTTCCATTGCGGTGGGTTCCTTCTCATCACTTATAATACCCATGGAAGTAGATTTAATTCCTCCAGCTGCCAGTGGAAATGCAGTTGGCTCCTTCCTAACATGCCCAACAGAGATACGTTCTTCTATCCCATTAACTTTTATCTCATAAGCTTGGGATGATGTTTGACTTTCCTCGCCAATAGACCTTCTTTGCTTTTGCTCCCTTTTTTTAGTGTCAGGAGATTGTGCAGTCAAATCCGTCTCTGTTTCTGCAGGTTTGAAAAATTTTAAATTCTCCACTGTAGAAAGTGAATCGGTGGGTATTTCTATATCATTTGTCTCCAGAATTTCTGGGAAGGATGTTAATTCATCTGATATAACTGTGTCACTTGATGCAGCATCCAGGTCCCAAGGACCTTGTGCCTCAGCTATGAATTGGACAGAAGGGTCACTTTCTATCTCAGATGCAGCCGAGAGCTGTTTGTCACATAAGGTGGAGGTGAAGCAGGATATATCAGATAATGTTTCTCTCTCTTTAGGACTGGGGCATGACCTGTCAGTCTCTTGTGCTGAGGAACATGGAAAATTAAATAAAACATCTGCTTCATCAGAAATAGGATCTAATTCATCAGATAATATTGCTGTTTCTTTAAAAAGAAAAGAAGACACATCTTCTAAAGCTCCTGAAATGTCATAAGAAGGAATAGCCACACTAGCTGTTGTTTTAGGTATCACTTCCTCTTTTGTAAGATCACCAACCATTCCTTCACCGGATCGCGTTAAAAATACATTCAGGTCATCTTCCCATTCATTTAACAAAATATCCAAATCCTCGCTCTTTCCTGATTGGTTGCAACCAATGTCTTTTACAACGGAGGGCACTGCTTCTTGTAATTCCATATTTTGCTGTATGGAGGTGACAGCTTCTTCTACTGAGAAAATATCCAATTCCTGAGAATAAGAGCACTTGTACCCAGAGGTTTCCTCTGTGGGGACCGGCATCTGTTGAGTAATGTCAACTTCAATGAAACATTCCTTCTGGAAATCTCCTGATGACAAATCAGGAATAGCTCCTAACAAAGTCTCTCCATCTTCTATTGCTTTGATGTTGGCTGTTTGTATGTTGGAGACCTTTACCAAGTCAGGACTGAAGTCATTTATTTGTTTCAGAACTGCTTCATTACTGTGTTCAATAGCCAAAGATTCCTTTCCATCAGGGGCACCTTGTTTCCCTGCTTGTACTATTGGCAATCTTTGGCTCCCATCATTTGATGGCATAGTCACATTGCAAATATGTTGTGTGTCTTGAGCATCACTATGTACCAAAGGGAAATATTCATCTTCCAATACATTTAAATCAAAATGGTTGTATGTGGTGGCAGCTTGAATGTTGACATTGTCTTTTGCTGATTTGTCCATTTTGGAAAAATCAAAATTTAAAATAGCATCTTCAATATTATCACAACTAATTATTGGCATCTTGAAATGATCTTGTGTGGTCTGTGACTCTTCTACTTCAGCTACTGGCAAATCATTCATAACTGTTGAGGGTTCAACAACCTTCATATTTGGCCCTTGAGGTTGTTTTACTTTTATTGGTTGTTTCACATTCTCAATCTCAGCAACTAAATGGGAACTTTCAGATACGGTTTCATGAAGTTTCACATCCAAGCATGAATCTTTGTCACTTTGAGGAACTAAGGCATGTTCCTTTAAACACCGTGTGATATCACGGTCATGAAGGTCTTGTTCAATGCCCGTGTTACATGTGTTTGACATCATTTCGGACATGCCCTTAGTTCTTTGATCATTAATTTCCAACTCTAGAATGTTAGATATCCCAATTGCTACAGGAACATCTTCAAGAGAATCTGTTGTAGAGGACTCCTCCTTCTTTTGCTCTCCAGTAGGACAACCCTCTAAGCAAATACAAAATTGTTCCTTATATATGGGGCTATGTCCTGAGAGCCATTAAAGTCGTGTTTACCGATGTACCAAGGGTTAACAGGGCTTTAAGACACAAATAACGGCAGTGCACAAAAACTGGGTCTTGCAACTGCCACAACCAATGTACCGTGCTGACAGCTGCTGATATCGTTGGATACAAATGATTTGTAAAGTATTGGCCATGTGTATGGCTACCTTTACAGGTAAAATAATTGATGCAATGTACCCTTTAAACCCATGCACACACAAAACTTGGCAGGCCTGCGCGCACCAAAATACACAATACAAATTATAGCAACATTTAATCTGGCATATGCAGAATGTTCTATTCTAACATTATTTTCATTTATCAAAACATTTTGCTTCTGTGGAACATTGACGACAATTCCACAGGCCACAACTGACTACCCAGCAGCTAAATATACACCGGCATTACCATACATAGAAAATGTTGGTCACCGCTAAAAAAGCGATAACAATGGCTGCACTCCATGTGAGAGGTCTGTTTCTTATTATAGGAAACGCAATTGAAATAAAACCGCGCAGTGGCACATAATGAAAAGTCTAATTCAATTCATACGTACTGTATTATAGACAGATAATAAGCTATGCAATTCTGTTTTTCTTTTGACACATAACAGCTCTGAGCTTCTACGTTATCTGTTCCCTTGCAGTCACACTGTAGGCTGTGCCTGTCCAGTCAAGATTTCCAGCAGCCTCCCTGACAGTTCTATATATGTGTCTGGAAGCAGAATATTTGAATAACAGATGTTAAAAGTTTAACTTGCCCTTGCTTAAAAAAAATCCTCCTAAAGGGAGAGAAACACTAAAATATGTAAGCATTTTTTTTCAGAAGAGACTGTTTCTTTACCAATAAAAACGAGTTACATGAGGTTTATATCTTGTTTCTTCCCTAATAACAGTCTTGTAATTGGTCGTTCCTATATGGGTGGTTAGAAGGAACTTCTTACTAAAATTCTTTTATCTTATATAGCTAGTTTTTTTAAAAGGAATCTCCCAATAGTTTGAGTTGTTTATAAAGTAAAAGTATCAAAATCTAAGGGACTTTAATACACCTTTGATAGGTTTGGAAAGAAGATGCTTAAAATTGCAGATTTAAAGGGCATGTACACCCTTAAAACTTAAGACTTGCCCACAATCTCAACTGCTATTTTTACCAGTTTATTACATGCATTTGTAACCAGATATTTAATGATGTTATCTTTCATTCTGGAAAAAGGTATGTGCCTCCTCCCTCTGCTCAATGAGCTTTTTATAAGCCTGAGCATGTGCAGTGGAAGCAGCACGGGAAACAACAGTCAATCATTGGCTGTGATGTCAGCATTCACATAGAGCATGGAGGAAGGAGCCACACTGCCAGAATGGAGGCAATTTTTATCCTTAAATATCTGGTTAATAATACATCTAATAATGTGCTGAATATATCAGTTGGGTTTGGGGGCAGGTAACAGACATGTGTCAATGTGGTTGGCCAGATTATTGTGCTGCGATCCACTTTCGAAGTACATGCAATCACTATTCCTGTGCGGATTGCATGTACTCTGATTGCAGACGATTGCGTGAAACCTTGAGCAAACGGACAATCGGTTGGGACAATAACTTTGTGATCAACATTACAATCTAATATTAAACACAAATGAATGGTCCATTGCAGGGGAACATTATGGGAAGGTTAGCAGGTATAACTGCATGGATGGGTCTTTATTTAGATCAATTTGATATTGAATGACTAAGTATTATTAATAATAATAGGGTCATGAAGAGAAAATATGGCCATTGTTAGACTGGCGATACATAGACATTAATCCCAACAGATTATGAGGACTCCCAGGGGATGGTATATTATAGTATAAGTGATCCACCATACCATAACGCTGTAATTCATTTATTAGGTGTTAGTTCTCCTATAGTGTGTGTATGGACTATAATTAAACCTCCTATTAAAATAAAATTTCAATTCAAACAGATCTTAATCTTGCAAACTAGACTCATCACAACAAATACCTTATTTTCAGCTTCATTGCTTTTCTAAATCAAGTTAATTTACACATTGTGGTTTACGGTACCTTTCCGTAGTTAGTCGTTCTGAAAATGGGCTTGAGCCTGATGGAAGACTCAGAAGTTCGGGGGATGCAGGTGAACTTTTTTTACTTGTCCGGTCAGAATGAAGAACGCTTCGTAGCTTCTGGGTAAAACTAAATGAGTCAGGGAAGGTTGGACTTCTGTTTACTGTAGAAGCAAAAGATGGATCCACATGGGGTAAAACAAAGTTGTTATCTGACTGGCTTGGTTCCCCCAGTCCTGGGCTGGGTGTTAGAGTGTCAAGAGATGATTTTAAGATGGTTGGAGAAATAAAGTTTGATAAATCGCACTCTTCCTCTTTAATGGTGTGTTGTTCTGATATGAGTTCAGATTCACATTCCTCCCCTTTAGGAGCAGGCTCTACAGAAGGACTAGGGTCTACATTGTTGTCCTTTACCTCTGTATAGACAAGCTGTGCAGCTGTGTGTTGTCCTGCTAAGGTGTCTTCTATCTCTTTAGTTAAGATCCCTGTAGTGATGTGGTTCGTTTCTTTAGATAGATGATCTGATAAAGAAGGTTCCATCTCAACAGCGAATGGCTCTTTAGAAGTAGTGACTTGGTCTATCATAGGGAGAACCATTTCTCCAGTAAGTGGCTCTGTAGATGTGGATTCCTTTCCTTGTGTTACAGAATCTGTAAATTGGAGTTTATATTCAGTAGTGGCTATTGTAGAAGTATCTTCCTTTTTTCTTATTGAAGACTCAGTAGAAGAGAGTTCAATCTCTGTAGATGCTTTCTCTATCAAACCGTGTTCTCTTTCTTCTCCAAAAGGCTTTACTGCTATAAGTCCATTCTTAATAGCTCCAGGGTCTGTCAAAGCAGGCCATATATCTTTAGGGCTGTGTTCTTCTAAAGTGGAATCTGCTTGATTAGTGACATGTTCTACAGAACTACACTCTAATGGTGTGAATTTCATCTGTTCAGCACCTGGTTTTGTAGAAGAGCGCTCTTTCTTGATAGTTACTGGTTCTAAAGATACGTATTTTTTATCTTTTGTAACAGAATCTGTGAACAAGAATTCCTTATCTTCCCTGGCACACTCTTCCAAAGTTTGTTTCTTAACATTATTTTCAGAGTCGATAGAGGTTGTTTTTTTCTTTTCAGTTGTGTCTTCCATTGCGGTGGGTTCCTTCTCATCACTTATAATACCCATGGAAGTAGATTTAATTCCTCCAGCTGCCAGTGGAAATGCAGTTGGCTCCTTCCTAACATGCCCAACAGAGATACGTTCTTCTATCCCATTAACTTTTATCTCATAAGCTTGGGATGATGTTTGACTTTCCTCGCCAATAGACCTTCTTTGCTTTTGCTCCCTTTTTTTAGTGTCAGGAGATTGTGAAGTCAAATCCGTCTCTGTTTCTGCAGGTTTGAAAAATTTTAAATTCTCCACTGTAGAAAGTGAATCGGTGGGTATTTCTATATCATTTGTCTCCAGAATTTCTGGGAAGGATGTTAATTCATCTGATATAACTGTGTCACTTAATGCAGCATCCAGGTCCCAAGGACCTTGTACCTCATCTATGAATTGGACAGAAGGGTCACTTTCTATCTTAGATGCAGCCGAGAGCTGTTTGTCACATAAGGTGGAGGTGAAGCAGGATATATCAGATAATGTTTCTCTCTCTTTAGGACTGGGGCATGACCTGTCAGTCTCTTGTGCTGAGGAACATGGAAAATTAAATAAAACATCTGCTTCATCAGAAATAGGATCTAATTCATCAGATAATATTGCTGTTTCTTTAAAAAGAAAAGAAGACACATCTTCTAAAGCTCCTGAAATGTCATAAGAAGGAATAGCCACACTAGCTGTTGTTTTAGGTATCACTTCCTCTTTTGTAAGATCACCAACCATTCCTTCACCGGATCGCGTTAAAAATACATTCAGGTCATCTTCCCATTCATTTAACAAAATATCCAAATCCTCGCTCTTTCCTGATTGGCTGCAACCAATGTCTTTTACAACGGAGGGCACTGCTTCTTGTAATTCCATATTTTGCTGTATGGAGGTGACAGCTTCTTCTACTGAGAAAATATCCAATTCCTGAGAATAAGAGCACTTGTACCCAGAGGTTTCCTCTGTGGGGACCGGCATCTGTTGAGTAATGTCAACTTCAATGAAACATTCCTTCTGGAAATCTCCTGATGACAAATCAGGAATAGCTCCTAACAAAGTCTCTCCATCTTCTATTGCTTTGATGTTGGCTGTTTGTATGTTGGAGACCTTTACCAAGTCAGGACTGAAGTCATTTATTTGTTTCAGAACTGCTTCATTACTGTGTTCAATAGCCAAAGATTCCTTTCCATCAGGGGCACCTTGTTTCCCTGCTTGTACTATTGGCAATCTTTGGCTCCCATCATTTGATGGCATAGTCACATTGCAAATATGTTGTGTGTCTTGAGCATCACTATGTACCAAAGGGAAATATTCATCTTCCAATACATTTAAATCAAAATGGTTGTATGTGGTGGCAGCCTGAATGTTGACATTGTCTTTTGCTGATTTGTCCATTTTGGAAAAATCAAAATTTAAAATAGCATCTTCAATATTATCACAACTAATTATTGGCATCTTGAAATGATCTTGTGTGGTCTGTGACTCTTCTACTTCAGCTACTGGCAAATCATTCATAACTGTTGAGGGTTCAACAACCTTCATATTTGGCTCTTGAGGTTGTTTTACTTTTATTGGTTGTTTCACATTCTCAATCTCAGCAACTAAATGGGAACTTTCAGATACGGTTTCATGAAGTTTCACATCCAGGCATGAATCTTTGTCACTTTGAGGAACTAAGGCATGTTCCTTTAAACACCGTGTGATATCACGGTCATGAAGGTCTTGTTCAATGCCCGTGTTACATGTGTTTGACATCATTTCGGACATGCCCTTAGTTCTTTGATCATTAATTTCCAACTCTAGAATGTTAGATATCCCAATTGCTACAGGAACATCTTCAAGAGAATCTGTTGTAGAGGACTCCTCCTTCTTTTGCTCTCCAGTAGGACAACCCTCATATCCCATTTGCTGCAGGAACATCTCCAAAGAATAAGAGTAACGGACTCATCCTCCTTCTTTTGCTCTCCAGTAGGACAACCCTCTAATATCCCATTTGCTGCAGGAACATCTACAAGAGAATAAGCAGTAGAGGACTCCTCCTTCTTTTGCTCTCCAGCTAGGACAACCCTCTAATATCCCATTTTTCTGTCAGGAACAATCTACAAGAGAATAAGCAGTAGAGGACTCCTCCTTCTTTTGCTCTCCAGTAGGACAACCCTCTAAAAAAGAAACAATTTGATTCTGGTTCACTAAATTTGGAGACAGTTTGAACTTGTGATCAGAAGGAGAGGGTAAGATTTTTCTGTCCAAACAAATGTGCCCACCCTTTTCAGCTGGTATTTGCGGACTACTCTCCAGAGTGTCCCCCACTTTATGTTTCTTGTTGATGGCAAATTTCTTCGGAAGCATCACTACAGTGTTGACGTCCTCAGTGGATACACTAGACTCCGAGAGAGCAGGTTCCAATCTGGACTTTTGTCCTCCACTTGATTTTTGTTGGCTTTCATCTTCTTTGTAAAACTGCATCATATCAGTTTCAATAACATCCCCAGCTGGCAAATGGAATGCATCTGTTTCCAGCACAGGCTCCTTTACCTTTTCACTTTTTATTAAATTATAGCAGACGTTAGTACCCGTCTCCTTGTAAGTTTTATTAATGCTTTTGTCTGATTCAGTAGTTGCCAGCACAGAGTCTGGAACACTGTCTACAAGTTCTTCTGATTTTATATCTTTGGGCGCTTTCGCAGGATGCAGGATTTTGTCTGAAGTTGAGTTGGGTGTTTTCTCTAAGGACACTTTCTCTTGCTGACTCAAAGACCCCTCCTTATTGTTTATTGTCTTGTTTCCCGGGATTGTGCTAGGATTTAGGTTTATGGTTTCAGCCTCTAAAGTTGGAGAGGAAGAATTCTGGTTAAGCTGAACTGCAAATGTCTCTTTTGTTGAGCTTGTGTGTGATTCCTGGCTGAGGGAATCCACATCAGACAAGATGGATCCGTGTAACATATCATTAAAGTCACGGTTTTGTGTGTGACCTATGGTATTTAAATCTATCCCAGCTACTCTTTCACTTTGCATGCTCTGGAATTTATCAAGAGTAGCACTTGTGTCCTCTGAATACCCTGTAAGGGAAGAACCCTTACATTCAGGGATATGTAGACCAGGCCCAGTTAGGGACGAGAACACTTTCTTTTTTCCTAGGACAAAACTCTGTGCAGAATCTTCCAATGACCATTGATTTACTGTGGCTTGTGCTTTGCTTGTATCATGACTTTCAGTAACAGAAAAATCAACACTTTCTTTGCTAGTATCGGGAGCTTCTAGCAGGACACTAGTCTGTATTGTTAGATGATCATTGAGATTAAGCTGGATGCCAGCACATGTATAACTACCCCCAGTGATTTCCTTTCCTGCACCTGTTTCTTTTTCTAATGCATTGTATTGCGTATCAGGTTTCTTATGGGGATGATCTGGTTGTGTTTTAAACTGGGAATCATAAGATTTGTCTGAATGGTGTATTTCAGCTTGCGAGGACCTGGTTGTATCAATATTGATTTCTTCTCCTTGATCTCTGGATCTTGGTTTCTCTATCAAGTTTGTTAATTCTCCAGAAGACATTGGCTCACTTTCCTCTAGATCCACAGGAGAATTATTGATTGGAGAAACTCTCACAGACTTGGGGCCTATAGAAGAAGTTGTATCTACTACAGAATGTCCTTCAGCTTCATCATTCAACTCTGTGGACTTTGTTAGAGAGTTGTCTCTGTTATCAGGTTCTTGGTTTGTTTTTTCTGAATGAACATCCTCTGCCTTGGTTTTCTTGTCACATTTACTTTTCATGTCTTTAGATAGATTTGTAGAAATATCTACGATTTCTGTTTCATTTGGCTGTGTTTCCGTTACATTATTAGAACGAATGTAATCTGCCATCTGTCCAAGCAAATCAGATTCATCGTGTGTCACTAGCTGTACAGTTTTGGAATCAGCTATTGGTGAGATAATAGGATTATTGTAGATTGTGTCTGGACATTCCATATGCTGGGCAAGAGTGGGCTCAAGTTCCGATGCTTTACTGTCCTGCAAACGGTCCAATAAGGACGGCTCTGATACTTTCTTCCTAACGTTATTCCTGTCTGGGATACTATCTGTTAGATAAGGCCAGATTAATCCACCCTCACTCCCTGTCTGGCTATTTCTACCATCTGCATTTAAAGTCTCATTGTCATAACATGGCCACAGACCTTGCTGTGTGTCTTGATCAGTAACACAAGTTCTGCATTCTCCTGTGGATTGGACACCACTGTTGTCTAGGATTTCCAGCAATGTCTCTAACTGTAATGGAGCCTGTTCTGTTGGGGGTAATACTGAAGTCTCCGTTATTAGTCTTGTTACCACTGCACCCTCTTTGTTATTTAGGGTTGGGGATTCACTAAGCACAGGATCCCTTGGTTGTATTGATTTGCTTTGTGATTGTTGGTCACCTTCTCTAGAGATCTCTGAATCTTCTGGTTGGTTTTCATCCCACAATAGAAACGTTGATGAATCTTCATATTCATCATCAGACTCTTCCACAGGGGCCACGTCCCTGTCCCATTCTCTCGGAATCCCAGTTAGTCCCAATTCATCGGCTAATGCTGAATCTTCCTTTGATTCTTCACTGCAGAAAACATGGCAGTTAGTGAGACAATAGGTTTATGTACCGGATCTCCAAACCTTTCATTAATAAGACAGTAGCACAGAACAGAGAGGAGCGAGCCCAGAAAGACCAAAGCAGAACTCATGCAAACGACATTTTCAAAGGTCACAAAAACGACATGCCACAAGCTAAGGTATAAAGTTATAAAACCAGGAGTTTGCAGGAGATTTTACATGAAAAATGGGGACTAGTGCTAGTTCTGTGGCCCATCTGGACATTTAATACCAGGAGCCCACCAGGAAGCTGTAAAGGGCCCATTTAACATTTTAACTCTCCCTTTCTCATTTACACATCTTTCTCTTTTTGACTACTTAAAAGGTCAACTATGCTGTAAAAATTTACTTTTTAAAAATGGAAAGTCCCTGGGGCGGGGAGGTCGGACTGATTAGTCCTGCCTCCCAATATTGTTTCATTGAGGAGCTACAGCACATGCAGTTTTCATGTGCCAGGTTAGAGCCCTAGGCCTTCCTGTATTAAAGATAGTGCTGAAGCACTCAGAAAGCCTGGCAGAAGTAGTTTTCTTGTGTTGCCACTTGATATCCTGCCTCCCTGTCCCAGGTAATTTTCATTTTAACTGTTTTTTTAAAAAAAACTTTATACACACTTAAGTTCTCCTTTAACTCCCGCCTGACCCTACAGTCCAGGAAACCAACAACTGCAGCTTTGCTCTCCTTTGGGTCCAGCCCATATATATATGGGATCTAATAACAATTCCTACATGGTTGGCTGTGTGCCCAGAGATTCCAAATACATTTCCCACTGCCATATTACAGGAGCTCAGTAACAGACATTTCACTATTTTAGTCTACAAACTATCCGCATGGCCAGCAGAAGGAATCCTCTGAGCTGTAGTTCACTTCCTTTACAGAGTTACTATATTGGCCTTTATAGTCTATAGCAATAAAATTCTACAGCCTACCAGCCTGTCTGCATGGGGATTGTATAACAATCCCTCCAAATTAGTTTTATCTAATGTATGTACGAGGCATAACAGTGCCAATGCTGGATAATTTTCCTTGGAACAATCATTTTAAAGAGATTTATCAAGATTTCTATGCAGGCAGGTGGCTCAGCAGTGGCCGATTACCCTGGTCTGTTTAAATGGAGTGGGGATATGGAGAACTCCTACAATACAGGAGAACAAGGGGAATATAGGTAAAAAGGTATGTTGCGCACAGAATTTGATTTTGTGTTGGCGCAGATGATATATATCTGCCCACATAGCTAATAAGAAATTAAAGGGAACAATAATTGCTTCCCAACATTATTAAGCGATCTGACAAGGCACATGACAATGTAAGTAGGTTTTAGATTGCCAGACTGTGATGTCATTAGCTGGCAGCCAATTACAGTAGATTGCACCTGTACTTAGCTTGATGTCAGCGTGGCATTATTTAAAGTCTCGCCAGTATATCACATTATGTACCAGTTTTTGGTTGCCAAGCTATCCTATGATTTGCAGTTGAGAGATATCTAAAAAGCGATACATTGACTGTGCATCTTTAGTGTGTGTCCTTTCAACATGTTTCAGAACTACCTGGCCCCAGTAATGACTTTACATCATAGGATTCCTTTATACTGTGGTTTTATTATACAAAGCTATGGTTCTTCCCTCCATGTTACTAATCACAATCTCTGGCAAGGAAATCATCTGACAGGTCTCTGCATGACTCTAGTCTGGCTTGTAGTGACATGACTAACCCCTGGAAACTTAGTTGGCGTGGGGCCGGCACAGACAGGAGGGTGCAGCACAACAAGACAAGGATAAGTTAAAAGAAATATCTGCAAACGTGTTACATCCCAAGCCCACAGCTGAGAAATAAGAAGCTTGCAGGCCTTCCCAAAGCTTTATTAAGAGGCATGCACATAGCAATGATACCTTATGGCTCCAGAAGGGTGTGGGCTACTTCCCTTGTCTTCCAGACCTGCTATATAAATATTGGAGAGCGGAACGGCAGGAAGCAGCTGGCCTTCCTTCCAACCCTGCTGCCATGGGACCTCGCCGCTGTGGAAAAGGGAAAAGTTCATTAACTCAATGGAGACATGGGAATGGCTGTAGAAACAATGGAATCAAAGCTTGATCCGATGTTTATTGCACAAGTCATTCTGGGTTGTCACAAAATTGGGAAAAAAACAAAAACAATGTGGCGAGTTTTATTTACTATTTCCTGTGTTACCAATGAGCGCTTTAAAGGGTATGTCCATCCCCACACAAACTATTGGTATTACGCTAACTGCCCCCCAAAACCTTGACTTTTAAACCTGATGGTAAACCTACTTAACAGCCTTCGTTCCCTCTCTGCTCTTCTAATCTTACCTGCTTTTCCGTGCATGGAAGCTGCAGAAGGGGCCGGACCGGCGCCTGTGATTGGCTGAGACTCAAAGGCTGATAAGTAGGTTTACCAGCAGCTTTGAAATCAAAGTATATAGGTTATTATACTGTATATAGGTTATTATACAGCATACAGGTTATTATCATTTAGGTATTATTTCACAGGTATTTATTACATTGCTATGGATTATATAAGTGATTAATATATAGGTATTTATCATATAGATATTATTTTACAGGTATTTATTTCATTGCTATTTATTTTATAGGTAATACATATATAGATATTTATTATATACTGTGGGTATTTACCTGACAGTTGCAGCAGAATTATTCAGACTCTCAGGAATTAAAGATGAAACTGTATCATCTACTTTTTTGATTGAGGCAGGATCTTTGGCCTGAGAGGTGGAGGGAGTTTCTGTAGACGTTAGGGGCTTCTGGGAAAGATCGGCATACAATGGGTTAAAATGCACATGCTGTTCCATTCACAGTAAAGGTGATATCAATTCAAATTTCACAATGTTATTATAAGGCAGTTTGAGGAACCACATCTTCCGGTTTAGGAAATAAGATTCCAAGTCCTGTCCTTATAATGATGTGTTATTTATGTAGCATCCTGTACCCCACCACTCTAACTACCACTAGAGATGTGATACAACCTACCTGTACCCCACCACTCTAACCATTATTATAACTAATATTATTATTATTATTATTATTATTATTATAGAATTATTATTATTACTATTATTATTATAATAGAATTATTATTATTACCATTATTATTATTACTATTATTATTATAATAGAATTGTTATTACCATTATTATTGTTACTATTATTATTACTATTATTATTATAATAGAATTATTATTATTACAATTATTATTATAACTATTATTATTATTATTATTATTACTATTATTATTATTATTACAAAATTATTATTATTACAGAATTATTATTATTACTATTATTATTACTATTATTATTATTATAGAATTATTATTTTTACCATTATTATTATTATTATTATTATTATTATTATATCATTATTATTCTATTTATTATTCATTTTCTTATTATAATCGAATGGCTGCAAAATAACTGACCAATCAGTTCATTTTCATACAAGACAACATTATCAGTGTGTGTGGTGCCCGTCTGTATTTCTAGATCAGGTCAATTTAATATTTATTTATTGTATTGATCCAATATTGGACCATTTATCTGACGTTCCCCTGTCTGCGTAGATTTTAATGTCCTGCACGGGTTTGTACCATCAGCAATCACACCTACCTGCAGAACATAGGGGCTGATGCAAAAAATATTTATTTGGTGCTATTAATCTGAAGCATCCAATCAGATATTATCTGACTGCAGTAACCCAATAATATGCTAAAATCTGATTGGTTGCTGCAAATTATTAGCAGGATTCCTATCACCGGCCCTGTAATTCTAGGTTCTCTTTCCTTTCCCTTTTAATTTTTTAACAGATGTGGCAGTACACCACAGAAAGATACTGAACCGTGTTTATTAAATGGATAATGTGGATGGTTTATACTGTATTCAGGGCTGCTTCTAGCTATCTTAGTGCCCTAGGTGCCCTCCCACGCACTCACCTCCACCCCCCACCCCATCCCCACCAACATTGGGCAACTAAACTGCTGCAGCTGGGTTTCCCCACTCAATTCCGTCTGGCACTGTCACTGCTGCTGTGAATGTTTCTTTATAGTGGGACCGCTTTAGTAGTAGAAGTAGTAGTGGCCAACAATACCGATTGGAGGGACAGAATAGGTTTTCAGTGGATGCCCGGTATGTGGCGCCAGTGTTCTTCACAGAAATTGTTTCCAGCCGGGTGGCATGAAAAGGGTTGAGCAGAGCATGGAATGAGATCTGTGATCTAATTCTATCAGTGCCAGCAGACTTTCCTATTAATACTTTCAGTGCCAGCACTTTCCCAGAGTATTGCCATTAACCCTTTCAGTGCCAGTGGTGTCCCCAGAGTATTGCCATTAACCCTTTCAGTGCCAGTGGTGTCCCCAGAGTATTGCCATTAACCCTTTCAGTGCCAGCAGGGTATTACCTAGCTTTTACTTGCCATTTTAGAACTGTTCTCCTCAGTCCTTTTAACTGGGCTCATCTTCCCCCCTTCACCTTCAGTTCATTTGTAACATTGTTTCCAAGTAGAGGGAGCTGAGTTCAGGCTCTGTACTCACTACAATGTTGCAAATAAAAGCAGCTGAATGTGCTGAAGGGAATGGAAGGAGGTGCAGTTCTAAAACAGCAAGTAAAACCAGACAGGGAGATGTTAGGGAGATCACTGGACGCCCTATTTCTTTCACTGGACACCAAGGCCTAGAAACGTCCCGCACTGTAAATAAAAATTAACAGAACTGTAGTTACTGAAAAGATGTTGAAAGTTGTAGTTCAACAGAGCAGGAAGGTGTCTGTAAGTTATATTATGGTAACCTGTGTGTGAGTACACAGTGAATCAATCTTACCGTAACAGTTGGTTAGAATTTCGTATGCTGAGCTGATCGCACTCTATGTCCTATATTAAATTCCCACTGTGTAAACCCCCCCATTAAAGGTACAGTGTGTATTTATGAGAATATCACTACTAAGGTGTAAAATACACCAACCTGTCGGACCTGGAGAGTTTATTGGCTGTAGATTCCTCTAGTGGGTCCTACCTGATCTCTTGTTGAGGTTTCCCAGGTCAGTAAATGGGACACAGAGCTCCTGACTTGGCAGTGAGGAAATTGTTTTCTCTCCCTCCCACACAAGCTACTGTAATTGCATCTTTAATCTCAGACCCACCCGTCATAACACCAATCCTGAGCTAAACACACATCGCCACCGCCCTGCAACTAGGAAGCAGAGACACCTCTGAGTGTGCGGGTCATTGTTTACTGTGACGTAGCTGCCCTGTAACTAGAATTAAAGGGATGTGTCTAACTACTGCAGATGTTATTGACAATTAGTACATTTTTGCTGTTAAGCCTTTTCGAAGTCCCCCTTGCAGGAAATCCCCCAAGGTACTAAAGAACTAGGTTATGGTATAGGAATCCTACAGGTTAGGACAAGGGTGTCATGGCGTGAACCCTTATTTCCTTTAAAGGCGAACTAATTAACCAGGTTTTTGCTAAAACAGCAAATATAGTGGATAATGCACCCCCAACTGTAAATTATAAGGATATTAGAAGTCACCCAGGAGTTCCGTGATCATATAAAAGCACGACGCTGCAGGCTGGGTACCTTTTATACAGGGCACGGAACTACAAGGTGACTTCTAATATCCCTTTAATTTACAGTTGGGGGTGCATTAGTTATTATAGCCTACCCCTTTGTGGCTTCTGGTTTCCTTCTCCTCCTGGAACTGTAAGATTATAAGGCTATAATCTTTCAGTTCCTCCCATAGAAATCCACTACAGGGGTAGGTTACATAATGTATACAAGGTGTGTTATTTCAGTTTCAGTTCTGTATGCAGTCAAATGGAGGGAAGGCTGCAATCAGTTCCAGTCTGGGACTCCTGTTTTCCCATCGCCCCTCTATTATTATTAGAATATAATTATTATTATTACCATTATTATTATTAATATTATTACTATTATTATTATTATTATTATATAATAATTATTATTATTATTATTATTATTATTATTATTATTATTATTACCATTATTATTATTACCATTATTATTATTAGTATTATTATTAGTATTATTATTATTATTATTATTATAGAATTGTTATTATTACCATTATTATTATTACTATTATTATTATATTATCCTATTTTATAGTATTATTATGAATTATTCTTGTATTATCGAATGGCTGCAAAATAACTCACCAATCAGTTCATTTTCATACAAACAAATTTTATTACATTATTATTATTATTATTACTATTATTATTACATATTATTATAGAATTATTATTATTACCATTACCATATTTATTATTATTATTATTATTATATTATTATTATTATTAGTATTATTATTATTATTATTATTATAGAATTGTTATTATTACCATTATTATTATTACTATTATTATTATATTATCATTATTATTATATTTATTATTACTTTTATTAGTATTATCGAATGGCTGCAAAATAACTCACCAATCAGTTCATTTTCATACAAGACAACATTATTATTACCATTATTATTATTATTACTATTATTATTACTATTATTATTATAGAATTATTATTATTACCATTACCATTATTATTATTATTATTATTATTATAGAATTATTATTATTATTATTATTATTATTATTATTAGTATTGAATTATTATTATTACCATTATTATTATTACTATTATTATTAGTATTATTATTATTATTATAGAATTGTTATTATTACCATTATTATTATTACTATTATTATTATATTATCATTATTATTACTTTTATAGTATTATCGAATGCTGCAAATAACTCACCAATCAGTTCATTTTCATACAAACAAAATTATTATTACCATTTTATTATTATTACTATTATTATTACTATTATTATTTAGAATTATTATTATTACCATTACCATTATTATTATTATTATTATTGATATTATGTTATTATTATATTATTATTATTATTATTTTATTTCTACTATACGTAAGTATCCTATGATTATTCTTTAATTCTTTATCATTCATTCTTCTTACTTAGATTCCTATCTACCTATCCTCACTTATTCTATCTATCTATTCTTCTTCGTTTCTTCTGCTTCTTCGTCTCGCCTTGTTTTTCTTCCCCTTCTCTTCTTGCCTCTTCTTCTTCTCCTTCTCCTTCTTCTTCTCTTTCTTTTCCTTTTCTTTTTCTTCTCGCCTGGCTGCACCGAACTGACCAATCAGTTCATTTTCACACAAGACAACATTATCAGTGTGTGTGGTGCCCGTCTGTATTTCTAGATCTTTCGATTAGCAATGCACAGCGAAAGCACCTAGAGGATTTAAAAATCTTAAACGCATCACTGCCCCCTGGCCATACACTGTCCCAATATCAGGTCAATTTAATATTTATTCATCGTATTGATCCAATATTGGACCATTTATCTGACGTTCCCCAGTCTGTCCTGCACGGGTTTGTACCATCAGCAATCACACCTACCTGCAGAACATAGGGACTGATGCAAAAAAAATGTATTTGGTGCTATTAATCTGAAGCATCCAATCAGATATTATCTGACTGCAGTAACCCAATAATGTGCTAAAATCTGATTGGTTGCTGCAAATTATTAGCAGGATTCCTATCACCGGCCCTGTAATTCTAGGTTCTCTTTCCTTTCCCTTTTAATTTTTTAACAGATGTGGCAGTAAACCACAGAAAGATACTGAACCGTGTTTATTAAATGGATAACGTGGATGGTATATACCGTATTCAGAGCTGTTTCTAGCTATCTTAGTGCCCTAGGTGCCCTCCCACGCACTCACCTCCACCCCCCACCCCCACCAACATTGGGCAACCAAACTGCAGCATTCTTTATTCTTAGGTAAATCTCACTGAGTATGTTCAAGAATACTGAGCATGTCTCAGCTCTACAAGATAGTGGAGGGGCAGTAACTGCACTGTACTGGGAAATATAAAATAAAAATGTGTTTTAGGGTAGTCCACTGCAAAACAAAAATCCACCCACCTGTCAGCCAGGTCAACAGCCCCTCACCCAGCATCAAAAAACACATCAGAAGACAAATCCTCACTTTACAGCCCCATGGGCCCATCTCACTGTCAGTCATGGCAATGATCACTTGTGTCATTGTGTTTCTCATGCATGCTGCCTCTGCACACGCCCCAGCTCATAATGAGCTCATACACTGTGGGACAGATACAGCAACAGAAAACAGCAACCAAAAAAGGGTGGAAATGTTATTTAATTGGTTATAAATTATCATTGGTAGAAGTGAAAAACATTGTTATCCAGTCATTTCCAGTCAATTATCTATCATCTGTGCCTTGTACAAGTGGGTAAACCTTATTAACAACTCAGTTTTATATTCTCATAGAGAGTTGGGTATTAAGTCTTGCTTGTGGAATGGAAGTTTACTGGTGCTAATAATCTGCAGTAACCAATCAGATGTAATCTAACTGCAGTAACCCAGTAAAAAGCTAACATCTGATTGGTTTCTGCAAATTAATGGCACTGGCCCCATAGTGACTATATAGACACCATCCCACACTGTACTTTTTCCAGTTGCCCCTTTCATAGCACAAAACAAGCTTCTCACCAATAGCTGTACAGAGTTTGGACACATGGTCTGAAATTTCAGGTTTATTGGCCACCGCTACTTATCGGTCCAAAAAATACTGGCATTAATTTTTAGCATGAAGTATGGCAGTGGAACTTGTCAGTCGAACACACAGCTTGACTGGAACAACCCACGCAGGTTGTTACAAATGATGTAAATCTCAGACACACAAGACTAAAGCTGCTTATTAACCAATATGCCTCCTATATATATCTCATCTACCCCACTACACTGATCTTCTAATCCGAAGCTCGTGTGCAGGGCCAGGTAAGGCTGGACACACAGTAAAGATCTATAGGTGGTGACAGACAGTCAATGGGGGCCCTTGGACATAAAAGTGTGTGTGTGTGGGGTCCACTTCCAACACTGGACCATTCATAGCATATAGTATGGGGTCCTTGAGGGTTGGAGTCCTGAACAACTGGCTCCACCCTAAAAGCCGCCAGTAAGGTAAGACGTACGTTTTTGGTTTCTGCATTGGTATCCAAACCATTGCAGCACATACACTTTGGCACATACCCTTGGTTTCTAACAATGGGTCATCCAAACCCAGACCGGTACACACAGGCCAATATTTTAACCCGATTAACCAGCTACCACGATCTGACTTTTGGCCAAGCGTGCCATCTTCAATTGGCAGATAATTGCTCGGTTGTCTGATGGTTGGAAGATAGGTATTATACTTTAGGTCCCAGGCCTTAAGTTGGGTACACAGATTACCGATAAAGGTCCAATACCGTCGGTATCGCTAATGTGTTCTCGTCCATAACGAGCATTTCCAATTACGAACGTTTCCCATCATCATCGGAACGCTCACGATGAATGGAAAGTTTCCCTCGGTTGCAGTCGCCCCCCTGTACTATAATGTATAGAGCAGAACTGGGCAAACTAAGGCCCGTTGGCTGTCCCAGACCGGCCTCTGCTACTAGACCTTTACCTGACAAAACAACATTAATTGACCAGTTAATGGATTTATATTTATTATGTTTATTTTTATTGATTAAACGGTGAATTAACGTTGATAGAATGTATGTAAATTATTACTCACCTGCTGGATCTTCTATTAAACATTGTAGCTAATAATTAAAAAAAACATATAATTAACCTGGTATAATTTAAAGATCATGTTCACTCAGGAGTGCCGGGGAGAAAGGTGAATGGGGTTTTTGGGGTGATTACCTGCAAATTTGCATAGGGAGTGAACTTTAATCTCTTTCTATATTGAGATCAAATTAATTATGAGCAGTTTTAAGTTGAGCTTATCGGTCTGGCCCTAGAGTAGTCCTGGTGTCTCATGCGGCCCGCTGGGAAATTGAATTGCCCACCCCTAGTATAGGGAGTCAACCACGATCATTAGGTGTATAGTGGTCATGAGCATCTTTCAAAGATTCTGATTCTTACAGATGGTGCCTGGCTGTACATTGTGTACCCAGCTTTAGACTTGAGAGAAACAATCTACAGGCAGTCCCCGCGTTAGTATATCAAGTGTTGGGAATGACTGCTATTTAGCTCAGTATAAATCCACATTGTTATAACACATGTGCCCCTGATGGTGTTAGTTTAACTAGTCAACATTCCCAACCCACATCCTGAATACAGTGTCATACTGTACGTATAGCTGTGTATATAAATGGCTGCACGCAGTGTATATAAATATATAAATACTGTTACCTTTAGGTTTTATTTAGGCCCTTAAAAAAAATCAGTTTGACCAAAAAAATGCGCAATGCTATAAAAATAACATTTCAGTTGCCTGTGTCACCTGCAGACATTGAGTTAACGTAGACACAATACACGTGGCGGTTTAGGGTTCATATTACAGAATAAATGATTTTTGCATACTAGGGCAGGGAAGATGAAATTTCATATTAGAACACTGCGATCTTCCCAAGAAAGTCTAGGTTATAGTCCAAAAACTGCTAATTCGAAAAACGTTTCCCCCTCTTTATAGTCGCATTGTCCACCTATGTGAAGTTTATTTAATGTTTCTCTAAAGTTACTTCTTCTTCTCTTCCCCAGCCCACAGGACTCAGATAGGATCAGGAGTTGCACAATGTATCGCATCAACTTCCCCTTTAACGCATATTGCATCAATTTCCCCTTTAGTGCGTATCGCATCAACTTCCCCTTTAACGCGTATCGCATCAACTTCCCCTTTAGCTCGTATCGCATCAACTCCCCTT
>CM033475.1:16605734-16659353 GCA_019447015.1 Hymenochirus boettgeri
TTTAACGCGTATTGCAAACAAAAAACATCACAGACTCCCTTTATTGCTAGCGCTCCACTTCCCCTTTAGTTAGCGGTAAATCTTTTGCGCATCAAACGCCCTTTAGCGCGTATCACATCATGCCCCTTTACGCGCATCGCATCAACTTCCCCTTTAGTGCGTATGGCATCAACTCCTTTAGTGCGTATCGCATCAACCCCCCCTTTAACGCGTATCGCATCAACTCCTTTTAGCGCACATCACATCAACTTCAGCTTTAGTGCGTATGGCATCACTGCTTTTAGTGCGTATGGCATCAACTTCCTTTAGCGAGTTATCGATCAGCTCCCCTTTAGTGCATATGGCATCAACTCCCCTTTAGCACGTATCGCATCACTCCCCCCCTGTTAGCGCGTATTGCATCAACTCCCTTTTAGCGCGCATCGCATCAATTCCCCTTTAGTGCGTATTGCATCAACTCTGCTTTAGTGCGTATGGCATTTACTTCTCATCACAATCAAACTACGCGTTATAGGGGAGTTGATGCGATACGCGTTAAAGGGGAGTTGATGCGATACACGCTAAAGTGGAGTTGATGAGATACACGCTAAAGGGGAATTTCATGCGATATGCACTAAGGGGAAGTTAATGCGATACGCACTAAAGGGGGAGTTGATGTGATACGCACTAAAGGGGAAGTTGATGCGATACGCACTAAGGGGAAGTAGATGACATACGCACTAAAGGGGAAGTTGATGCGATATGCACTAAAGGGGAAGTAGATGACATACGCACTAAAGGGGAAGTTGATGCGATACGCACTAAAGGGGGAGTTGATGTGATACGCACTAAAGGGGAAGTTATGCTAACCCACGAAGGAAGTTGATGCGATACGCCACTAAAGGGAATTTGATGCCATAACGCACTAAAGGGAAGTTGATGCCATAAACACTAAAGGAAGTTGATGCCATACACACAAAGGGGAGTTGATGCCATACGCACTAAAGGGGAGTTGATGCCATAGCACTAAAGGGGAAGTTGATGCCATACGCACTTAGGGGAAGTTGATGCCAATACTGCAAAGGGGAAGTTGATGCCATACCACTGAAAGGGAAGTTGATGCCATACACACAAAGGGAGTTGAATGCCATACGCACTAAAGGGGAAGTTGATGGCCATAAACGCCTAAGGGGAGTTGATGCCATACGCACTAAAGGGGAGTTGATGCCTATACCGCACTAAAGGGGAAGTGTGATGCCATACGCACTAAAGGGGAAGTTGATGCAATACACCTAACGGGGAAGTTGATGCCAATACAGCACTAAAGGGAAGTTGATGCCATAGCGCACTAAAGAGTTGGCCATAGCACTAAGGGGAGTTGATGCCATACGCACAAAGGGGAAGTTAGATGTCCATACGCACTAAGGGGAAGTTGATGCCATAACGCACTTAAGGGAGTGTGCCATAACGCACTAAGGATTGATGCCATACGCAAAGGGGAAGTTGATGCCATACGCACTAAAAGGGGAGTTGATGCCATACGCACTTAAGGGGGAGTTGTATGCCATACACCACTAAAGGGAATTTGATGCCATACGCACTAAAGGGAAGTAGATGCCATACGCACTAAAGGATTGATGCCATACGCACTTAAGGGGAAAGTTGATGCCAACCACTAAAGGGAAGTTGATGCCATACGCACTAAAGGGGAGTTGATGCCATACGCACTAAAAGGTGAAGTTGATGCCATCGCACTAAAGGGAAGTTGATGCCATACGCACTAAAGGGAAGTTGATGCCATAACCACACTAAAGGGAAGTTGATGCCATACGCACTAAAGGGGAGTTGATGCATACCTAAGGATCGCACTAAAAGGGTGAAGTGATGCCATACGCACTAAAGGGAAGTTGAGGCCATACACCTAAAGGGGAAGTTGATGTCCATACGCACTATACGGGGAAGTTGATGCCATAACGCACTAAAGGGAAGTTGATGCCATACCACTAAAGGGGAGTTTGACGCATATACCACTAAAGGGGAAGTTGATGCCATACGCACTAAAGGGGAGTTGATGCATACGCACTAAGGGGATGTTGATGCCATACGCACTAAGGGGAGTTGATGCCATAACGCACTAAAGGGGAAGTTGATGCCATACGCACTAAAGGGGAAGTTGATGCCATACGCACTAAAGGGTGATAGTTGATGCATATACGCACTAAGGGGTGATGCATACGCACTAAAGGGGAAGTTGATGCCATCGCCTAAAGGGAAGTTGATGCAATACACACTAAGGGGAAGTTGATGGCCATACCACTAAAGGGAGTTGATGCCACTACGCACTAAAGGGGAAGTTGATGCCATATCGCACTACAGGAAGTTTGATGCTCATAAGCGCACAAAGGGGAGTTGTATGCCATACGCATAAAGGGGAAGTTGATGCCATACGCCACTTAAGGGGAAGTTGATGCCATACACACTAAAGGGGAATGTCTATAGAGGGAAGTGTCATACACCTAAAGGGGAAGTTGATGCCATATACCACTAAAGGGAAGTGATGCCATACGCACTAAAGGGGAAGTTGATCATAGCCATAAAGGGGAATTTGATGCCATAGCTAAAGGGAGTTGACCATACCACTAAAGGGGAAGTTGATGCCATACGCACTAAAGTGGAAGTTGATGCCATACTCACTAAAGGGGAAGTTGATGCATATGCCTAAGAAGGCATACGCACTAAGGAAGTTGATGCCATACGCACTAAAGGGAAGTAGATGCCATTGCCTAAAGGGGAAGTAGTCATAGCACTAAAGGGAAGTTGATGCCATACGCACTAAGGGAGTTGATGCATACGCACTAAAGGGAAGTTGTGCATACGCACTAAGGATGCCATGCACTAAAGGGGAAGTTTGATGCCATACGCATAAAGGGGAAGTGATGCCATACGCATAAAGGGAAGTGATGCCATAATGCTAAAAGGGGATTGTGCCATACGCACTAAGGGAAGTTGATGCCATACGCAGGCTTGAGTTCTAGTCTATTTTTGGGTTTTTTTTTTTTTTTTTGTTATAAAGGAAGATACAAAGGGCCAGTCATATCAAAATAGTAAGGAACTAATTATACAATACATATCTTTTTTGTAATAGCATGATCCTAAGTTAGTATTTATTTCACACGTCGATCTGTTAAGTGTATGTTCACTCCTATGGCCACTGGACCCTTTTTTTAAAGGGTCCAACTGTTTTTTTCCAATATATGAAGTGAACACGGACAAGTTAGCATATATACACAATAATCAGTGTTACATTATAGTAACCTTTAATAGAGAATGAACCACCTGTATATGGATGTGAAAATGAATCACCAATTATCAAAGAGTTGCAAGCATTGCAATTATGATATTTGTACAACCCTTTCGCTCGGAGAATGTAATGACTTTTTCTTATAGTTAGTAATAGGGTCAGCCTGTGTATACAATGACCCCTCTATATGTACAGTACACAGCCCTGTGTGTGCACTGACCCCTCTATCTATACAGTACACAACCCGTGTGTGTACACTGAACTGTCTATCTGTACAGTACACAGCCCTGTGTGTACACTGACCTCTACTATCACCAGTATACACCCTGTGTGTACACTCCCCTCCATCTATACAGTACACAGCCCGTGTGTTATACCGACCCTCTATCTAACAGTACCAGCCCCTGTGTGTACACTGAACCCTCTATCTATACAGTACACAGCCCCTGGTGTGTTACTCTGACCCCCTCTATCTATACAGTACACGCCCTGTGTACACTAACCCTTCTTATATACATTACACAGCCCTTGTGGTTCACTGACCCTCAATATATACAGTACACAGTCCTTGTGTGTACACTGACCCCTCTATCTGTACAGTACACCACCAGTGTGTACACTGACCTTCTATCTATACAGAATACAGCCCTGTGGGTACACTGACCCCTCTATCTAATAGTATAACGCCTGTGTGTACCCTGATCCCTCTATCTATACATTACACGCCCTGTGTGTACACTAACCCCTCTATCTATATTAGTACACAACCAATGTGTATACAATGACCCCTCTATGTGTACAGTACACAGCCCGGTGTGTGCACTGGCCCCTCTATCTAACAGTACCAACCCCTGTGTCCCACGGACCTGCCTATCTGTACAGTACAAGCCCATGTGTTTACTGACCCTCTATCTAACATACACAGCCCGTGTGTAGAACTGACTCATTATCTTTACAGTAAACAGCCCCTGTGGTGACACTGAACTCTTCTATCTATACAGTACATACAACATGTGTGTGCACGACCCCTCTATCAATACTTACACAGCCCTGTGTGTATCCTGACCGCATCTATCTGTAATGTAAACCGTCCCTGGTTTACAGTAACACATCTATCTTTACAGTACACAGCCTGTGTGTTACACTGATCCTCTATCTATACAGTACACGCCTGTGTGTACACTGCACCCTCTATTCTAACAACACACAGCCCAGTGTGTACCCTGACCCCTCTACTATACAGTACACAGCCCTGTGTGTACACTGACCCCCTCTATCTATAAAGTGCACAGCCCTGTGTGCAGACTGACCCCTCTATCTATCCAGTTACAGCCGTGTGTGTACACTGACCCTCAATTATACAGTACACAGCCATGAATGTAACTGATCCTCTATCTTACAGTAAAACAGTCCTGTTGTTACACTGACCCCTCTTATCTATACAGTACACAGCCTGTGTCACTGACCCTTCTATATATCAGTACACACCCTTTGGTACACCGACCCCTCAATCTATACAGTACACAGTCCTGCTGTACATTGACCCCTCTATCTGTACAATACACTACCCGTGTGTACATTGACCCCTCTATCTATACAGTACACAGCCCTGTGTGCACACTGACCCCTCTATCTATACATTACAACCACCCACCCTGCTGTACCTAACCCCTCTATCATCATAGTAACACAACCAATATGTATACAATGACCCCTCTATAGTACAGTACACAGCCCTGTGTGTGCACTGGCCCCTCTATCTATAAGTAACCAACCCCTGTGTGTACACTGACCCATTCCATCTTACAGTCCAAAGCCTGTTGTTTACTAACCCATCTCTCTATACAGTTCACAGCCCTGTTGTATGTACTACTGACCCCTCTATCTGTACAGTAACAGCCCCTGTGTGTACAGTGACACATCTATCTATACAGTACACAGCCTGGTGTACACTGACCCTCTATCTTACTACAAACCGCCCTGTGTGTACACTGATCCCTCTATCTATACAACACACAGCCCTGTTATGTACACTGACCCCCTCTATCTATACAGTACACAGTCCTGTGTGTGCACTGACCCACTTTTATTGATCACTCCATGAATCAAACATCTGGACTCCCAAATAAATGCCACGTAACCTTTATTTATAAGAGACATTCCAAAATGTGCATTGGGACCTAGGAATACAAACCATACAGTGCATTGTCTATCAGGGTTTTCTAATAGGGTGTGCTTTCTTCAAAGAGCCAGAGGTGTCTTTAGAGTTTTGGTAGTGAAAATATGTTTACCAGTGTACCTTACCTTTTTGGTATTTTGCATTTTAAAATGTATATTGAGATAAAATTACAAAAAATCAATGTAGTGCAACATCAATATGAATACAATTTACACTATAAAGTGCATAAAATATGGCTAATTACATTTTTAGGTCCAACATTATGAACAAAATGTGCCCTTGAGAAAATGTTCAATTGCCAAGTATTTAACAGTCTGAAGGTTTGAGACCACTGTTCTATACCACAGCTGTTATGCAATACTGGTACGTACAGTAAAAGGCAAAAATCAGGATGTGGGCTGGGAATGTTTGACTTGTTAAACTACCTTGTGTTTATAATAATGTGGATTATATTGTAACAGTGCTAAATAGGGAAAGAATAGGTTCTCACAGGGCGGGCCTTTGTATTGGCAGCTTTTGCGAAAGCACAGGTTTGCAATACCAGGGGGGGCGCCACCGGGAGTCTTAGGTCGAGGACCTGTAGGTCAAAGTTGTGCATCAGTGCCACAGCCCCCCCATATCATTTCCTGCAGCACACATAAGCCTTACTTAAGATATTTGTGTGCTGTGCTGTTCTGTCTGTGCATTTAGTGTGTACACAAGGGGCTGTGTACGTATAGATAGAGGGTCGTGTAACACAGGCTGTGAGACTGTATAGATAGATGGTCATGTACACACAGGGCTGTGTACTGTATAGATAGAGGGTCAGTGTACACACAGGGCTGTGAACTGTATAGATAGAGGGTCAGTGTACACACAGGGCTGTGAACTGTATAGATAGAGGGTCAGTGTACACACAGGGATGTGTACTGTATAGATAGAGGGGTCAGTGTACACACTGGGCTGTGTGTTGTTTATAGATAGAGGGTCATTGACACCAGGGATGTGTCCTGTATAGATAGAGGCGTCAGTGTACACACAGGGCTGTGTACTGTATAGATAGGGGCAGTGTACACACAGGACTGTTCCGGTATAGTAGAGGGTCCATGTGTACACACAGGGCTGTGTACTGTATAGATAGAGGGTCAGTTGGAACACACAGGGCTGTGTACTGTATAGATAGAGGGGTCAGTGTACACACTTGGGCTTGTGTTGTATAGATAGAGGGTCAGTGTACACCAGGGGTCTGTGAACTGTATAGATAAGGGGTCAGTGAACCCGGGGACTGTGTACTGTATAGATAGAGGGTCGTGTACACACATGGCTGTATACTGTATAGATAGAGGTGGTCGTGACACACAGGGCTGTGTACTGTATGATAGAGGGGTCAGTTGTACACACCGGGTGTGTACTGTATAGATAGAGGGGTCAGTGAACACCATGGCGTGTTACTGTATAATAGAGGGGTCAGTGACACACAGGGCGTGTGTACTGCATAGTATAGATGGTCCAGGTACACACAGGGCTGTGAACGTATAGATGAGGGGTGGTGGAGTGACACACATGGCTAGTGGAGGTAAATAGATAGAGGGTCAGTGTACACACAGGGCTGGGTACTGTAAACATAGATGGTCGCTGTACACACACAGTGTGTACTGTATAGATGAGGGGGGTCAGTGTCACATAGGGCTGTGTCTGTAACGATAGATGGTCAGTGTACACACGACGGGCTGGTGTACTGTATAGATAGGATGGTTCAGTTACACACAGGGCGGGTGTACTGTGGGTATTAGATAGATGGTCATGTACACACAGGGCGTGTACTGTATAGATAGATGGTCATGTACACACAGGACTGTGTAACTGTATTATGCTAGATGTCAGTGTACAACACAGGGCTTGTACTGTAAGATAGATGGTCAGTTGTACACACAGGGCTGTGTCATGTAAGATAGATGGTCAGTGTTACACAAGGGCTATATACTGTAATAGAAGAGGGTCCAGTGTCCAACAAGGCTGTATAATCTTGTTAGATAGAGGGTCGTGTACACCACAAGGCTTGTATACTGTATAGAAGAGGTCAGTGTACCACAAGGGCGTATACCTGATAGATAGAGGGTCAGTGACAACACACAGGGCTGTTGTACTGTATAGATAGAGGTCATGTACACACAGGGCTCTGTGTACTGTTAGATAGAGGGTCAGTTTACACACAGGGCTGTGTACTGTATAGATAGAGGGTTCCAGTGTACACACAGGGCTGTTTACTGTATAGATAGATGGTCAGTGTTACCACCAGGGCTTGTGTGTACTGTATAGATAGAGGGGTCAGTGTCACACCCGGGCTGTGTACTGTATAGATAGATGATCATGGTGTACACACAGGTCTGTGTACTGTATAGATAGTGGTTCAGTGTACACCCGGGCTGTGTACTGTATAGCTAGCATGGCAGTGTAACACAGGTCTGTGTACGTTATAGATAGTGGTCAGTGTACACACAGGGCTGTGTAATGTATAGATGATGGTCAGTGTACACACAGGGCATATATACTGTTATAGATAGAGGGTCAGTGTAACACCAGGACTGTATACTGTATAGATAGAGGGTCAGTGGTACACACAAGGCTGTCACTGTATAGATAGAGGGTCAGTGTACACCACAGGGTGTGTACTGTATAGATAGGGGTCAGTGTACACACAGGGCTGTGTCCTGTATAGTAGGGGTCGTGTAACACAGCCTAGCTATTAACTGTAAGATAAGGTGCAGTGTACACACAAGGCTGTATACTGTATAGATAGAGGGTCAGTGTACACCCAGGCTGTGTACTGTTAAGATAGAGGGTCGATTGTACACACAGGCTGTGTTACTGTATAGATAGAGGGTCAGTGTAACCAAACAGGCTTGTGTACTGTATAGATAGATGGGTCAGTGTACACCCAAGGCTGTATACTGTTAGATAGAGGGTCAGTGTACACCACAGGGACTGTGTACTGGATAGATAGAGGGTCAGTGTACACACAGGGCTTTGTACTGTTATAGATGAGGGTCATGTACACACATGGCTGTTACTGTATAGATAGAGGTCGATGTTACCCAACAAGGTGCCCTGTAAACTGTATAGTAGATAGAGGTCAGTGTACACACAGGGCTGTGTACCTGTTAGATAGAGGGTCAGTTGTACACACAGGGCTGTGTACTGTATAGATAGAGGGTCATGTACACACAGGGCTGTTTTAGTAAGATAGAGGGTCAGTGTACACACAGTGGTGTGTCTCTGTATAGATAGAGGGTAGTGGATCACAAGGGACTGTGTACTGTATAGTAGAGGTCAGTTGTACACACATGGCTGTGTACTGTATGAATAAGGTCAGTGTACACAGGGGTGCTGTGTTTATTAGTATAGAGTGTCATGTACACACAAGGCTGTATACTGAATAGATAGAGTTCAGTGTACACACAGGGCGTGTACTTATCGAATAGAGGGTCAGTGTACACACAATGAAGCTGTTGTACTGTATAGATAGAGGGCGGTACACAAGGGCTCTGTGTTAACTGTAAGATAGAGGGTCAGTGTACACACAAGGACGGTACTGTAGATAGAGTGGTCAGTGTACAAAAGGGCTGGTACTGTATAGATAGAGGTTCAGTGTACCACATGGCTGTGTTACTGTAGTATGAAGGGACAGTGTTACACAAGGGCTGTGTACTGTCATAAGAAAGGGCAGTGTACACCCAGGGCTGTGTACTGTATAGAAGAGGGTCGGGTGAACACATGGAGCATTAGTATCGATAGAGGGGTCAGTGTACACACAGGGCTGTGTTAGTATAGATGGGTCAGTGTACACACAGGCTGTGTACTGTATAGATAGAGGGTTCAGTGTACACACAGGGCGTGTAATGTATAGATAAGGGTCAGTGTAACACAAAGGCTGTAGTACTGTATATATGAGGTCAGTGTTACCACCAGGGTGGGACTGTGTACTTATAGACTATAGGGTCAGTGTACCACAAGGCTGTATACTATAGGATAAGCGGGTCAGTGTAACACACAAGGCTGATATGTATAGATAGAGGGTACAGGTACACACAGGCGTTGTTGTACTGTATAAGATAGAGGGATCAGTGTACAACACACGGGGCTGTGTACTGTTCATAGATAGAGGGTCAGTGTACACACAGGGCTGTGTACATGTATGATAGAGGGTCAGTGTACACAGGGCTGTGTGTATCTGTATAATAGAGGGTCATTGTACCCAGGCTGTATACGGTATAGATAGGGGTCAGTGTACAAAAGGCTGTACTGTATCGATAGAGGGTAGGGTAAACAGGCTGTGTAATCTGTATAGATCACGTACTGCACCGTAACCACATCTGGCCTGCGGACTCGCTGAGTCACGATGTGCAACCCCCCCCGCCCCACAAACACAACTTTCCAGTGGTTAATCCTTCTCCCTAAGGGTATTTGTACATTGACCATACCATGTTACTGGATAGGTGGGAGTATACAGTCCTTCAGTGGTATGACCTTACTATGGTAAACATACAATCTCCCATGCCACCGTGGATTCCTCCCATTCACCACAGCTGTGAGTTAAAGGGTTAATGGTGAGGAAGTAGAGGACCAGAGGTAAACTTTCCTACCCAATCGGGTCGTGAGCATTGATCCTGTGGGCGGGACCACCAGGAAAACAGGGGGCGGGTACAGCGTGGCAAAAGTACGGCTAGGATCAGCCGGGGAAGTGACTGAATTCCACACAACTGTGAGAGGGATAGAGGTGATGGCTGTGCTGTTGTCCTCTGCTGCGCTCCTGGGATCCCCTCCTGCTCACTGGGACACAAAAAGAACCCGGTGTGTGATTTGACTACCCAGGAGGGTAAGGAAAACAATCAATGGCACTGACCCTTTAACAGCCCCATGGATTCCCCATTTCATCTACTTTAATATAACCATTGGCAACCGATAGAACTGCAGATCTTCTTAAACTTCAACTCCCACCCAGCACCCCCCCTACGAACACCTCTGTTAGGGAATGCTGGGAGTTGTAGTTTTCACAACATCTGGGAGGCTCTGGTTCACGTATCCCTGAGTAACATTTATGATTGGCGGATAGAAGATTGTGTTTATTAATACTATACACTATATAGTCTATTATAAAATATATCCTTTACTATACCCCTAACAATCATATAACAAATATAGAGCTATATATATATAGTATACTTATATCTATAATATATAATATATTATATTATTACTATACACCTATAATATTATTATACTTGTATATCTATTATTACTATACCCTATATATCTATTCTTACTATAACATATATATATTCAATTATCACTGTACCCTATATCTCTATTATCACTATATACCTTATATATCTATTTTACTATACCTGATATGATCCTATTATAACTTTATACTATTATCATTATCCCCTAATATATCTCTATCACTGTATGCTATATCCTTATGATTACTATACCCCTATATACCTATTTCATCACTTTACCCTATATATCTATTGATTACTATACCCTATATATCCTAATCTTACTGTAACCCCTATATATCTATTATTACTATAACCTTATATATCTTTATAACTTATATATCTATTATCATTATACCCCTATATACTATTATCACGTGTCTTTCAGCTATGAATTACTACACCCTATATACCTATTATCACTTTACTACCCTATATATCATATTACTGTACCCCTAGTATCTATTATTACTATACGCCTATTTATCTTTTATTACTATACCCCTATAGTAGCTATTATACCTTATATATCTATGATACTATTTCCGGTATATCATTATAACATATTTTATTACACTATACCCCGTGTATATATTACACGTACCCCCCCTATATATCTATTAGTACTATACCCTAATAATCTATTATCACTGTAACCCTATATATCTATTATTACTATACCCATCATCTATTATCACTGTACCCCATATATCTATTCTCACTACCCCATATCTCTTATTATCACTATACCCCTATATATCTAGTATTACTATAACCCTATATATCTATTATCGTTATCCACTATGTATCTATTATTAATTACTGTCCCCTATATAGTTATTATCACATACCCTATATATCTATTATCACTCTACCCTATATAATCTTTATCACTATAACCCCTATATATCTATCATCCACTCTACCCTATATATCTATTATCACTATCCCCCTATATATCTATTATCACTGAACCCCTATCGATCGCTTATCACTAAACCCTATATATCTATTATCCTATACCCTATATATCTTATTATCACTGTACCCCGTGTATATCTATTATCACTGTACCCTTATTCTTATTTCACTATACCCCATAATATCTATTATTCACTATACACCTATATACTCTGATTATCACTATACCCTATATATCTTATTATCATATACGGGGCCCTATATATCTATTATCACTATCCCCCTATATATCTATTATCATTACCCGGTATATCTATTATCACTATAACCCTGTATATCTAATTATCACTGAACCCCCATATATATCTTATGCACTATACCCTATATCTATTTATCACTATAACCCTATATATCTATTCTCACTATACCCTATTATTCTTTATCACTATACCCCTATATTCTATTATCACTATAACCGCTATATATCTATTGTCACTATACCCTATATATCTATTATCACTATTCTCACTATACCCTATATATCTATTATCACTATAACCCCTGTATAGCTATTATCACTGAACCCCTATCATATCTATTATCACCTACCCTATATATCGATTATCCCTATACCTCTATATGATCTATTATCACTATAACCCTTATATCGATTATCACTAATACCCTATATATCTTATTGTCACTATACCCTATAATATCTTTGTCACTATACCCCTATATCATCACTATACCCTATATATCATCACTATACCCTATATAATCTATTATCACTATACCCTATATATCTATTATCACTATACCCTATATATCATCACTATACCCTATATATCAGTCTCATACACCCTCTTATCTATTAATCACTCATACCCTATATATCTATTCTCGACATAACACTTATATCTATGATCACTATATCCCCTATATAGCTATTATCACTATACCCTATTATCATTGTCACTATAAACCCTATATAGCTAGTGTCATATACCCTATATATCTATTCTCAACTATAACCCTATATCTCTATTGTCACTATACCCTAATATATCTATTATCACTATACCCCTATATATCTATTATTCACTATAGACCCTTATATTATCTATTGTCACTATACCCTATAATCTCTATTTGTCACTATCACCCGATATATCTATTGTCACTTCCCTCTATTATATCTATATCACTATACCCATATATCATCACTATACCGATATAATCATCACTAGACCCTTATATCTATTATCACTATCCCTCTATTCTATATCACTATACCCTAATATCTATTATCATATATACACCCTATATATCAATCACTATACCCTATATATATCACTATACCCTAGATATCCTATTATCACTATACCTATATAATCATCTATTATCACTTATACCCTATATCTCTTAGTGTTCACTATAACCTATATACTCTATTGTCCTATCCCTACTATATATCTTTCTCACTATCCCCTTATATCATCACTATACCCTATATATCATCACTAATACCTATCTATCCTATTATCACTATACCCCTATATCTATTATCACTATCCCTCAATTATCATCACTATAACCCTATATATCATCACTATACCTATTATCATTATCACTAACCCTATATATCTATTCTCACGACACCCTATATTCTTATTATCACTATACCCTATAGATCTATTAGCATATACCCTATATATCTATTATCACTATACCCTATATATGCTATTATCCCTATAACCTATATATCTAATTTCCTATAACCCCTATATATTCCTATTATCACTATACCCCCTTATTATCTATTATCACTATACCCTATATATCTATATCACTATACCCTAATATATCTATATCATCTATAAAACCCTATATATCTATTATCACTATAGGACCCCTAATATCTTATCACTATACCCCTATATACTATTATCACTATACCTATATAATCTTTATCACTATACCCTATATATCTATTATCACTGGACCCTATATTTAAATCTATTTCTCACTATCCCCTATATATCTATCTATCAGCTATAAAACCCTGTATATCTATATCACTATACCCGATATTCTATATCACTTAACCCATATATCTATTGTCACTAATACCCTATATATCTATTACACTGTACATCTGTTATATATCTATTATCACTATACCCCTATATCTCTATTATCACGATATACCCTGATATATAATTATCACATATACCTAATATATATTATCCCGATAACCCTCTATATCTATTGTCACTATAACCCTATAATATCTATTGTCACTATACCCTATATATCTATGTCACTATAAAATACCCCTATATATCTATTATCACTATACCCCTATATATCTTTTATCACATACCCTATATATCTATTATCACTATACCCTATATATCTATTGTCACTAGACCCTATATATCTCTTGTCACTATACCCTATATATCTATTGTCACTATACCCCTATATATATATTATCACTATAACCCCCTATATACGAATTATCACTATACCCTTATATCTATTGTCACTATACCCTATATATCTATTGTCACTATACCCTATATATCTATTGTCACTATACCCTATATATCTATTGTCACTATCCCTATATATCATCACTATACCCTATATATTTATTATCACTATACCCTATATATCTATTATCACTATACCCCATATATCTTTTATCCTATACCCATTATCTGCACTATACCTATATATCAATCCCTATACCTATAGATCTATTATCACTATCCCTATATTATTATCACTACCTATATCTCTATTATCACTATAACCCATAATATCTTATTATCACTATAACCCTATATCTCTATAATCGAACTATATACCCTATATATCTATTATCACTATACCCTATATATCTATTATCACTATAACACTATATATCTATTGTCACTATAACCCCTATAATGATAACTATTGTCACATACCCTATATATCTATTGTCATATACCTATATATCTATTATCACTATAACCCCTATATATCTTTATCACGATACCCCTATAATATCTTTTATCCACTATAAATAACCCTATATATCTATTATCACTATACCCTATATACTATTGTCACTATACCCTATATATCTCTTGTCACTAACCCTATATATCTTTGTCACTATACCCTATATATCTATTATCACTATACCCCTATATATCTATTATCACTATACCCCTATATATCTATTGTCACTATACCCTATATATCTATTGTCACTATACCCTATATATCTTTGTCACTATACCCTATATTCTTTGTCACTATAACCCATATCGCATCACGAGCCCTATATATTTTTATCCCATACCCTATATATCTATATCACGATACCCCTATAATCTTTTATCACTATTAACCCTATAATATCAATCATATACCCCTATATATCATCACTATACCCTATATATCATCACTATACCCTATATATCTATTATCCTATACCCTATATATCTATTATCACTATACCCTATATATCTATTATCACTATAACCCTATATATCTATTATCACTTAACCCTATTTCTATTATCACTATAACCACCTATATCTCTATTATCCATACCCCTATATATCCTATTAGCACTATACCCTAATATATCTATTGTCCACTATACCTAATCTCTATTATCACTATACCCATATATCTAATTATCACTATACCCCTATATCTATTGTCACTATACCCTATATTCTATTGTCACTATACCCTATATATCTATTGTCACTATACCGCCTATATTCTATTGTTCAACTATCACCACCCTAGTTATATCCACATACCCTATATATTTAATTATCACTATACCCTAGTATATCTAATTATCACTATACCCATATAATATCTTTTGCAACTATACCCTATTATGCATCACTATAACCCTATATATCATCACTAATACCCTATATAATCTTATTTCACATACCCTAATCTCTATTATCACTATACTCGCTATATATCTAGTTATCACTATACCCTATATTCTATTATCCCTATACCCTATAGATCTATTATCACTATACCCTATATATCTATTTCACTATACCCTATATATCTAATATCCTATACCCTCTATCTCTATTATCACTATACCCTATATATCTATTATCTATAACCCTATAATATCTATTATCACTATACCCTATATAGCTATTGTCACTATACCCTATATAATCTCTTGTCACTATAACCCTAATATATCTATTTCCTTATCCCTATATATTATTATCAACTATACCCTATTCTATTATCACTATACCCTATATATCTATTTATCACTATACCCCTATATATCGATTATCACTATAACCCTATATAATCTCTTATCACTATACCCTTATATCTATTATCACTATACCCTATAATATCTATGTCCTATAAACCCTATAGAATTCATCACTATACCCTAAGATTTATTATCACTATACTCCTATATATCTAATTTCACTATACCCCTATATATCTTGTCACTATAACCCTATATATCGATCACTATCATAACCCTATATATCATCACTTAACCCTAATATCTCATTATCACTATACCCTAATTCTAGTATCACTATACCCTATATATATCTATTTCACTATAACCCTATATATCTATTATCACGCATACCCACTATATTCTTTATCACTAACCCTTATAGCTATTATCACTATACCCTATATATCTATTATCACCCTATACCCTATATTCTAATTATCACTATACCCTATAATCTATTACACTATACCCCTAGATCTCATTGTCACTAACCCTATATATCTATTATCACTATACCCTATATATCTATTATCACTATACGCTATGCTTCTATTATACTATACCCTATATAATCTATATCACTATACCCTATATATCTATTATCCTATAGATACCCTATATGCTAATTAGCACTATAAACCGATATAATCTAGTATCACTATAACCCTATATATCTATTATCACTATACCCCTATATTCTATTGTCACATACCCTATATATCTATTGTCTGACTCTACCTATATAGTCTATTATCACTATACCCCTATATAATCTATTATCACTATACCCCTAGTATATCTTTTATCACTATCCCTATATATCTAATTATCCCTATACCCTATATATCTATTGTCACTATACCCTATAATCTCTTTGTCCTATACCCTATATATCTATTGGTCACTAGACCCTATAGTTCTATTATCACTTATAGCCCCTGATATGATCTATTATCACTATACCCCTATATATCGTATTGTCAACTATACCTATATATCTATTGTCACTATACCCTATATATCTATTGTCACTATACCCTATATATCATCACTATACCCTATATATTTATTATCACTATACCCTATATATCTATTATCACTATACCCCTATATATCTTTTATCACTATACCCTATATATCATCACGAGACCCTATATATCATCACTATACCCTATATATCTATTATCACTAAACCCTATATATCTATTATCACTATACCCTATATATCTATTATCCTAACCCTATATATCCTATTATCACTAATACCCTATATATCTATTATAACTATACCCCTATATATCTATTATCACTATACCCTATGGATATCTATTTCACTATACCCTATATATCTATTATCACTATACCCCTATATATCTATTATCACTATACCCTATATATCTATTGTCACTATACCCTCATATTCTATTGTCCACTATACCCTATATATCTATTGTCACTATACCCTATATATCTATTGTCACTATACCCTATATACATCACTATACCCTATATATTTTATGATCACATACCCTATATATCTATTATCACTTACCCCTATATATCTTTTTATCACTATACCCTATATATCATCACTATACCCTATATAGCATCACTATACCCTATATTCTCTTATCCCTGATACCCCTAATATACTATTATCACTATCCCCTAATAAATATCTATTAATCACTATAACCCTATATATCTATTATCACTTACCTATATATCTATTATCACTATACCCTATATATCTAATTATCACATAACCCTATATAGATCTATTTATCACTATCCCTATATAATCTATTTATCACTATGCCCTATATATCTATTATCACTATACCCTATATATCTATTATCACTATAACCCATAAGGCTATTGTCACTATACCCTATCTATCCTCTTCACTATACCTTATATCTCTTGTCATCGCATACCCTATATATCTATTATCACTATCACCCTATATATCTATTATCACTAGACCCCTATATTCTATTATCACTATACCTATAGATCTAATTATCACTATAAACCCTATATATCTATTATCACATATACCCTATATTCTATATCGAGCTATACCCTTATATCTATTATCACTATACCCTATATAATCTATTGTCATCTATACCCTATATATCCCTTGTCCTATACCCTATATATCCTATTATCACTATCACCCTATATATTCTATTATCACTATACCCCTTAATATCTATTGTCACTTATACCCCTATAGATCTTATTGTCACTATAACCCTATATATCTATTGTCATTTCACCTATATACTATTGTCACTATCCCTATATATCTATTGTCACTATACCCTATATATCATCACTATACCCTATATATTTATTATCACTATACCCTATATATCTATTATCACTATACCCCTATATATCTTTTATCACTATACCCTATTATCATCACTATACCCTATATATCATCACTATACCCTATATATCTATTATCACTATAACCCTATATATCTATTATCACTATACCCTATATATCTATTATCACTATAACCCTATATATCTATTATCTCACTATACCCCCTATATATCTTTATCACTATACCCTATATCTATTATGCACTGATACCCATTCTCTTACACTATACCCTAGATAATCTATTAATCACTATACCTATATATCTATTACACTATACCCCCTATATACTATTATCACGATACCCTATATATCTATTATCACTATAACCCTATATATCTATTATCACTATACCCCCTATATTCTATTATCAATATCCCCTATATATCGAATTATCACTGGACCTATATATCGTTATCACTATAATAAACCCCTATTATATTTATCACATACCCTGTTATCTATTATCACTATACCCTATATATCTCTGTATCACTATACAACCCTATATATCTATTGTCACTGTACCCTATATATCTATTACACTTACCCTATTATCTATTATCACTATACCCCTATCTATCATATCACGATAAATAATAAATATAATAATAAAATAAAATTAAAAACAACTATAATAAATAAACATAATAATAAAAATACAGCCTATAAATATCTATTATCACCTATACCCTATATATCTATTATCACTATACCCCTTATATATCTATTGTCACTATACCCTATATATCTATTGTCACTATAAACCCTATGAATATCTTTTATCACTATACCCCTATATAATCTCTTTTACACTATACCCATTAGCTATGTCACTATACCCTATATATCTCTTGTCACTATACCCTATATTCTATTGTCAACTATACCTATCTATCTATTATCCACTATAATCCCCTATATATCTATTCACTATACCCCTATATATCGTATTGTCACTATACCCTATTATCTATTGTCACTATACACTATATATCTAGTGTCACTATACCTATATATCTTTTATCCTATCCCCCTAATATCTATTATCACTTATACCCCTATATATCTATTATCACTATACCCTATATATGTATTAATCACTATACCCCTATATATCTTTTATCACTATAATCACTATACCCCTATATAATCTTTTATGCACTATACCCCTATATATCTATTATCACTATACCCCTATATTTCTATTAATCACTTATAGGCCCCTAGAGGATCTATTATCTACTATAACCCCTATATCTCTATTATCACTATAACCGATATATCTTTTATCACTATAACCCTATATAGCTTTTATCCATACCCCTATATAGCTTTTCACCTATACCCCTATATAGCTTTTATCACTATACCCCTATAATCGCTATATCACTATACCCTATATACTATTGTCACTATACCCTATAGTCTATTATCACTATACCCTATATATCTTTTATCACTATACCCCTAAGAGCTTTTATCACTATACCCCTATATATCTTTTATCACTATACCCCTATAAAACTCTTTACACAAATCTGCTTTTTTTCAGATCCACTGCTCCCTTCCCAGTTTGTGTCATTCCAGTCGTTGTGTTGTTTTGTGTAACCCGGTTACTCACGTGGAAAGGTTCAGGATGGAACGTTTATTTCATAAACATCCCAAATAAACTAGAATGTACTTACTCAGTGAGAACAAGTTATAATCTAGCCTTACAGTCCTCATAAGTGAAGACGTATAATATAAATGACCTGCTGAGTAAAGGCTCTACTGGATGATGAAACTGCTGGGATGCCATTGTAGAAAGTAAGTTTGCCGTATCCCATATAACAGATTGACTATCATCATTCACTCTAAATGGCTGCAGTGGTTGCAAGACCATCAAAAGTCATCTAAATCCGCAATTGAACCCTTCCCCACCACTGTGCGCGCCAATATCTTAATCATAAATCAACTGAAGATTGGGATGTGGGCAGCTGAGGGTTGGGATGCGGTTGGAAATTTTTTCAAAAGGTCCAATGAATGTAACGTTTCTGACTTTTCGGTAGGTCATGGGGTTATTTATACAGGTTGCTATTATTTATTCTAGTTGATAATCGTTGTCCTCACCGTTGGCACCCGAGGAGACTGACTGCTTAAAGCGATTCCAAGAATCTGCACAGTGGTTTTTAACTACAGAAGTAAGGTAGTGGCCATGGGGGGTGTTTTTCATGGTATGTCCTATTGTTTACTAGGCAACAAATAACAACAGAAGTTCTATCTGTCTACATGTACCAATCAGCTCGCCTCAATAATCACGTGACAAATAGACATTTCGCTAATGTCACGTTGGTCATTTATGGAGGATTTTAGATTAGAGGAAAATGAATTTCAATAGCGACAACTACTGGACATTTTATTATTTTATGCAATTTTAAAAAAACGGGGACATATCATCTAAGTGTCTTTTGATACTGATGCCTACCTGTCTACAGCTACCCATACTCAACAAAAGATATTGGGATTGTTTGATCTACCTGATATTGTACAATTAGGATCTTTGCTTGTAGGCCACCATACAAGTTTATCCTAACGTAAAATAAATACTCTATACATCCCGATTAAACCAGTTGTATTGTGCATAGGTGCCTCCCGAGATTACATGACTACTGAACTGGGCTTTCAATTAGGGGTTTCACTTTTGCAATGTATAGCAGATGTGGGTAGTTAATAGAACCTGCTCTCCACACCGTAATGATTGGTCTGTTCCTAGGTTTAGGGCTTGGGAAGAGTGGCTGGAGAAACAGAAGGTCCGACTTATGAAGTTGGCGTTTGAACAATATGTAGAGCAAAGAAATCTGATCATCCTTTTTTACTGAAAGGTAATAATCCTATACCCCTGTACAGACACTAGATCACTGGCCTATCTAGTGCCAGTACAGCTGTTGTTGGTCTTGTTATTGGAAAACCCTACATGGCTATTGTACTCCTCTACGCAGAGTGTGTTCGCCTCTTTACCCTCTCCACGAGCACAACAGGCTGCTTGGTTTCTGTCAAGAATCCTTTCTGTACGCCATTGTCAACTAAATTGGTCATCTGAAACAAATCGCAAATAATCATTATTCAGACTGCCATCTACTAATGGCCGTCGAATCTTTCATTATTTTTTAAAAGGGCATGTCCACTCCCAAAATTAACATTAGATATGCTGATAGGAGCCCCCAAAACCATAAGCGTTATACTCACACTGTCCAGAACAAGCTAGTTATTCAGCTCGAGCCCTCCCTGCTTTAGATACTTACAAACTCATTTCACTTCCTGGTTGAACCAGATTTACAACTGTGGCTTGATGTTCACAGCCCATGATTAAATATTTCTGGGGGTTGTCCATTTTCAAGGCAGTATAAAGCTCATCTGAACATGTGTGAAAGCTCTGACCTTTCCCCTGCTGAATAACGAGCTTTGTTGCAGATGTTCTGGGCAGAGTATAACAATCATAAGGTTTTTTGGGGGTTTGCCGCTATCATAATATCTAATGTCATTTGGAGGGGGGGCGGACTTGCCCTTAATCCTTCAGTATTTTTCACTGCACATACCTAACCATATTTGTTTAGGTACCTCCAGGTTGTTGTGGGTTCCCCTTCCACCCTTTTTCGATCGCTATAATAAAAAGGACCCGACACGCTGTGTATTCGGTATTATTCTTTAATTAAAGCTTTTCTACACTTTAATGATTCTTCATCAGAAACATTAAGAAATGATGTGTCACAACTTCAATAAAGGAATACGGAATACACAGAGTGCAGGGTCCTTATATATATTGTATATAATATCATTATTAACCGTTGAATAAGAATAATACTGAAGACAAGCGCAGGGTCCTCTCTATATATGGTATATTATCTTTGAACGTTGCAAGAAGAATAATACTGACTCACAGAGTGCAGGGTCCCCTCTATATATGGTATATTATCATGGTTAAACATTGATAAGAATACATACCTGAATACACAGAGTGCAGTGTCCTCTCTATATATGGGTATATTACAATTGTTAACGTTGACTAGAAGAATAATACTGAATACACAGAGTCAGGAATCCTCTATAGATATGGTAATATTATCATTGATAACATTGAATAAAGAATAATACTGAATACACAAGTGCAGAGTCCTCTCTACATATGGTATAATTATCACATTGTTAACATTGAATAAAGAAGAATCGGATAACACAAGTGTCCATCCCTCTCATATAAGGTAATATTAATCATTGTTAACCTGAATAAATGAATAATACTGACTACAGAGTGCAGGGTTCCTCTCTATATATGGTTACATTATAATTGATAACATTGAATAAAGAATAATAACTGATACGAGTGCCAGGGCTCGCTGTATATGGTATATTATCTTGTTAATAGTCAATAAAGAATAATCAAGAGTGAATACACAGAGTGCAGGATCCCGCTATATTAAAATAAAAAAAATGGTAATAATTATCATTGATAACATTGAATAAAGATAATACTGAATACACAGAGTGCAGGATCCTCTCTGTATATGGGTATATTATCATTAATTCCACGTTGAATAAAAGAATATACTGAATACAAGTGCAGGGCCCTCTCTATAGATGGTATATGAATCATTGTTAACATTGAAATAAAGAGGAATAAAACTGATACACAGAGTGCAGGGTCCTCTCATATATGGTATATTATACATTGATAACATTGAATAAAGAATAATACGAATACACAGAGGCAGGATCCTCTCTACATAGGTATATTATCATTGTTACCATTGAATAAAGAATAATATTTAATACACAGAGTGAGGGTCCTTCTCTATATATGGTATAGTTATCACATTGCTATAGTTGATAAGCATAATACTGAATACACAGAGTGCAGGGTCCTTCTATATATGGTATATTATCATTGTTAATATTAATAAGAATACTACTGAATCCGAGTGCAGGGCCTCTCTATATATGGTCTATTATTCAATTGTTAATATTTATAAAGGATAATACTGAATAGCACATAGTGCAGGGTCCTCTCTGTATATGGTAATTTCATCTGTAAACTATAATAGCAGTACTGTAGCAAGACTGTAGGAAAGTAGTGATTTCCTTGTGGGTAACATATATGAAGGTTTGTTTTGTCTTTACAGCAATGATGTGATCTTCTCGTCTGGACCCTCAGAACTCCTCAAAAGTTCACACAAACAAAAAGCAAAGTGTGTTCTCGCAGAAGATGTGTATATCCTGAAGACACCTGGAGGCAACGTATCCGTAGTTAGAGAGGGCAAACGCTTCTTGGATCGGAGGTACGTTCCCTCCTAAAATATGTTCCTCTTTCATCTGTGATCAGGTCCAGAGACCATGAAACTATCTTTCATATCATTACATTGCCATCTGTCGTCTGTCTATTGAATCACTTATGGAATCTAATCTATGTATCTCATGCGATTAATCTATTTACCTCCTTTGTTGGAAGGAACATGGTTGCCCCCATAATTTTTCGCAACCCGCATATGTGGCCTGATTAAGCAATCATGGTCCATGAACTGTAGGAGTGGGCTGCTTGGGGCGGATCTAAGCCGGAGGATCTGGGTTGAGAGTCAATGTGAAATTGTTGCATTATGCAGCCTTTGTGACAGATTGGTTTCTTTGGCATTTTGTCTGATTCTAGATAATTACAGCAAAATATATTCTCTCCACACAGCATTTCTAGGTTTATGCCCACACCCTGTATAAGATGGGATCATATTGGGATGGGACCGATCAGACAGCGAACTCTCTTTTATACCAACCTCTTTTTAGATCCTGTGTAAAAGGGTATGGAATACACACCAATGGTAACAATGCTGGGAATTACAAGTCATGGTAACAATGCATGTGCACTACATACGCAATGGGAACAATGCATGGGAACTACATACCAATGGTAACAATGCATGGGAATCTACAGCCAATGGTACATGCATGTGAACTACATAGCCAATGGTAACAATGCATTGGAAATACATGCCAATAGCAACAATGCATGAGAAATACATAGCCCCGGTAACAATTTAATGGAAATACATAGCCATTGGTACAGTGCATGGTAAATACATAGCCAATGGTACCAATGCAATGGAAATACATATCCAATAGCAACAATGCATGGGAAATACCTAGCCGTGGTAACATGAATGGATACATAGCCAGTGTAACAATGAATGGAAATAACCTAGGCCAATTAAACTGCATAGGAAATACCTAGGCCAATAGCAACAATGCAGGAAATAATAGCCATGGTAACATGCATGGGAAATCTTAGCCAATACAACAATACATGTGAAATACATAGCCCATGGTAACAATGCATGGAAATACATACTAATGGTACAATGCATGGGAAATATATAATATGGTAACAATGGACAGGAAATAGCCTAGATAATTGTACAATGCATGGGAGAATACATAGCCAATGGGTAACAATGCAATGGGGAAGATGCTTAGGCCAATAGCAACAATGGCCTGGGAAATTACATAACCAATGGTAAACTTCATGAGAAATCCATGATAATGGTAGCAATTCATGGAATGACTAGCAATAGCAACCAATGCCTGGAAATACATGCCAATGTTAACAATAAATGGGAATACACAGCCATGGTAACAATGCATGGGAAATACAAATGCCAATGGTACAATGCGCATGGGATACACAGCCAATGTGTAACAATGCATGGGAAATGTAACCCAGCCATAAGCAACAATGCATGGGAAACGCATAGCAATGGGTACAATGCATGGGAATGCACAGCCCAATAGCAACAATGCATGGGAATGCATAGCCATGGTAACAATGCATTGGAATGCATAGCCATGTTAACATGCCTGGAAATGCACAGCCATGGTAACAATGCCTGGGAAACACACACGCCAATGGTAGACAATGCTGGGCAATGGGAAATACCCATACGGAATATACATTATCAAAAAACACAAAACATTTAGCTTAATATTCTAAAATATAATATAGATGCTTTGGGAAAAAGGGTCTTTTTCCTCTCTTTTTTTTCCTGGGGTGATCACACAGAGCATGTCTGAGCTCAACCAACTTAACCATGAGGCGGGTGAACCCCCAGGGCTGCCTGTACGTACAGTTCTAGTGTATATATTTGATTAGTGATACATAACAAGCATGTGTTGTGTTAATCAGCTATTTCTTGGACTATTTGTTACATAATTAGTAATCTGCTCTCCATAATAGTCCTATTTGTCATTCCGAACCCTTCATTGCCATTTATACATCACAACCAATGCAAGTTACGTAATGTGAAATACAATCTTTTTCTTTTTAAGGAGAAGATAAATATAAACTGAGATGCACATATGCCGGATTTTCCAGAACCTCTATGGATCGACAGGTGGGAAAGTTTGATAGTAAAATCTATATGTCAGCGTCTGGATTCAAGCTAAGCAAAGCGGTGATATTTTGTTGATTAATAAAGACCTACACATTTCCTAATATAGTATAATTTTATTAGAATATCACTTTTGACGAGGTGTGCGATATTGGGGGTGGGGGGCTAGGGCACAGAATACAGTAGAACAACTTATTGTGTTTGCAGCAACTGATCAGACGATACCATTGCTAGGCTGTGCCCACTATCAGATTCATCCTCCTACGGCTTATTTGCCACTAGGCGGGTACGTGGCGAAAGTAGCCACTCCCCAACAGTTTGCCGTGAATGACATACGCCCATAGGAAAAGCAGGATTGGGTTGATTTACCATCATGTTTGATCACTACCTCACTTACGATCCGGACAAATGTGCACGAAGCTCTGTCATGGCCATAAGCACAAACACTGGAGAATTTTTTAGCCCTACCACTAATAGATTGACATATCAGTTGCACCTGTTTGCAACCCAGGTTTTTAAAGGGACAGTTCAGTGGAAATGATCAGTACTGTTTAAATTGTTTGTTTTTGTGTAATGCCTTCTTGTTATCTCTACATATTCTGTTCCCATTTTTAAAAAAATTTGTTGATTTCATACCCCTTTGGCTTGTTCCCTGATGTTGACATTAGTGACTGACATTTCATGGTACTAACGTCCTCTTCTTCCAGATGCACCACATCCTTGGAATGTTCCTACAGGATTTCTACCTGATTGGCTTTGGATGTCAATTATGCTCAGATCTCTACTGAGTCAACTGACTCAACCCAGGCGCTGGGTCAAGGGCAAGACCATAACAGTCCCTCTATTAAGGGGTTCCTGCAACATGAACGCAGTATTTTGGTTGGCATTATTTATCCAACAACGCAATGCTGGAATTGGCAGTTAAGGTCATTGTGATGGAAATATACTGCGCGTTTTTTCTGAAAAGTACATTTATTTACTGAACTTCCCCTTTATACAGTTAGAAACAATTCGTACCCTCTGGTTGGTTTCTGCAGATAAACAGCACTGGTAACATTTTGCACCCCCCTTATAGGGATAACTTGCACTATTTTTTTCTACTTTATAATTTAAAAAAAAGATTTATCACTGGTAACTAGACATGGACGGTGTTGGCCTATTTAGTTTGTTCCAATCTTTTTTATAGTCCTAACTATTCCAACCATCACAGTTCTTCCTTGCGTACTTTTCATTTGGATTTGTTTCCTTTGGGGACTTTAGTGATGTTGTCCTGAAGTTGAGAAATGGACGAGCGGAGAAGCCTAGAAATCTGCAATACGATACCCTTCCCTGTCTTACTTCAAGTAAACGGCCAACTTAGGTAAAGGTGGAAGTAGAGTATTGTAATTAGCATATTCCTTTCTGTAAATTCTCTGTACCATCTTTATTGTGGTATTGTCATCAAAGGAAAAAAAAACCCAACAGTGGTGCTCTTCACCATTCTTTAGTTATCTTACAGTATCCCTTTTGGATCTTAGGCCTATTACACGCAGTCTGATTTAATGACCAATATTCACACTGATCTGTGATTACCATTGTGTAACGTTATAACATATATACAAAATATGATGTTATTAGTCATTGTGTAATGTTCTAGCATTATTGATTATATTAAATTTGTTTATCACATAATCCTACATCAACGAACACGGCTGAATGTTCGACCCGATCTATTGCTAAAGTAAGCTTCTCATTGGATGTTTACACGGGCAGTCTGGGTAAGTGGGTGGGCGGTTATAAACGCCAAGTAGTACTATGCCAATGTATCATATCTTCTCCCAATACGGTAATAATGGGCAATGATGGCCAATGTTGGTATGTTTCTGGATCACCAATAAGATCTTTTATGCTCACACTTAACTTCAAAAAAATCCATTTAGAAAACTATACTATGCAAGTTTTTCCCCAGAAAGCCAGAAGTTTTACACAATCAGGGTTATCAATAAAATCTCTTGATCGTTTAAAATGGTGCTCATTTAGGCCCAAGCCAATCAAACTTATTTAACTTTGAAAGCTAACATCTGATTGGTTGGGCAAAATTAGCACTTTTTTAAACGATCAGAGCTTTTATAATACCCTGAATGTGCTGTTTATATTTTGTGTCAGAGAGTAATAAATGTTCCCTACTCCTTAGAGGTTTCCTTATAATAAATTGTCTAACCCACTCGAGTGCTAAAAATTCCTACTTTAAATTCTATTGAACATAATAAAGTTGGAAAAAATCTGCTGGTGTTAAACATGGGTCATGATGGGTAACGTATTGTATAATAGACATTTTATGATTTTCTTACAGCTCCTTTAAACTGATTTTGGGTAATTAATTCCTCTTGCATGGCTTTGAGTCGGGCTGCACCGTCCTGTTGAGAGCCTGAGAAATCTTGAAGGACTTGCGTATGATATGGAATTACATTCTATTGACTAATTTTTCTCATTCATTAGCATAGAAGCATGACCTCAACTAAGGCTCAGGCCCCTAACTTAGGTAAGACAAGAGCCCCCACCGGGCTCATAAGATTGGGTACGATCTTCCCTATGGTTTTTATTGACGGAGCTGTGATACACAGTGCCAATAAGTGATCATTCGGGAACTTTGCTAATTCTGAACGTTTCAATCGGGAATTGTCATCAGAGACGGTTGTTTTTTACACGTACCCAACATTACAGTAATACCTATTGAAGGCGCCAATACACTCTTTGAGCCCATACACTCTTTGACGGCCCCATATACCTTTGAAGGCCCATACACTCTTGAAGGCCCATACACTCTTTGAAGGCCATACACTCTTTTGAAGGCCCATACAGTATGAGGCCCATACACTCTTTGAAGGCCCATACACGATTGAAGGCCCATACACTATTTAAGGCCCATACACTATTGAATGCCCATACACTATTGAAGTCCATACACTATTTGAAGGTCCATCGCTTTTTGAAGGCCTCATACACATTGTGAAGGCCGCATACCCTATTGAAGGCCAACACTATTTTAAAAGGCCCATACACTATGGAAGCCAAAACTATGAAGGCATACACTAGTTGAAGTCCCATACACTATTTGAAGGCCCATACACGATTTTGAAGGCCCTACACTATTGAAGGCCCATACACTATTGAAGGCCCATACCCTATTGAAGCCCATAAATATTGAAGTGCATAAACATTTGAAATGCCCATAACACTATTGAGGCCATACACTATTTAAGGCCAATACCTATTTGAAAGACCAATATCTATATATCTATTGTTCCATGTTGAAAACTTGTGTTTCTCCATTGTGCAATCTAGTAGTTTGTGCAGATTCTGATCTGGTCCATTCATGTTCATTCATTAATTCTTTGTAACCCCCTGGGGGGAAAAAAGGGGCTTTCCGCCCAGATACTGTGAATGAATGGCCCCATTCAATGTTTTTACAGGCTGAATAACAACTCCCGGATCCTGTTTTCATTGTGCTGTCTCTCTCTCTCTGTCCTCTCCTGTCTGTCTCTTTATGTATAAAAGCTGGGTTACCCCACAATAATTCCATTCTCTCTTCTCTTGTTTTTAAAGGTTGACATTGCCCTCTGGTTCTAATCGGTATAGTCATTGAAACAACCCACCCCATTGTCTCTGAGTTTTTTAACTCTCCTAGTCTAAATTACCCAAAGAAAGAAAATCCAGCTTTTACGCAATCAAGAACCATGTGAAGTAAAACTTAGTGTTGGGTTAGGTTGATATATTGTCAATAAAGGATTGGAGAGTGAATTGTTTTAGTGGTCCGTCTGATCCTTGATGAACCCAGAGAATAGCATTTGGACGACTGTTGTCTCTGACCCAATATGGTTAAATAAAAGCCCTTTCGTTGTATGTTTTATATAAACGCTGGCATCGCAATCACAAGGTGAAACTTAACACAGAGTGCACCAAAACAGCCTAGTGGGGCCGAATCTTATGCCCCCCCCCCTCTCTCACTTATTTTTTTAATTCTGGCTGTACTTCAGCACTTAATGAGCATGCTCAGACCCCAAGGGCAGGAGGAGCAGAGGGTCAGGTGTCACTTAAGCTACTGGAGAGTAAGTAGCTCATTATCCCCGATATAATTTCTCACAGTATTTATCAGGATGAAGACACACATTAGCAGGGCAGTTTATGCGATACGCACGAAAGGGAGTCAGATGACATACCACTAAGGGGAAGTTGATGCGTATACGCACTAAAGGGGGAGAGTACCCGGATTGATCATAGCAGAAAAGACAAATACCACTAAAGGGGAAGTTGATTGCGATACGGCCTAAAGGGGGATTGATGGTACCACTAAGGGAAGTTGATGCGATCCACATTTATGCGATACGCACTACAGGGGAAGTTGATGCCATACGCACTAGGGGACAGTTGATGCTCATAACACTAAAAGGGAAGTTGATGCCATCACACACTAAAAGGGGATTGTGAATGCCATACGCACTAAAGGGGAAGTTGATGCCATACGCACTAAAGGGAAGTTGATGCCATACGCATAAATGGATTATTGATGCCATACGCACTATAGGATTTGATGCCATAACACTAAGGGAAGTGTGGATGCTATACACGATAAGGAGTTGATGCCATACCACTAAAGGGATTAAGTTGTGCCATACCACTAAGGGGAGTTGATGCCATACACTAAAGGGAGTTGAGCCTACGCACTAAAGGTGGCAAGTTGATGCATACTCACTAAAGGGGAAGTTGATGCAATACCACTAAAGGGGAAGTTGATGGCCATACGAGAAAGGGAAGATGCAAGCACTAAGTGGAGTTGATGCCATACGCACTAAAGGGGACGTTGATGCCATCGCACTAAAGGGAAGTAGATGCATACGCCCTAAAGGGTTATCCATACGCACTAAGGGGAAGTTATCCCTACCATAAAGGGAAGTTGATGCCATACGCACTAAAGAGGGAAGTTGATGCCATACGCACTAAAGGGGAGTTATGCCATACGCACTAGGGAGTTGATGCTACGCACTAAGGGGAAGTTTGATGCCATAGCACTAAAGGGGAAGTAGATGCCATACGCACTAAAGGGGAGTTGATCCATACTCCACTAAGGGGACGTTGATGCCATACGCACTAAAGGGAAGTTGATGCATACGCACTAAAGGGGAGTTGATTCCATACGCACTAAAGGGGGAAGTTGGATGGCCATACGCACTAAGGGGAAGTGATGCCATACGCACTAAGGGAAGTGATGCATACGCACTAAAGGGAAGTTGATGCTACGCACTAAAGGAAGTTGATGCCATACTCACTAAAGGGAGTTTGATGCCATACCACTAAGGGAGTTATGCCATACCTAAGGGAAGTTATGCCATACGCCTAAGGGCAGTTGAGCCATACGCACCTAAAGGGGAAGTTGATCCATACGCACTAAAGGTGGAAGTTGATGCCATACGCACTAAAGGGAAGTTGTATGCCATACGCACTAAAGGGGAAGTTGATGCCATACGCATAAAGGGGAGTTGGCCATACGCACTAAGGAGTTGAGCATACGCACTAAGGGAAGTTGATGCCATACGCCTAACAGGGGAAGTTGAGCCATCCGCACTAAAGGGAAGTTGATGCCATACGCACTAAAGGGGATATTGATGCCATACGCACTAAAGGGAAGTTGATTGCCATACGCACTAAAGGGGAAGTTGATGCATACACCCTAAAGGGAAGTTTGATGCCATACGCACTAACGGGAGTTGATGCCATACCACTAAAGGGGAAGTTGATGCCATACGCACTAAAGGGGAAGTTGGTGCATACGCACTAAGGGGAAGTTGATGCCATACGCATAAAGGGGAAGTTGATGCCATACGCACTAAAGAGGAAGTTGATGCCATACACACTAAAGGGGAAGTTGATGCAATACACACTAAAGGGGAAGTTGAGAATGCCATACGCACTAAAGGGGAAGTTGATGCCATACGCACTAAAGGGAAGTTAGATGCCATACGCACTAAAGGGGAAGTTGATGCCATACGCATAAAGGGAAGTGGATCCATACCGCACTAAAGGGAATTGTTATGCCATACGCACTAAAGGGGAAGTGATGCCAACACTAAAGGGAGTTGATGCCATACGCACTAAAGGGGAAGTTGATGCCATAAGCACTAAAGGGGAAGTTGATGCCATACGCACTAAAGGGAAGTTGAATGCCATACCACTAAGTGAAGTAGATGCAATACAAAGGGGAGTATGATGCCATATTACACTAAAGGGAAGTTGATGCCATACGCACTAAGGGAGTTTGATTCCATACCACTAAAGGGGAAGTTGATGCCATACGCACAAAGGGGAAGTTGATGCAATACGCATTAAAGGGAAGTTGATGCCATACGCACTAAAGGGAGTTGATGCCTACGCACTAAAGGGGAAGTTGATGCCATACGCACTAAAGGGGATTTGATTCATAGCCACTCAGATTGATGCCATACGCAGGCTTGGATTCTAGTCCTTTTTTTGGGTTTTTTTTTTTTTTTTTTTTATAAAGAGAGACATCAAAGGCCAGTCCATATCAAATATAAGGAACTAATTATACAATACATTATCTTTTTTGTACGATGCGATGATACCCTAAGTTATCGTAATCTATTTTTCACAGTCGATCTTTCATGTAATGTCACTCTATGCCACTGAACCTTTTTTTAAAGAGGTCCAACTGTGTTTTTCCAATAAATGAAGTGAACACTGACAAGTTTAGCCATAGATACACATAATTGGTTTCATTAATAGTACTTATAAGAGATGAACCACGTGTATAGATGTGAAATGGAAATCACCAATGTAGTCAAAGAGTTTGCAAGCACTTGCATTATGAATTTGTAGCACACCCTTTCTCGCTCAGGAGAATGTAAATGAACTTTTCTTTATAGTTAGTAATGGTCAAGCCTGTGTATACAATGACCCCTATATGTACAGTACACCAGCGCCTGTGTGTGCACCTGACCCCTCTATCTATACAGTACACAACCCGTGTGTGTACACTGAACTGTCTATCTGTACAGTAAACAGCCCTGTGTGTACACTGACCGTCGTATCTATACAGTATACAGCCCTGTGTGTACACTGACCCCTCCATCTATACAGTACACAGCCCTGTGTGTATACCGACCCTCTTCTAGTACAAGTACACGCCTGTTGTCACTGACCCTCTATCATATACCATACACAGCCCCTGGTGTGTACACTGCGCCCCTATCTAAAAGGGGAAGTTGATGCCATACGCACTAAAGGGGAAGTAGATGCCATACGCACTAAAGGGGAGTTGATGCCATACGCACTTAAGGGGAAGTTGATGCCATACGCACTAAAGGGGAAGTTGATGCCATACGCACTAAAGGGGAGTTGATGCCATACGCACTAAAGGGGAAGTTGATGCCATACGCAGGCTTGAGTTCTAGTCTATTTTTTGGGTTTTTTTTTTTTTTTTTTGTTATAAAGAGGAAGATACAAAGGGCCAGTCAATATCAAAATAGTAAGGAACTAATTATACAATACATTATCTTTTTTGTAGATAGCATGATAACCCTAAGTTAGTATTATTTTCACAAGTCGATCTGTTAAGTGTAATGTCACTCCTATGCCACTGGAACCTTTTTTTTAAAGGGTCCAACTGTTAATGAAGTGAACACGGACAAGTTAGCATATATACACAATAATCAGTGTTACATTATAGTAACCTTTAATAGAGAATGAACCACCTGTATATGGATGTGAAAATGAATCACCAATTTCCCTGAAAAGATGTGCTGTCAAGCAGCCACAAGAAAGCCTAGTAAGAGAGTCGGGAATGGGAACATCTTATAATTTCTGCTTCTGGAGTGAACAGGTCCTTTCGGCCCTATAAATGCTGTGATTTTTTAATGAGAATTTTCTCAGAATCTACAGCTCAGATTTAAATCCATAATTTTTTTTGCCAGTAGTGGTGATCTTGCTGTCTCACAGGTACTGTTTTGTTTGAACCCTTTCTTTTCTTTTTTTTTCGGTATACGCTCCCTCCCCTTTTTTCATCCAACGGTCTTTCCTCCCCCTCCAGGTACTTAGGGGAACAACTTTCCAAGTACTGGGAGTATAAAAAGCTAGAACAATGTTCTGTACTATTATGTCTCTTCATATCATAATTTCCAGATATCTCCCAATGCAAGTATAACCATGCTCACCTTTGGTGGCGCTAGTGATCTAGAAATCCCTACCGATTATTAAATGACAACACGCCACCTTTGGTGTTTGCTCGGGAATTGCCTGGAGCTCAATGTCATGGCAAATTCCCTTACTATACACTCGGTATCCGCCCCGCGGTGTTGTTAGGTTTTCAACATCCACCTTAAAAACCTGGCCCTCGCTTTATATTCCGAGTCAAGACGCACAAACCTCACTTACCTTACTCCAAATTCAGCCTCGGTTCCCCAGGAAGAAAACCTAACTAAAGCCTCAAAACATCTTCCCTCTTCTTATACTTGAGTCAATCAGTGTTTTTTCTGATTTTGAGAGGCAAAAATAGGTACCTCGTGCTTATACTCGGTCCGGATTATGCCTTCCGAGTATAATACGGTACTTACCGCATTATTCGTAATCAGGATAAACCTAAACTGGCATTAAGAAATTAAAGTTCACTGCGTGAACAAAATCCCAGTCCGTACGTGCAGCTGGTCAGTCATGGCCAATGAAAAACTGAACATTAAAACTGACATGTGCAAGCTCATAAAGAGCTCATACAGTACGGTGTTAACTTGAGTCGACATTGGACAAATGTTAGATTCTATAGGTTTTGTTTTTTCATTAAATCATTTTTTTTTTTACTGGAGGGTGGACTTGCCCCTTAAACCAGGGGATTTTTCCACGAAAAGACACAACCTTTTTTAAAAATAAATATTCAATATCATAAAAATCAATTAAAATCCCTCCCTGGGTAAAGTCATGCTAACCAATTTTTTTTACGACAACAGGGTTAATGTAAATGCAACATCCATTTCACCATGTTACCCAATGTCCATACGGGCTTCGATCCGTGCATATCAGTCCACAATCGAATACGCATGCAAACCCCGTTAAAATACTTGTGATCGCATTTCGATCTGAAAACATATTGCGATGGCGGACGTTAGCGTGTGTGAAACACACGTCTGTGGTGGTGGCCCTTTGCCCTAAGATGGGATTATGCCAGCAGCACTTGCAAACTAAGAATATTGTGGGTTTTAATCGAGTGTGTGAACTTTTCGTTAAGTGCGTGTTTTAAAGTCACGTAACCGTATTGGTTGAAAATGGGATTTACCATGAGCCGCATATTTAAAATCACACAGGGTTAAAGAATGGCCGGTCTCCTTGGTAATGTTCCCTTATACGATTTCATCTATAAACATGCAGCCTGAGATATTAAACAGTGGGTGACACTTTATTGATATCAGGTGGGTTTCCTTTCGCACCGTGTCACGGTCCAAACAATGGGATTGAGAATTAACTGGTCTCGTTTACTACCTGATTTTTTCTGCTGGGCGGCTGTTGTCGTTTCCCATGATTTGCTTTTAACTGGGGATTTTACGAGCCAACAGACCTGGAAAATAATGGTCACAAAATGGCTTTTATGATATTTACCTTTAATTATTATAATATAATTATTAGTTCATTAATTACCATCTTATTTTTACTGTTATTATTATACCTGACTTATTATATTATTCACCATTATTATTATGATTCCCCCTTCATTTATTACTATCAATTCTTATTCTTATTCCTTTACAACTTTTTCTAATAGCCTATTAATTCTTATTACCCTTCTTACCATTCCTCCCTCTTCTTCTCCTCGCCTTCTTCTTCTTCTTGCCTTCCCTTTTTTCCTCCTCGCCTTCTTCTTCTTCTGTCCCCCCTTCATTCTTCCTCCCTCTTCTCTCCTCGCCTTCTTCTTCCTTCCCCCTCCTGTCTTGTTTCCTCCTCTTCTTCTTCTTCTTCTTTTTTTCCTCGCCTTCTTCTTCTTCCCCTTATTCTACTCCCTCCTCTTCTCCTTCTTCTTCTTCTTCGTTCTTCTTCGCCGCCTTCTTCTTCTTCCTCCTTCTTCTTCTCCTCGCCTTCTTGCTTCCTTCCCCTTCTTCTTCTTCCGCTTCTTCTATTCTCCCCTCGCCTTTGATTTCTTCCCACTTCTTTCCTTGTTTCCTCTTCTTCTTACCCTCTTCCGTTCTGCCTCATCGCCTGCTTCGTCTTCCCCTTCGTCCTTCTCCCTCCTTCTTCTTCTTCTTCCTTCTTCCTCCTTGCTTCTTCTTCTTTCGGCCCCCCCTTATTCTTCTTCCCGCCTTCTTTTTCTTCCTCCTTATTCTGCCTCCTTCTTCTTTCTTCTCGCCTTCTTCTTTTTCCCACTCCTTCTTATTTCTTCTTATTGTTCTTCTTCTCTCCTTTCCTTCTTTCCTCTTTTTCGTCTTCCTTTTTCCTTCTTTCCTCCGCCTGGCTCACACTCCCTGCCACCTCCGTTTCCTTGTCCTCCGCCCCCATTCTCCATGTGTGTTGGTCCCTGTCGGGAGGTGCGAGAGCACAGGTCAAGTTAATTGGATATTAATGTGGGAAAGTGCTCCAATATTGGACCCTTGATCGGGACTGCCCCTGTCGGCGTAGAAGGGGAAGGTCCGGCACAACGGGTTTTGTCCCATCAGCAAAAATCACACCTCCCTCTGCAGAACATAGGGGCCTGATGCAAAAAATGTTATTTGGTGCTATTAATCTGAGCAATCCAATCAGATATTATCCTGAACTGCCAGTAACCCAATAGAAAAGCTAAAATCTGAATTGGTTGCTGCAAATTATTAAGCAGGAATTCCTATCACCGGCCCTGTAAAATTCTAGGTTCTCTTTCCTTTCCCTTTTAAATTTTTTTTAATAGATGTGGCAGTACAACAACCACAGAAAGATACGACCCGTGTTTTACTTAACTGGATACTGTTGTATGGGTTTTTTATACTGTATCAGGGCTGCTTCTAGCTATCTTAGTGCCCTAGGTGCCCTCCCCGCACTCACCTCCACCCCCCCACCCCCCAACCCCCCCCACCCCAATCTCCCCCCCAACATTGGGCACTAAACTGCCTGCATCTGGTTTTCCCCACTTCAATATCCGTCCTGGCAACTGTCACTGCCTTCTGTGAATGTTTTTCTTTCTTATAGTTGGGTGGACCAACGCTTACATAGTAGTTAGAAGGGTAGTTAGTGGCCCCAACAAATACCGATTGGGAGGGACCAGAAATAGGTTTTCAGTTGGATGCCCGGTATGTGGCGCCAGTGTTTTCTTTCACAGAAATTGGTTTTCCAGCCGAGTTGGCATGAAAAAGGGTTTAGCAGAAAGCATGGAAAATGAGAGATCTGGTGATCTAATTCTATCAGTTGCCATCAGACTTTCCTATGAATACTACTTTCAGTGGCCCCACTTTCCAAGTATTGCCATTAACCCTTTCAAGTGCCAAAGTGGAGTGGGTCCGCCAGAGTTTGCCTTAACCCCTTTCACATTGCCAGTGGTGATCCCCCCAGAGGTATTGGCCATTAACCCTTTCAGGGCAGCAGGGTATTACCTAGCTTTACTTTGCCATTTTAGAACCTGTTTTCTCCTCAGCTCCCTCAGGTCCTTTTACGGGCTTCTTCTTCCCCCTCATCTTCCCCCCTTCACCTTCAGTTTCATTTGTAACAGTGGTTGTTCCAAAAAAAAAAAGTAGAGGGATCCAATAACTTAGTATTCAGAAGCAGAGGCTCTGAGACTCTATCACAAAACAAATCATAACACACAAAAAAATAAAGTTTAACACATAAAAGAGTCACTAGAAAAATAAATTGCTTTACAGAGGGAATGGAAGGGAGGTGCAAGTTCCTAAAACCGCAAGTAAAACCAGACAGGGGAAGAATATTGTTTAGGAGAATTCCACTGGACGCCCTATTCTTTCACTGGACCAACCAAGGCCTAGAACCTCCCGCACTGTAAAAAAAAATTAACAGAAACTGTAGTTACTGACAAGATGTTGAAAGTTGTAGTTTTCCAACAGAGGCAGGAAGGTGTCTGTAATTTATATTAGGGTAACCCCTGTGTTGTGAGTACACAGTGAACAATCTTACCGTAACAAGTTTTTGGTTAGAATTTTCGTACGCTATCTGATCGTCACTCTATGTCCCTATATTCAATTCCACTGTGTCAACCCCCCATTAAAGGTCACAAGTGTGGGTAGTTTATGTAGAAATCACTAACTAAGGTGTAAAAATTACAAAAACACCTGTCCCTGAAACCTGGAGAGTTTTTTTATTGGGCTGTAGATTCCTCTAGTGGGGTCCTAACCTGATCTCTTTGTTGAAGGTTTTCCCCAGGTCAGTAAATGAGCGACACATAGCCTCCGGACTGGGCAGTGGATGAAATTGTTTTTCTCTCCCTCCCACACAACTACTGTAATTGGCATGCCATCTTTATCGCAAGACCACCCGTCAATAACACCCAATCCTGAAAAAACACACATCGCCAAGGCCACCAGCCCGGCAACTAGAAGAGCAAGGACACCTCTGAGTGTCGGGGTCCATTGTTTTACTGTGCGTAAGCTGCCCTGTAACTAGCATTAAAGGGATGTGTCCTAACAACTGCAGATGTTTTAATTGACAATTAGTACATTTTTTTTGCGTTAAGCCTTTTTCGAAGTCCCCCTTGCGGAAATCCCCCAAGGTACTAAAGAACTAGGTTATGGTATAGGACCTACAGTTTAGGACAGGGTGTCATGGCGTGAACCCTTATTTTCCGTTAAAGGCGAAACTAATTAACCAGGTTTTTTGCTAAACAGCAAATATAGTGGAATAATGCAAATGCGAACCCACAACTGAAATTAATAATGATATTAGAAGTCCACCGCCAGGAGTTTTCAGTGATCATATAAAAAGCACACGCTGCCAGGCTGGGGTACCTTTTATACAGGGGCAAACGGACACTTACAAGGTGGACCTTCTAATATCCTTTAATTTTACAGTTTGGGGGTGCATTGTTATTATAGCCTACCCCTTTGTGGCCTTCTGGTTTCCTTCTCCTCCCTGGAAACTGTAGATTAATAAAGGCTAATAATCTTTTGCATTTCCCGTCCCCCATATAAAATCCCACTATCAGGGGTAGGTTACATAATGTTTATACCAGTGTGTTTATTTTCAGTTTTCAGTTGTTCTTGTAGGCAGTCCAATGGAGTGAAAGGCTGCAAGCAGTTTTCCAGTCTGGGGACTCCTGTTTTCCTCCCCATCGCCCTCTATTATTAATTTAGAATGAATAATTAGTAATTATTACCATTATTATTTACTAAATTATTACTATTTATTTCTTTATTCTTCGTTTCCGTCTCAACTCCTTCTTCATTCTTTCATTCTTCTTCGTCTTTCTTCTTCGTCTTCTTCCCCTTCTTCTTATTCCCACTTCTTCTTCTTCGTTCCTTCTTTCTTCGTACTACGAGCTTCTTCTTCTCTCTTCTTCTCGCTTGTTCTTTCTTCCCCTGCTTCTTCTTCCCTCTTCTTCTTCTCTTCTCCTTCTTCTTCTGCTTTCCTTCCATTCCTATTTTTCTTCGTCTTTTCGAATGGCTGCCCAATCGCGTCACCCAATACCAGTTTCCTTTTCACATCCACGCCCCACATTATTACTTTCCCCTTCTTTTCTTCACTTCGTCTTCTTCCTCTTCTTCTCTCCTCTTTTTCTTCTCGCCTTCTTCTCTTCCCCTTCCCCTTTACTTCCTTCTTCTTCTTCTTCTTCTCGCCACTTCTTCCCCCTTCGCCTTCTGTCGTCTTCTTCTTCTTCGTCTTTGCCTTCCCTTCTTACTTCCCATTCTTTATCTTCCTCTTCTCTTCGTCTTCTTCCTATCTTCTTCTCGCCTTTTGTTTCTTCTTCCCCCTTCTTCTTCTATCCTCTCTCTTCTTCCTTCTTCTCCCTTCCGTCTTCCTTTTTGTTCTTCCTTTTCTTCTTCTTCTCCGCCTGGCCGCCCCTACTCCCCCCTCCGTTCCTTTTTCCTCCCCGCCCTCCACTTTCTTCTCTGCCCCATTCCTTTTCCTTCTTGCCTCTTCTTTTCTCTTCTTCTTCTCGCTTCTTCTTCTTCCCCCTTCCCCTTCCCCTTCTTCTTCTTCTTTCCTTCTCGACCGTCTGCTTTCCTTCTTCTGCTTCTCTCTTCTTCTTCCGTCGTCCTTGCCTTCGTTCTTCTTCCCCTTCTTCTTCTTCTTCTTCTATCTTGCCTTCTTCTTCTTCCCCCTTATGTCTTCTTCTGCCTCTTCTGCTTCGTCCTTCCTTCTTCTATTCTTCTCGCCTTGTTCTGTCTTCCCTTCTTCTTTCTGCCTCTTCTTCTTCTCTTCTCCCCTTCTTCTTCTCTTTCTGTTTTCCTTTTCTTCTTTCTTTTCTCGCGAATGGGGGCCTTGTCAAAATAACTTGAACCAATCAGTTCATTTTTCCCACAACAAAGAACAACACATTACTAGTGTTTGTGTGGTGCCCCTTCTGGTAATTTCCTAGAATCTTTCGATTAGCAATGCACAAAGCGAAAGCACCTAGAGGATTTTTAAAAATCTTAAACCCATCAACTGCCGCCCCCTGGCCATAACACTGGTCCCCAATATCAGGTCAATTTAATAATATTTATTCAATCGTGTGATTGATCCCCAAATATTGGGACCATTTTTATCTGACTTCCCCATCCCTGTCCTGCAAGGTTTTTTGTAACCATCAGCAATCACACCTACCTGCAGAACATAGGGATGGATGCAAAAAAAATGTATTTGGGTGCTATTAATCTGAAGCATCCAAGTCAGTATATTACTCTGACTGCAAGTAACCCAATAATGTGCTTAAAATCCTGATTGGTTTTGGCTGCAAATTTAATTAGCAGGATTTCCCTAATCGACCGCCCTGTAATTCTAGGTGTCTCTTTCCTTTCCCGTTTAATTTTTTAACAGATGTGGCAAATTAAAACCACAGAAAGATAAACTGAACCGTGTTTTTCTTAAATGGATTAAACTGGATGGTATTAAATACCCACCGGTTATTCAGAGCTTTTTTTCTACTATCTTAGTGCCCTAAGGTGCCCCTCCCAGCGCACTCACCTACCTCCACCCCTCCACCCCCACAACATTGGGCCACCAAATGCAAAAAAAAAGCCATTCTTTTATTCTTAGTAGCGTAAATCTCACTGAGTATGTTCCAAGAATACTGAGGGCATAGTCCTCAGAGTCTCTAACCTAACAAGATTAGTGGAGGGGCAGTACCTCTGCACTTGTAACCTGGGAACTCTCCCCTCCCCCTGTGGTTTTTCGGGTCGTTCCCCCTGCCCCCCCCCCCCTTCACCGCCCCCCTGGTCCCGCCCGGGTCCCCCCGGCCCCTCCCCGCCGCCTCCCCCCCCCCTCCGCCCCCCCTCGCCTCCTCACTTTTACAGCCCCCATGGGGGCCCATCTTCACTCTCACTGTCAGTCATGCAATGATCACTTTTTGGTCATTGTGTTTTCCTCATGCATCTGCTCTGCAATTCCTGTCACACGCCCCAGCTCATAATGAGCTCATACCACTGTGGGACAGATCGCAACAGACAACGCCAACCAAAAAAGGGTCGGGGAAATGTCTTTAAAAAATTGGTTCTAACAATTACAATTGGGTAGAAATGGACCAACATTGTTAACCAATCCCCCAGTTCATTTCCAGTCCATTATCTAAGCAGCTGTGCCGTGTACAAGTGGGTAAACCTTATTAACAACTCAGTTTTGATATGCCCCTCATAAGAGAGTTTGGGTATTAAGTCTTTGCTTATGTGGAATGGAAAGTTTACTGGTGGAGCTAAATAATCTGCAGTAACCAATCAAATGTAATTCTGAACTGCAGTAACCCAGTCCAAAAGCTAACATCTGATTTGGTTTTTTCTGTTTCTTCTTCCTTCAAATTAATGGCACTGGCACGGCCCCCATAGTGTAACTATATAACACCGATCCCCCACACTGTACTTTTTTTTCCAGTTTGCCCCTTTTCATAGCACAAAACAAAGCCTTCTCACCAATAGCTGTACGAGTTTTTGGCACAATGGTCCTGAAATTTTCAGGTTTATTGGCCACCGCTACTTATCTTTCCACAAAATACTGGCCATTTAATTTTTAGGCATGAAGTATGGCAGTTGAACTTGTCAGTCGAACACCCAGCTTGACTGGAACAACCCACGCAGGTTTGTTTACCAAATGAATGTAAAATCTCACACACACAATGACCTAAAAGCTGCCCTTATTAAACCAATATGCCTTCCTATATATATCCCTCGATCTACCCCACACACTGATTTCGTCTAATCTCCGAAGCTCGTGTGCAGGCCCAGTACGGCCTTTGGACATCACATTAAGATCTATAGGTTGTGACCAGACCGTCAATGGGGGGCCCCTTGTACCATAAAAAGTGTGTGGTGTGTGGGGGGTCCACTTTCCAACACTTGTACCATTCCCATAAGCATATAGTAATGGGGTCCTTGAGGGGTTGGAGGTCCTGAACAACTACTGGCCTCCACCCTAAAATCCAGCCAGTAAAGGGTAAAGAAAACCTACCGTTTTTTGGGGTTTCCGCATTGGTATCCAAGAACCATTGCCAGCACAGTACACTTTTGGAACATACCCTTGTGGTTTCTGAAACACTGGGTCATTCCAAACCCAGGACCGGTACCAACACCAGGCCATATTTTTTAAAAACAAAAAAAAACACCGAATTAAAACCAGCCTACCACCACGATCTGGAACTTTAATGGCCAAGCGTGCCATCCTTCAATTGGCAGCTAATTGCTTCGGATTTGTCCCTGATTGTGTTTGGAAGAAGGTATTATACTTTAAGGTCCCAGGGGCTGCCTTAAGTTGGGTACACAGATTAACGTAAAGGTCCCCAATACCAGTCGGTTATCCGCTAATTGTGTTCTCGTCCATAACGCGCATTTCCCCAATTACGAAACGTTTCCCATCATCCATCGGAAACGCTCCACGGGGTGTGGGGGATGAAATGGAAAGTTTCCCCTCGGTTGCAGTCGCCCCCCTGTACGAAAATAATGGTAATAGAAGCAGAAACTGGGCAAACTTAAAGGCCCGTTGGGCTTTCCCGAACCGGCCCCTCTGCCACTAGACCTTTTACCTGGGGACAAACCAAATTAATTGACAGGTTAATGGATTTAATATTTATTATGTTTATTTTATTGCTTAACGTGACTTAAACGTTGATAGAATGTATTAAAATTATTACGCTCACCTGCTGGATCTTCTATTAAACATTGTACAGTAGCAATAATTAAAAAAAAAAATAATTAACGCTGGTATAGGATTTTAAAAGATCTGTTCACTCAGGAGTGGGTGCCGGGGATAAAGGTTGAATGGGGTTTTTTTGGGGTGATTACCTGCAAATTTTGCATAGGAGTGAACTTTAAATCTCTTTCTATAGTTTGAGATCAAATTAATTTTAATGAGCATTTTTTTAATTGAGCTTATCGGTCCCCTGCTGGGCCCCTCGAGTATCCTGGGGTGTCTCATCGGCCCGCTGGGAACATTTGAATTGCCCACCCCTAGTATAGGGGGTGGGATGGTCAGTTGCAAACCACGATCATTAGGTGGTAATAGTGGGTCCTGAGCATATTTTCCCAAGATTGCTTGATTCTTACAGATGGTGGCCTGGCTTGTACAATTGGTGTACGGCAGCTTTTAGGACTTTGAATCGAAAAACAATTCTACAGGCATTCCCCCCCCGCTTTATTAATTCAAGTGTTTTTTGGGAATGACTCTTATTTTTAGCTCAGTATAAATCCCACATTGTTAATACCAACTGTGCCCCTGATTGTGTGTTTGTGTTAAAACTAGTCCACATTCCCCAACCGCCCATCCTTAATACAGTGTCATACTGTTACGTTAATAAAGCGCCTGTGTATATAAATGGCTGCACGCGTGTATAATAAATATATAAATACTGTTACCATTTAGGGTTTATTTAAGGGCCTCTTAAAAAAAATCCAGTTTTGACCAAAAAAAGATGCGCAATGCTATAAAAATAACATTTCAGGTTTGCCATCATTTGCCTGTGTCACCTGCAGACATTGAAGGTTTAACGTAGACACAATACCACGTGGCGGTTTTTAAGGGTTTCCATATTACATTACATAGAAATTGATTCTTAAAATATTGCATACTAGGGCAGGGTAAGATGAAATTTTCATATTAAACACGCGATCCTTCCCAAGAAAGAGTCCCTAGGTTATAGTCCGCAAGACAACTGCTAATTCGAAAAAACTTTTCCCCCCTCTTTAACTAGTCCCGCACATTGTTCCCCCTATGGAAGTTTATTAATGTTTTCTCTAAAGGTTACTACGTACTTTCCTTCCTTCTTCTTCCCCGGCCCAACAGGACTTCAAAGATAGGATTCAGGAGGTGCACAATGTGCGCAATCAACTTTCCCCCCCTTTTAAACCATATTGCATCAATTCCCCTTTAGTGCGTAATCGCATCAACTCGCGCCTTTAAAAACGCGTATCGCCCATCAACTTCCCCCTTTGCTCGATCCGGCATCAACTCCCCTTTAACGCGTCTGCCTTCACCTCCCCTTTAGTCGTATCGCAATCAACTCCCCTTTAGCGCGTATCGCATCAACAGGCCCTTTAACGCGTATCAACACTCAATGCCGCCTTTACGCGCCATACCGCTCCAACTTCCCCTTTAGTGCGATGGCATCAACTCCCCTTTAGTGCGTATCGCCCAACCCCAAACCCTTTGAGCGCGTATCGCATCAAAACTCCCTTTTAAGCGGCACATCACCATCAAACTTCTACTTTTTAGTGCTAATGGGGCAATCAAACTGCCTTTTAGTGCGTATGGCATCACTTCCCCCTTTCAGCGAGTATCGCCATCAGCCCTTCCCCTTTTAGTGCATATAGGCCAACAACTCCCCCTTTAGCACGTAATCGCATAACTCCCTTTAGAGCGCGTATTTGGCATCAACTCCCTTTTTACGCGCATCGCATCAACTTCCTTCCCTTTTTAGTTGCGTATTGCATCAACTCTCCTTTAGTGGCGTATGGCATTTTTACTACTTCCTGATCACATCAAACTACACTACGCGTTTTATAGGGGAGTTGAGCGATACGCGTTAAAGGGGAGTTTGATGCGAATCACGCCAGTGGAGTTGATTGATACAACGCTAAAGGGGAATTTCAGTGCGATATGGCACTAAAGGGGAAGTTTAATGCGATACTCATAAAGGGGGAGTTGAGTGATACTCACTAAAGGGGAAGTTTTGGATGCGATAACCACTAAAGGGGAAGTAGAATGAACATACGCACCTAAAGGGAAGTTGAATGCGATATCACTAAAGGGGAAGTCAGATGTACAGTACGCAACTAAAGGGGAAGTTTGATGCGAATACGGCCACTAAGAGGGGAGTTTTATGTGATTACGCACTAAACGGGGAAGTTTGATGGCGATACGCACTAAAGGGGGGGAGTTGTGATGCGATAAACGCACTAAAGGGGAGTTGATTGCCATACGCCTAAAGGGGGGAAGTTGTGCCGATACACACGAAAATGGAAGTTGATGCCATAACACACTAAAGGTAGTTGAATGCCATACGCACTAAGGGGAAGTTGATGCCATACTCCCCCCCACATAAAGGGGAAGTTTGATGCCATAAGACCCAACTTAAGGGGTAAGTATTGATAGCCCATACACGCACTAAAGGGGAAGTTTTGATGGCCATACACACTGAAAGGGAAGTTTGGATGGCCAATACCCCACCTAAAGGTGAGTTTGTATGCCATAAAAACGCACTAAAGGGTAATTTGGATGCCATAACGCACTAAAGGTGAGTTGTGTCCAATAACGCACCTAAATGCTCGCTAAGGGGAAGGTGGACGATTGGGGTATAGTGGGTGTGCCTAATACGCACTAAAAAAGGGGAAGTTTGATGCCCATACAAACGGCACTAAAGGGGAGTTGATGCAATACACACGAAAGGGGAAGTTGAATGCCATACCACTAAAGGGGAAGTTTTTGCCATACGCCTAAAGGGGAGTTGATGGGCCATCGCCTTAAAGGGAAAAGTTTGATTGGCCATAAAACGCACTAAAGGGGAAGTAAGATGCCATAACCACTTAAAGGGGAGTTGATGCCATCGCACTTAAGGGTGGAAAGTTTTTGATGGCCATACGCATAAAGGGGAAAGTTGATGGCCATAAATACGCACTAAAGGGAAGTTTGATGCCATACGCACTAAAAGGGAGTTGATGGTCCATACGCCAAAACTTAAGGGGGTTGAGCCATACGCACTTAAAAAGGGGAAGTTTGGATGCCAGATACGCACTAAAGGGGAATAGATAATGCCATCCGCCAGCTAAAGGAAATGGGAGTTGATGCCATAAAAACGCACTTAAGGAATTTGATGCCATACGCACTAAGAGGGGAAGATTTGATGCCATACCACTAAAGGGGAGTTTTGGACTGTCCATAATACGCACTAAAGGGGAAGTTGAGAAGCCATACGCACTAAAGTGGAAGTGTGAATTGCCATATACGCCACTAAAGGGGAATTGGATGCCATAACGCACTAAGAAGGGGGAAGTTTGATGGCCATCAGACGCCTAAGAGGCAGAGTTTGATGCGCTAACCACTAACGGGGAAGTTTTGATGCCATAAAAAACCACTAAGGGGGAATTGATGCCATCACACTAAAGGTGAAGTTGATGCCCATACGCACTAAAAGGGGAAGTTGATGCCATACGCAACTAAAGGTGAAGTTTGATGCCATACGCCTAAATGGGAGTTGATGATGCGAATACGCACTAAAGGGGAGTTTGATGCCATAACGCACTAAAGGGGGACGGTTTGATGCCATACTCACTAAGGGGATTTGAAGCCCCATACGCACTAAAGGGGATTTGATGCCAATACTCACAAAGGGGAAGTTGAGCCATTCGCAATCTTAACGGGGGAAAGTTGTGAAAATGCCATACGCACTAAAAAGGGGAAGTTTGGAATTGCCAACGCCACTAAAGTGTATTTTTTTGAATTGGGGGCCATAGCGCACGAAAGGTGAATTGATGCCATACGCACTAAGGGGAGTTTGGATGCAATACACCCTAAAGTGGGAAGTTTGAAAATGCCAATAAAACCAACTAAAGGGGAGTTGATAATTGCCATTGAACAACACACTAAAGGGGAATTTGATGCCAACATAACGCACTAAAAGGGTACTTTGATGCCATACGCACTAAAGGTGAAGAATTGAATGCCAAAAAAATACGCAGTAAAGGGGGAAGTTGAAAATTGCCATAACTCATTAAGGGGAAGTTGATAAAAAAAAACAAAGCCACACAATACACACCAAGGGGAAAGTTGATTGCAATTACACACTAAAGGGGAAGTTTGAATGCATAAAACCCCTAAAGGGGAAGTTGATGCGCATAACGCACTAAAGGGGAAGTTTGGAAATGCCAATAACGCACTAAGGGAAGTTGATGCCATACGCATTAGAAGGGGAAGTTGATGGACCCATAACGCACTAAAGGGGAAGTTGATGCCATACACACTAAAGGGGGAGTTGATGCCATACGCATAAATGGGAATTTGATGCATTACGCACTAAAGGGGAATTTTTTGATGGCCCATATGCACTAAAGGGGACTTTGTATGTCCATAATAGACTAAAGGGGAAGTTGATGCCAATATACGCACTAAAAGGGGAAATTAGATCCATATGCACTAGGGGAAGTAGAAATGCCCATGAATGCACTAAAGTGGAAGGTTGATGCCATACGCCACTAAAAGGGGAGTTGTAATGCCATATACGCACTAAAGGGGAGTTTGTGGCCATTACTCACTGAAAGGGAAGGTGATGCCGCAAACGCAACTAAAGGGAAGTTGATGCCATACGCACTTAAAAGTGGAAGTTTGATGTCCATACGCACTTAAAAGGGGAAGTTGATGCCATACGCACTTAAAGGGGATTGAATGCCATATACGCACTAAAGGGGGAAGTTGAGCCATACGCAAGGCTTTTGAAGTTTTCTAGTCCTAATTTTTTTGGGTTTTTTTTTTTTTGTTTTTTTGTTTTAGCAGAGGAAATACAAAGTGGCCCGCCAATTATCAAAATAGTAAAGGAACTTACTTGAGACAATACATTATCCTTTTTTGTAGATAGCATGATACCCCTAATTTAGTAGTATTTTCACAAGTCGACGTTAAGTTTGTAATGTCCCTCCTATTCCACTGGAACCTTTTTTTTTTGTTAAAAGGGTCCAACTGTTTTTTTGTCCAAATATGAAGTGAACACGGACAAGTTAGCATATATACACAATAATCAGTGTTACATTATAGTAACCGTTTATGAGAAATGAAACCACACCTGTAAATATGGATTTGAAAAATGAATCAACCAATTATCAAAGAGTTGCAAGCCAATGCAATTATGGATATTTTTAGCAAACCCTTTCGCTCGGGAATGTTAAATGACGTTTTTTTCTTATAGTTTTAGGTAATAGGGTCCAGCCTGTGTATACAATGAACCCCCTCTATAGGTAACAGTAACAACAGCCCTGTGTGTGGGCACTTGACCCCTCTATCTATACAGGTACACACCCGTTGTGTGTAACACTGACTGGTCCTATCTTTACATACACAGCCCTGTTGTTAAACACTGGAGCGTCTATCTATACAGTATACAGCCCTGTGTGTACACTGACCCCTCCATCTATACAGTACACAGCCCTGTGTGTATACCGACCCTCTACCTATACAGTACACAGCCCCTGTGTGTACACTGACCCCTCTATCTATACAGTACACGGCCCTGTGTACACTAACCCTTCTATATATACAGTACACAGCCCTTTGTGTTCACTGACCCCTCAATATATACAGTACACAGTCCTGTGTGTACACTGACCCCTCTATCTGTACAATACACCACCATGTGTGTACACTGACCTTCTATCTATACAGTATACAGCCCAGTGTGTACACTGACCCCTCTATCTATATAGTATACAGCCCTGTGTGTACCCTGATCCCTCTATCTATACAGTACACAGCCCTGTGTGTACACTAACCCCTCTATCTATATAGTACACAACCAATGTGTATACAATGACCCCTCTATGTGTACAGTACACAGCCCTGTGTGTGCACTGGCCCCTCTATCTATACAGTACACAACCCCTGTGTGCCCACTGACCTGCCTATCTGTACAGTACAAAGCCCATGTGTTTACTGACCCCTCTATCTATACAGTACACAGCCCTGTGTGTAGACTGACCCATCTACAGTAAACAGCCCCCTGTGTGTACACTGAACTCTCTATCTATACAGTACATAACACATGTGTGTACACTGGCCCCTCTATCTATACAGTACACAGCCCTGTATGTACACTGAGCCCTCTATCTATATAGTACACAACCCATGTGTATACAATCACCCCTCTATATGTACAGTACACAGCCCTGTGTGTGCACTGACCCCTCTATCAATACTGTACACAGCCCTGTGTGTATACTGACCCATCTATCTGTATAGTAAACAGTCCCTGTGTGTACAGTAACACATCTATCTTTACAGTACACAGCCCTGTGTGTACACTGATCCGTCTATCTATACAGTACACAGCCCTGTGTGTACACTGACCCTCTATCTATACAACACACAGCCCAGTGTGTACACTGACCCCTCTATCTATAAAGTGCACAGCCCTGTGTGCAGACTGACCCCTCTATCTATACAGTATACAGCCGTGTGTGTACACTGACCCTCAATTTATACAGTACACAGCCATGAATGTACACTGATCCTCTATCTTTACAGTAAACAGTCATGTGTGTACACTGACCCCTCTATCTATACAGTACACAGCCCTGTGTACACTGACCCTTCTATATATACAGTACACAGCCCTTTGTGTACACCGACCCCTCAATCTATACAGTACACAGTCCTGCGTGTACATTGACCCCTCTATCTGTACAATACACTACCCTGTGTGTACATTGACCCCTCTATCTATACAGTACACAGCCCTGTGTGCACACTGACCCCTCTATCTATACAGTACACCACCCTGCATGTACACTAACCCCTCTATCTATATAGTACACAACCAATATGTATACAATGACCCCTCTATATGTACAGTACACAGCCCTGTGTGTGCACTGGCCCCTCTATCTATAAAGTACACAACCCCTGTGTGTACACTGACCCATCCATCTGTACAGTACAAAGCCTGTGTGTTTACTAACCCCTCTATCTATACAGTTCACAGCCCTGTGTGTATACTGACCCATCTATCTGTACAGTAAACAGCCCCTGTGTGTACAGTGACACATCTATCTATACAGTACACAGCCCTGTGTGTACACTGACCCCTCTATCTATACAGTACACAGCCCTGTGTGTACACTGATGGTGGGACACTGACCCATCTATCTCTTACAGTACACAGCCCTTGTGTACACTGACCCTCTATCTATACAGATACAGTTGTGTGACACTGGACCCTCTTTATCTATACAGTACACCAGCCCTGTGTTTGTACACTGCACCCTCTTATCTATTAACAGTACACAGCCATGTGTGTACAGACTTGGACCCTCTATCTATACAGTTACACAGCCATTGTGTGTACACTGACCATCTATCTATTGACAGTATTACAGCCTTTGTGTGACAACTGACCCCTTAATTTATACTAGTATATAGCCTGGTGTGTACACTGGACCCCTCTATCTATTACAGTTACACAGCACTTGTTGTGTACATGACCCCTATCTATACAGTACACAGCCCTGTGTTACATGACCCTCTATCTATACAGTATACAGACCTTGGTGTACTATGACCCTCTATTATTACAGTTATACAGGCCTTTGTGTGTACACTGGACCCTCTATCTATTACCAGTATATAGCCTGTGTGTACACTGAACATCTCTACATTACACAGCCCTGTGTGTTTACACTGACCCAATTTAATCGATTACCAGTACCACAGGACCTGTGTGTACAAAACGACCATTCTATTCTTACAGTACACACAAGCCCTGGGTAAACTGACCATCTATATATACAGTACACAAGCCCTGTGTGTTACACTGATCATTCTATTCTATACAGTACCACAAGCCTGGTGTGTACACTGAACCCACTCTATCATATACAGTACACAGCCCTGTGTGTACACTGACCATTCTAATCGAGACAGTACACAGCCCTGTTGTACAATGGACCCTAAATCTAACAGTTACACAGCCGGTTGTGTTACCCACCTGACCCTCCTATCTTATACAGTAACCACAGGCCTGTGTGTACACTGACCATCTATCAACAGTACACAGCCCGGTGTGTACACTGACCCTCTATATATTACAGATACAGCCTTGTGTGTTACAACTGACCCTCTATCTATACAGTATACCAAGGCTTGTGGTGTACCACTGACCCCTCTATCTTATACAGTATTACAGCCTTTGATACAATGACCCTCTTATCTTATAAGTATATAGGCCTGTGTGTTTTACCAACTGACCATCTATCTATACATTACCACAGCCCTGTGTGTACAAGACCATCTATCTATATACGAGTAAAACAGCCCTGTGTGTACAAGAGGCATATTATCTATTACAGTAACACAGCCTGTGTCGTTACACTGACCATCTATTCTATACAGTACACAAGCCCTTGTTGTGGTACACTCTGAAACCATCTATCTATTACAGGTTAACACAGCCATGTTTGTGTGGTACTGACCATCTATCTATTACCAGTACAAGCCCTTGTGTGTACACTGACCATCTATCTATTACAGTACACCAGCACCTCCATATGTGTACACTTGACCCCTCTATCTACTTAAAAGTACCCAAGTGTGTGTGTACAAGCGACCATACTTTATTTATTACAGTACACAGGGCCCTGTGTGTACAACTGGTCCCTCTATCCCTAATCAAGTACATCGCCATGTGTGCTACACCCTCACCCCTATATCTCTAACAGTCACAGCCTTGTGTGTTTACCATGACCATCTATAATATGCCAGTACACTGCCCTGTGTGTTCACTGACCCTCTATCTATACAGTACACAGCCATGTGTGTTCCTGCCCCTCTATCTATGACAGTACACAGCCCGTGTGTGTACACTGACCCCTCTACTCTACAGTAAACAGCCCTGGTGTAACCACTGACCCCCTATAATACAGTATACAGCCAGGTGTGTACACTGACCCCTCTAGCTATTACAAGTACCACAGCCCCGTGTGTACACTGGACCATCTATCTATACAGTTCACAGCACTGGGTGTACAAGAACCTCTATATATTCAACACACAGCCAGTGGTACCACTGACCACTCTATATCTATACAGTTAAACGCCCCTGTGTGTACCAATGGGGACCCCTTCTATCTATACAGTCACAGCCGCTGTGTGTACAATGACCCTCTAGCTATTACAGTTACACAGTCCTGGTTGTGTAACACTGAACCCCTTATTCTATTACAGTACACAGCCCTGTGTGTACCACTGACGCCTCTGATCTATAAGTACACATCCCTGTGTGTACCACTCGGACCCTCATATCTATAGCAAACACACAGCCCAGTTGTGTACCACTGAACCCTCTAATCTATAAGTACACAGGCCATTGTGTGTACACTGACCCCTCATCTATACAGTTCACAGCCCTGTGTGTAGCAACTGACCCTCTATCCTAGTACAGTACACAGCCCTGTGTGTACACGACCCTCTCTCTATTACGTTTCACAGGCCCTGTGTTGTACACTGACCCTCTATCTATCACAGTTCCACCGGCCCTGTGTGTTACACTGGGACCATCTATCTAATACAGTACACAGCACCTTGTGTGTGTACACAATAAAATGCAAAGAGAACAGCAACAGCACACAAATATCATTAAGTACGGCTTGATGTGTGCTGCAGGAATAGATATTTATTTGGGGGGGCGCTGTGGCAACTGATCACAACTTTGACTTAAAGGGGGTACTAGACCTTAAGACTCCCGGATGTGGCGGGCCCCCCCTGGTATTTTGAACCTGTGCCTTTCGACAAGCTTGCAAAATTCAAAAAGGCCCCACCGCCTGCTGAGATTATTTCCGTTCCCTATTTTAGCACTGTTACAATATAACCCAACATTATTTATAAACACAGTTTAGTTTAACAAGTCAACCATTCCAGGGCCCAAATCCTGATTTTTTGCCTTAATGTACGTACCAGTCTTGAATAACAGCTGTGAGTATAGACCAGTGGTTCTCCAAACATTCATGGAGACGGTTAAATACTTGGCAATGAACAATTTTATCAGGGCACATCTTTGTTCATAATGTTGGAACTAAAAGTGTAATTAGCCATATTTTATGCAACTTTTATAGTGTAAAATTGTATTCATATTGATGTTGCACTAAACATTGAGTTTGCTAATTTATCTCAATATACCATTTTTAAAATGCAAAAACTACCAAAAATGTAAGGGTCACTGTAAAACATATTTTCAAACCAAAACTCTAAAGCACACCTCTGGCTCTTTGAAGAAAGCAACACCCTATTAGAAACCTGATAGAAATGCACTGTATGGTTTGTATTCCTATGGATCCCAATGCACATTTTTGGGAAATGTCTCCTATAAATAGTTATAACTCGTTGGCATTTTATTTGGGGATGCCAGATGTTTGATACATGGGAGTGAATCAAATAAAGTGCGGTCAGTGCACACACAGGGACTGTTGTACTGTATAGGGATTAGGAGGGTTCAGTTAACATAACAGGGCTGTGTGTTTGTATAGATAAGAGGGA